>OX388317.1:10671965-11055183 GCA_947579605.1 Athripsodes cinereus | reverse complement strand
ATATTGTTACATTATTAATGGTCTGATACAATTTGAGATATATTCTTTCTGTAGCCAAGTAGAAATTACCAAAGTTAAGACTTTGTAAATAATATTTATGTACCAAATCTTTTGCTCATTTTAATTAATTCATTTCATTTTATATTTTTTACTTTTTATCATCAATGTGCCACTTAGTTTCCACAATATTCTGTCCATTGATTGTTTTCTATGTGTAAGGAGATATTTTTGATGTATTTGATAGTCGTGTTGGTAAGGAGCTATGAGTGAGTTTTACTTTTTAATTAGGCTATTTTTGTTTCATCGCAAAATGTAAATACTTCTGTTTTTTTTTTTTTTCAATTTAGTTAGGTTTGCTTTTTAAAATGTAAGGGTTCCTTGTTGTAGTTCTCGATAGTAAAATGAAAACATGCTAGTTGGCATCTTAACATGTATTTTATTTGCAAATTGATTTTATAAAACAGGGTTATCTTTTTCTTAGGCCACATCAGAAACAAAATGAGTTTCGGGTCTTTTATAAAATATACTTATACATAACAATGTTCTGATTCAAAAATGAAGACTTTTTAGGTCTCGGATTCCCAATATCCTGTATTTGGCCAAGTTTTAAAAAGTGGACCTCTTTAGGTCTCGGTATCAAAATTTTGAAATTCATCAGCAGACTTTTAAAATGGTATAAGAATTTTAAATATTTCACGATCTCCTTGAAAATTTGTTAGGAAATATTTTAGAGAAGCAATACATTCGAGAACTAAAATTTGTAGATTCAGATCTTATGTTCTTAGATTTTCTGAATCTGTATAAACAGTAGCAAAGTGTAGTTTTATTTGTAGTAGTATTATTAATGATATTTGAAAAAGGATATTTTTTTATATAAAATATATAATATTACCTAATGCAATAGTTGATTATAAAAATAACATCAATAAACATTTATACTTTTGTTGTTCTTTATAAATGTATTTATCTGACATCTAGTGATCTAATACCATACTTTACATTCAAACAGTCCATTTGATCGAAAATTAAATGAATAATCTTATCCTTCAGATTGTTTTTGTAGATGTGTTTGTTTTGTATAGGTATTATACTAAGGTGTTTTATAATGACAACATTATTCTGTTATTTTAGGGCATCTTCTTGTTCTTTTATCATTGTTTATTTATAGTATATTTTTAGTTTGTATTGTCTGATGTTAGTAACAATGCAAGACTGTCTATTAATTAATACATTTAAATTATTAGGTTTATGTGCTGTGAAAGGGAGCTCATTTATACAAACTTTCTTTTCGCAACAGTCTTCATTTACAAAATTGTAAAATTTAATAAAACAACAATGATCTGAGTAAAAATTCCAGCCATTTCATTTGGAATCTTTGTAATACGTAAGTTAAAAAATATGTTGGATTAGTAAAGAAGTCATATTATATAAATTAATAAAATATAGTTACTCACGAGTACAATACAATACCTAATATTCACAGCTTGTTTTGTACTTGGCTATATATTTGGGAATGAGTCAAATGAATCATTATAATGGATCTGTATCGTAACTAGTTTACATTCTCCTACATTATTGGTCTCAGTTCTTTCATTGTATACATAAGTTATCATAATTCTTCAGGTCTCCGGATATATTGTAATGCAAATGATTTCTACCACTGTTGAGCCAATGATAGATGTAATTTTTCTGTCTACCTCACAAGGAATCATCCTTTTAGTCTCATCACTTCTATTTATGAGTTACAATCCGTTGGATTGGTTGACAAAGTCTCTTTATCTGTTTGATACTCACTCCATTTATAGCAATGTTCACTGTCACTTCATCTCTTTCAATGACCATGTATTTTGTTTTTATTATTATTTATTGTCATGTCTTATTTTGACAGTAATATATTTTCCTTCTATGTCACCAGTGATAATTTGTTTTCCACACTCTGCTCTCACGTTACACACCTGCCTTATTAACTGAAGTATGTCCATCTAAAACTTTGATTCTTAGAAAAAATACTTACTTTCAACCCTCCCATTCAAGTTGGTTGTGATAAATACCACATTTTCATTTTAAAAAATTATATCTTCTTCCGTCCTCCATCAGTGGGATATCTCCTGTCCTCCATCAGCAGGCATATTAATCTGTTGAATCAAAATGCTAGTTCTCTATACATTTATAAGATGCAATTAGTAGTGAAGAGTTATGATTTTTGAGCTCCCTCTCAAAATTAAGCTTAAGTTTTTTTTTTTTAATTAATGTTTGCTAGCATACAACGTAATCCCATAGCAAAACATGCATGATTTTCTCAGCAAACATGTGAAAAGAGTGTGTTCTGAATAAGGTAAATTACTGAAAACCTTTATGATTCCATACATTTTGTAAATGAATTTAAGTCGTATAGAGCTTATGTTTTGCCATTATTAGTATGGATTGGGCATTTTCATTTCTTTCTAAAATTCTACAATAAAGTTTGTTTAATTAATATAAATGTAATTGAATGGCCAATTTTACTTTTGCTTTTGTTGAACAATTCGTAATTTATTTAATCAACAACTTATTTTAGATGACTCAATCAAAATAGTACAAATTTAAGTATTTCCAATTATCAAATAAAATGAAATAAATATTTATTATTTTTATTTTGTGCTACTGTTGAGTAAGACTAATGCACAACCGGTTTCGCGGACTCCGAGTTCGCATCATCAGGTGCTGCTCTACACCTGATGATGCGAACTCGGAGTCCGCGAATCCGGTCTTGTGTTAGTCTTACTCAACAGTAAAACAAAACAAAAATAATAAATATTTTATTTTATTTGATAATTTACAATGAAGTGTTTGCAAAGTTAATGCTGATACAATTAATTAAGTATTTCATGTTGCAATCATTGATTTTAGAATTGCTGTATGATTTTATAACTGCAACCTTACGACATCTTAGTAAACATAAATGTATTACACACAATATTTATAATTATTTAAGTACCTAGCCACTAATTCTCTTATTTTACCACTAATGTCCAATAATAGCTTACCAATACGAGCACTATTCTTAACCCGGATGCTCCTCTTTCACTGACCACCATTCCAATGGCAGCTTCATCAAAAATGTCATGTGGTATTGTAGTGGGAGTGACACCTCCGTAATAATTGTTATCACAAGTAAAACAGTCCTGATGACAATTCATAAAGTGTTGTCACCGGGACTGACCTCCGCCTTGGAGGCCTCTGTGGAATCACTCTTTTTCGGGATCTCCACAGGTGCGGAACTTTACTAGTGCGAATCATATCTTAGTAACTTCCTTCTTTCTTCGCATCTTGTTATATTGAACCAATTGTAATTTACCACTTTACTATTTAAATAAAAGTATAAAGCCGTTACTCGAGTGATCGGGTAAGATAAACTTCCAATTATCTCTTTTCCTTTTGATAAATTTATCTTCGTCAGTGGCAAATGAGACAGGATATTGTCCCGAGCAAGCGCTAAAGATCGTATCCTTAACCGCTCTAGTGGTGACTCCGACGTGATCTTATGTCACAATACCCTAACGTGCAAAAAATTAGATTTAGTGGTAATTTAATTTTACATATATTAATAATGTTGTTTATTTTTTTCGTTTCTTTTTGCACGAAAACTGTGTATTTGAAAATATGATTATACCTGTGATCAAGAATGTTATGTTATATCTTATTTTTATTTCTATGTTTCTTTTCTACTTTGTCTTCTTATTAACATTTATATTGTTTTCATTATTTCTTCCTATGCTTACTATGTATGTATGTAATTTTATGTAAATATAAACTTAAAAAAAATATTGAAAATATGTTACACACAAAAGTCAATAATTTCCAGTCTTATTAATAAACGTAGGCAAGCGATCGACCAGCAAAGTAAAAATCTCATTAATACCTTAGCTTACTTTCAGCCTTAATATTGTTTCCAGTATTGGATAAAGGCCTCCCTTTTGGACTTCCACAGTATTCTGTTGGACACAACTCTCTTCTGGTGCATGCACGCCACATAATATCGTCAGACCACCTCATCCAGGGCCAACCCAAGCGTTTCCGTCCTATTCTAGGCATCCAGTCTAGTACCTTGTTCCTCCACATACTATAAGACACATTGAATGTATCCAAACTTCTGTTTTTCTTGATTGATCGCTCACCTTAGTTAATCCATGTTTATTTGTAAGTCTTTTATTTTTAATGATTTGAGAAATCAGTATTTAAACCAATTTTCTTAATTAATCATTTATTAGCAAGGTCATGATTTCAATGGTTTTGTGGAATTTTATTGGTAAAAATTGTAATGGTCCAAGAACATCACAAGAGTATTTTTGTACTGGAAGATTGTCTAGTATTTTCTGTGTACATAAATTAGCATTTCATAAATATGACATCAAGTGTCTTTGTATTATTTCATGTACCTATCTGTCTTATTCATGCATGACCTTTGAAAACATGCAAATTGAGTAGAATTATTTATGATATTTTGTTACACGCATGATGTTTTTAAAACATTAATTTTGTTAGAATAAATTAATTGTTGATAAATTACATATACCTATAAACATATTGTAATTTTTTTTTATATATTATCTATAAATAACATGAAAGTTGTGATTCATACCTAAATATATATATTTGTTTCTTTTATTTGGGTTCTTATTATTATTTTTAAAAATACAATAAATTTGCATAAATTATTGTCTTTGTTGTGGGTAATATATTCTAACTTATATTCTTCTCCACTTACGAAGTACACACAAGACACAAAACATTCTCAATTTTTTCTTTTCTGCGTGTATCTTTATTAAATACCTTTGATCCACTTGCGACCCCGCTTGTGGCAATTGCTGTGACTGTAATACACTGATAAACTTATGGAATAAGAAAAAACATTTCTCTGTGTTGTTGCAATACTGCATAATTTCAAAATAACCTAGTTTGAGAAACTACATTTAAAGTTGCAGTTGCATAATGCGACACATTTATATGAAGTTGACTAGGACAAGTGTCAAACATGGATATCGTAAAATTTAGTTTGTAATGACTGGAATGATGTATTAGAGGCAGCAGTGGACTGGGGAAAAGGGACAAAGTGTACGTATTATTTCTAAAACCCCAGTTTTTGGACAATACTTCGGTCTTTGGTCCAAAATAAAATACTATTTATATAGATTTGTCATGCTTGGTTGTTATTTGTTTGGATCTTGTAGTATTTGAAAGTCTTTATTATTCTTTATTACATTGTTTTTGTGTTTTATTCTCTTGAGAGGAACATTGAAAATGTAAAAAAGAAACACTTTAAGCTGAGTAAGTCGGGATAGCGCTTACAGCGATTCGTGCTCTTAGCACTAATTTACAAAAGAGTGTTGTATTAAATTATTACGGGTATTGCTGTATCACGTGTGTGAGTGTTTGTGTTTGTGTGGAAAGAGAAATGTTGTATTGCTGTATCATGTGTGTGTGTATGTATGGAAAGAGAAATTTTGTTGTTCTTGAAATTCAACCCTCTGCACAAGCATTTAGTTGCTTATGAAGGGAGCATTTTACTGTGTTTAATGTTGTTTTGTTGTTGTAATATCATTGTATACTGTGCTTATTTAAGATAAAAAAAAGAAAAAAACATGTAGCATAAAAAGTTCCTACGAGATGGCGCTGACCAACCTCTCAACTGCTCACTGGGTTCTGCCTCTGAGGACAAAAGCTTTGCTAAGAAAAGGAGATAAATATAATCATGACTTCAGAGATATCTATACAGGAGGGAGTCTTCAATGCATGTATAATTTAGATAATATTTTTTATGATATAACTTTATTAAAAGTAAATTGATGTTACGTTGGCAGCCACTGGATACATTGAAACTAGAGTTTCGTTCGAGCATAGGTTAAAAATCGAATATAGATTAAAAATCGTGTGTGTGTGAGAGAGAGAGAGGGGGTCTTTTGACTTGTTAGGCCATTATCAATCTAAAAAGTCGGAAGACAGATTATTCTATAGAACAATGTAAATGCTTGTTTTAATTTATTCAATCATATAATTCTACTACTTGTTTACCAATATTATAAATAAACTAAACAACACAATCACATTTATTTCTATATCTAATTGTTATTTCCTACCACGATAAATATAATAAATAGTATTTACAATATCATTCCCATAATCCAATGCTATGTTAATACATATGATTCCTTCCTGGCCCACTTTTCTTGTAGTCATTTTTTTTATCCAAAACCAATAATTGTATAACACACCATGCTACGCAAATATTTGTGGAAATATGTAAACGACAACTCCACAGTTTAGATGTTTGAATTGAATCAGAAATGTTGTATAAACTAATAGACTCAAAACTGCTTGGCCAATGTTTTGAGGTGTACATGTTCATATATGCTACCATCTCCTGTTCTTTGCATTCTTTTCTTGATCTAAAAATTACAATAAGTTATTTCATCATTTGTTTGACTTGAATCTGACACATGGAGCAGATGAGAAAATCTCAATAAACTATTTTTGGCATTCCTTCTATTTACTCAATAAAACCAGATTTCATATGGAAGCAATTATTCATGAAGTAATAACACCAACCACAAACAAAAAATATCCATGAAAATTTGTTACCCATTCTAAATATTTATTTTTTTAAATTTTACTGAAGTAACCCTGCTAATTTTATTCTTGGGTAGTTAGTGAACTTGTATTGTTATATCGAGGTTCAATTCGATGTAAATAGAAGTCCAAAATACTAACCATTCCTGGAGATGCCATTTTCAAGTCATAGGCTTGTCCAAGAATATACATGAAGTTTATAAATGTTGCAGATATATTCCAAATGCCTCCCCATTCTCCCATTCTGTAGTCCCATGGAAATGTATGATGGAAGTTATGCCAACCCTCTCCCAAAGTGAACAGTGCTAGAGGCTTGCTCTCGATGGGAACTATAGTTCTGAAATATACATTATGATAAAAATCACACGTTTTTTACAAATATGTATATTATGTGATGAATGAATACTGCTGAGTTCAAAAGCTCATAAATATAGATAACTCAATAATGACAGGATGAAAGGTATTATAAGGGAGTATTACAAACAATATTATTTATCTTACTTGTCATATGGTTGCATTCCATGTGTATGTGCAAAGCTGTTAAGAGACCACGTGACATGTAGCTGGTAGAGATATCTCAACACGTAGCATGTTATTATTGACACCCAGATATCCTCATTCCATAAAATAATTGGTATGGCGACAGGACATATGAACCCAAATATAAAGTGGCAGGTTTTATAGTACCTGTAACAAATAAATAATAATAAGATATGGACCGTGTTTTTTTAAAGATATGAATGTAGAATGGAGGCAATTGCTTAAAATAAGACAATATCACCATACAATGAAATACAGTGTTAACATTGTGGAATAATTTATACTCAGCCCTGAAACCACTGGGGGTCTTTGGTTTACTTTGTATGTACATGATAATGTGTAACATAAAATAATGTTATTTTATATTTTTTGTTATACTCGTATAGGTACCTAAAATGAAACTTAATGTAATAGTAGTAGCATGTATACTCTGTGATTTCATTCACAAGGGTGGCCAACCCGCGGCCCGTTGGGTGTCTACGTGCGGCCCGTGAAGCATATGCACACTTTCTTTTGAATAATAGTCGGTACAAATACCCGTTACTTTTTTAAAGAGGTATTTTGAGAAAATATTCTCGAAGAAAACCGAGGAGTTTTTGAAACATTTCAAATTCTTGTACCATTTTGAAAATTTGGCGACGGGGAGGTAGAAATTTTAAGGTGAAGTAAAATTATCAAATGTTCCATAAATGGAGTATATTTATGTGCAGCCCGGTAGTAAATCTCATTCTGAAATTTGGCCCGGCTGCTGAAAAGGTTGGCCACCCATGCTCTAGACAACGGTTGCTAATTTTGTGAAAATTGGGCACACCTAAGAAATATGGACAGATACTTTCCTATTATTATGGAAAAAAAGTACAGAGGCTTTAAAAGCATAGTGAACAAGAACTTTAGTATCTTTTATATATTATTGTTTCTTTTATATTGTCTTTTATAAGTTTTTATATCTTTGACATTTGTATATATTTGTGTTTTGTTTTCAATTTTATTGATGTAAAAATAATTTATACATAACATGTAAAAAAGGCTTTTGCCGTAGATAATTAGATTCATAATTAGAGAGAACAATTGGGTAAATATCCTAACTATTATAATTATACTCGCCTCTTTTGGAACATAACAAGTGGATCTGCTTCTAGATCTGTCATGTCTATTGTCTTCCCAAGTTGTCTCACTAAGGGATGCTTCCTCATCATCAGCCACCCCATGTGAGAAAAGAACCATCCTCTTCTTGCATTGTGTGGATCTCCATCTGTATCAGAATAGCGATGATGTTGTCTATGATCTCTTACCCATGTCCACAAACAATTCTAAAAATAAAACATTTTTTATAAAAAATTGCAGCATGATGATGGTTAATATTTTTATTAGAATGCTAATATTTTTTGCATACTTGTCCGTTTATAGTTTGGAATATCAACATCATGATTTTGAGTGGCAATCGCGCTTTATAACATCTGTGTGCCCAGAGTCTATGAGCTGCAGCTGTAATACCTAGTCCTGTGAAGTTGGACATTAAGAAAACTAAAACAATACAGAACATTTTGAATTAGAATACTTTTAGAAGACTTAGATAAAGTAACCAGTCTTTATGCATTGATTAAAAAATAATATATCTCACAATATACTGGCGTAATTAATTTGGCTCGTGTAAAGAAAAGAGAAAAGCCATATACTCCTATTAGATGTAGTATGAGAAAACCGATAGCATTCGGCCAAACAATTTCCAATTTGAAGTTGGGGTCTGTGCCATAATTCTTTTTACTTTGTTCAAAATTAAATCTTCCGCCTTCTTCCCTCTCATCTTTGATTCTCAAATCTGTAGGAGAATTTATTTCTTTTTCATCACTGGTATCACTACTGGATTCTGAATGGACCTCCGCTTCCTTTGCAACCAAATTCTCCCGACTGATGTCCTCCGTTGAAAACGACTTATCTTCTAGCAGCATTCTGAGAATACTACGATCGATCGGGCAAACACTACAACAATGTCACGATAATTCCGGTTTATATAGCTACAATAGAATATCTCATTGATATGGGTGTTAGAATTAATTTTGATATTTGCAACAGTTCATACAGGGTATTATTACTCTTTTCATATTTTTGTCAATAGAATTATTAGATTATTCAGCGTCACAAGAAGGACCTAATTGCGAACAAACAGATAATTCATCTAACTCAACACAAAAATAGGGAGAGTTTTTAAATTCCTTGACCATATATTTTGAAAAAACTCTGGGTTAAAGACGAATAGAGTGTTGAAACATCGTGTGGTAAACATTTTGACTGAAGACGATAAAACCCTCTGCACAGGATGTCATCTTAGCGGATAACAAAGCCAGTGATCACAGAATCATTAAATGAAGAACACTAGTATCTGGAGCCTTGTTGTCATCAGCGGTCCCCGAGGACTGACTGTCTTTCACTGTTTGACAATATATGATCACTTCCATTTGAGCAGGGGATGGAGAGGTGTACTTGAAGGCATGGCTCTCTCGATTATAGCATCCTTGGGATATTGGATATTGGTTGTGTGTTTTACTGAGCTTTGTAACTCATACTGGATTGGTGGTTTTGATTTTGATTTCTAGTAATTTAGGATTTTTAATATTTTAACTTTTTTAAACTTTTTAACTTTTAAAAAAAGTTTAACTTTTGGTTTTTTTCTTAAGACTAAGACATTTCTGGTATGTGTGGAATCTTTGCTGGTTGACATGTTGAGTGTATTAATTGTTAACATGTTTTGTTATGACTGTTTGATTCTCTATGATTGTAAAAATAAAATAAATAAATAAATAAAACTCGAAATAAAAGAATTTGGGCTATAGTAATATATTTCCGAAATTATTGATCAAATTCGAGTGGTTTTTTTTCTAAGATCCTCTCCTTCTACCAATATTTTCTGACTGCAAGAGTTCCTATTTAAGTTTGTGTTTTGAGTAACTACCTATAAATCTAAATGCACACATTCGAAAATCTTCTTCCTCCCCGCCAGAAAGAAACTCTGAGCTTTTTCACATTTTTTTAATCGTTCGTACATTAATCTTTCGCAAAAAATGTAGTGAAAATAGCTTTAGTAGGTAAATCCGAAAATCCTGTATGATGGTCAAAGTGAATTGTGTCGCTGAGTTTCGAAATACGTTATAACACATTTTGTGATTCGGAAAAATTCGATAAAACTAACATACAAGTATTAAATATACTTTCCTGAAGTCAAACAAGTTTGTTAATTATAAGATTGTTTCAACAGTTCAATTTTAAAATAAATTTTGCTATTAAATAAAAATTAACTATTCATCTTGTATACATAAAAATAACTCCGATTGGTCGGTTGAGTTATAGAGGATATTAAAAGACAGATATAGGGATGTAGCGGGACTCTTTTCTCATCATCATTTTATTTTATGTTATAAATTTTTTTGACACAATTGGATGTCGGGAACTGGATTTTTTTACTCACTAGAAGTGTAGATGTCAAACATATTTTGAACTACTCCAGATTAATCATTCCAATTGATCACACTCATCCATAGTCAACCTATTTGAATGGGTATTAACTAGGTAGGTATGTTGTATGTGTATCATAATATACAACATACCTACTTAGTTAATACCTATTCAAATAGGTTGACTTTGGATGAGTGTGATCAATTGGAATGATTAATCTGGAGTAGTTCAAAATCATTTTATTTGTACAAATGGTGAATGTTTTGAAAGAACAAAAATACTACGGCTTTAGAATATTAATTACGAATTCAAAGACATATATAAATATAACTCAATTTTCGTGAAAATTTGTTATAGCAGATTTCGAAACTTGGCGACATAATTATAAGTACCTATATATTATTATTAAACAACAGGCATACGTATTAGAAATTTGTTTGTGAAAATATTTTTTTTAATAAAAAATTACGTTGTTTTTTAATAATATTAATAATAATTTTAGGTCAATAATTTAGTGTCTACACACTTGTGATGTGATGAATATTAGCATATATAACAAAATAGGTTGAGAATTTTGGATTAGTTGGATAAATCGCGCTAAAAGCTCATATATATACATACATCAACATTATACAATAACAATGATCACAGTATCGTACATTATGATGGACATCACATAATTATGGTATTATCACTTATTATCAAACATATTAACTTATCAGATACACCTATTAACTATGTTATACCTACCTACCTAGATAAAATATTGTTAAACACAAAGTATGAGATCATGAAATGTACAAAATATATGAAATATACCAAAACGAAAATATAAAAATAGGAAGTTGGAATTTTCTAAGTTGTATTAAAAAATATATCTTCTCCTTCTCTATGTGTTTTGTCGGGTCCCCCCGACGTTGACAACCACTTGGGAGAAATCCCTCCTGTTCCGGACAGCACAAAACAGCTCCTCCACACCTCTCATCCCGGTCCACTCCTGAATGTTCCGGAGCCAGGAAAGCCGCCTTCTTCCAACCCCTCTACGGCCCTCAATCTTCCCTTCTATGATTAGTTTTAGGATGGCATATTTTTCTCCTCTCATTATGTGACCAAAATATGAAGTTTTACGGAGCTTGATTGTTGTGAACAACTCTCTATGAGCATGTGCTCTACATAATACTTAAAATATAAAATAATGAATATCAGTTCTACCTATATCAAAATAATAATTTAGTGACAAAAGGGAGAGGGAGAGAAGTTTTGAAAAGATAAATATTTACTTGAATTCTTAAACCAAACTGTTAAAAGTCGAGAGCAACAAAAGATTTTCGCATTCGAGAATGTCAAAATTAGACGTTCGACACATCGCTATAACACACACACAGTAAATAATATACGTTTTAAATAATGCTAATTCAGGTTTGAGGTATTTCCAATATTCCTTGTGAATTTTGTTTATCGGTTCAATGTCGTATACATGCACCAATTTTAACTTGTCACATGATTCATTCACAGGGTCAAATTTTTGAAAAACTAAGTACTAAGACTTGCTGAAAGAAATGACTAAATATTAGCAGGTGTTTGTGAAACATCACAAATAAGACATTTATTAACATTTGTTCAATTCAGTGATGAGTAGAGGGTAATTTTTCCCGGATTATTTTCGTTCCCGGGAAACGGGAACTCCGGGAATCCCGGGAAAGAACTTATTAAGTATTTAAAGACCTAATAATATATAGTAATAATTATATAGAAAGTAGTAATATATTCAATTTTCAACAAATTTGGTAGAAAACCTCTCAAAAATTTTTGACCCTTGCAGATATTTTGATTTGATAAAATAATAAATCAATTTTTTGTTACCCATATAAGTTTTTTACTTAAAAAAAAAAATAATCGACTGACGAGATTTATTTAGGTACTCTTTGTTATATCAAAATACAAATTGTTTACAAATATATACACTTTTTAGTCATCCTATCATGCAAAAAAATATTATGGATTTTGGCAAAGCTTTTTTAATAAACAAAAATCGAGTTCATTTGGTGATTTTTGACTTCAAAAAATGAGAAATTTTATCAAAAAAATGTTTTTTTTTATTCGGTCAATATCCATAGATAAAACAAAAAATTGTCGATTTGTTGCACTAATACTTTTAAGGACTATCTAACTTTTCGAAATATTATTTAAAAAACATGAAAAATCGTACATTGTCCGCCAAACACCCCCCCGATTTCGATGTTTCGAATTATGTTTTTTTTAAACGAATACATTGAAGCTAAAAATTTTTTTTAAAGGAAAACACTAATGTTGGTAATAAATATTTGTTTTCATACTTTATCACATCAAAATGTTCGTCAGCGTCAACAAGATTATTACGACTATAACACTTAACTAAACAAAGATTTCGGTATCGGTATGGCAATCTGCATGACTTATAATTTGTGTTTTTTTTTCGGGAAACGGGAAATAAAAATTAAAGAATTTTCCCAGGAATAACCCTCTAATGATGAGGTATGCCACTCATCCTGAATGACCTGACTTTTTATTTACACAGATCGGACAACTTGTATATTTGTTATGCATATGTAGTTAATATATTGGCTACCTCACTTGTGGGATACGCCTTGATTATGTAAATAGATAGTTTCCCTTAAATATTTAGATTAATTCATCAACTCTTCAACGTATCTCTCATGAACACTTGGTGGGAGCGACCCTCCTAACTTGAATGATAATTGATAAAGGTACCTAGTACCTACTTATTTGCTCAGTACCTACACCTCATCATAGATTCTGCAATAGATTTTATCAGTTTTTTTTTTTTTTTTTTTTTTTTTAATTTCCCAACACTTGTCAAATAAATATTTACCTTTATATTAAGTAAATTATATTTAAAATATGTACCTATAATTATTATCTAGCCGATATGAGCAAACGCATCAAATAAAAATAATTAGTATGACTATCCTAGAATAAAATGTTTTTGTACACATGGTTTCGTCTACCTACTTCCTTTAATATACATAGTACCTATTTCATTCATTCATTCATCGGCCTCAACGCTCCTCTCGGGAGGGAGCACAGGAAAGAAACCAGCCTCCTCCATTTAGAGCGTCTCTGCGCCAATCGTATTTGTAATACTTATACCTAGATATTATAATAATAAAATTAACTTAGGTTGAGGTACCTACATATATTGTTTATAAATTCTATTACTGTACTTTTATCATACCAGTAATAAATTTAATCTATAAACATATATATTATTCAAATATCTGCTTCCCTTACTGCGTAAGCTAGTTGTTAATGTTCTTGGCTCTTGCCTTTGCCTTTGCAGTCTCTGCCCGACTGTACGCAGTGAAATGGAGTAAAACCTTCACCTCATACTATCTCCTGCGTAAAATCAAGTGATCTTTCATTAATGGAATGCATGTTGCACATGCATTTCCGATGAAAATTTGATCACACAGTCATTCATAATATGCGATACTCCCCGCATACTGGATTGAATGTTGTGTCGGCCATTCTGCGAGATGGTCCTGAAGAAGCACATAAGAGGGTCAACATAATACCTACATATTATGTTCTAGTGATGTACCGAATGTGTGATTTTGGATATTCGCGACAGCGAATATTTGTTACCGACATTCGAGAATGCGAATGCGAATAGCGAATATTGACTTGATTTCTGCAATATTGCTCAGTCATTAAAATTTCTACCCCCCCCCCCCTTTCGCCGAATTTTCAAAATGGTATAGGAATTTAAAATATCTATTTCAAAACTCCTCGGTTTACTTAAAGAATATTTTCTTGTAGTACCTTTTTCTACAATATACCGGGTAAGTATCCGGTACTTTAACCGAATATCCGATACTTTATTACCGAAATAATATTCGCAAAACATTCGCATATTTTTTTGCGAATATTCGCGAATGCAAATGCGAATACGAATATTCGTTACATCACCACTACATATAGATAAAAAATAGATTGTAGTTCTAGAACTTTATTCTTCCATATTTTTTTATTTTTTTTGAGGGGAAATCCTAGTCATGGACACCCGGCCTTTCTGGCCAGGTAGTGCCGGACTCCAACCGGCTAAAACCCCTCATCTTCTACCACGTCTCGGTTCCTGCCTTTCGGCCTACCCAGAGACGTTCTTTATAATGAGTTGGTTCATTTAAAAGCAGTTGTTCTTTTGATTACAGAAAATACTTCTATCGAGTTCGTCGGTAGCCTGGAGGTAGAGTCTCGGCCTCGTGAACATGGGGTCCGTGGTTCGATACCAGGTGCCGGCAAACTCCCCTTTCACGACACAAGCTTTTAGTAGCTTACTGTGAAAGGTGTATAAGGTTGTATTTGGGTTTATTACAAAAACCCAGATATATCTTTTTTTAAAAAAAAAAAAGTCTTGAATGCCTGTTAATATTGAATTCGTGATTATTCATGTTTCATAGTTCAGTAGATGTACTTTAGGTACTCGTATACTAGCACAATAGTTTCTAAGTTTATGTGTACCTACTTCAAACACCTACACGATAATGTTTTGGTAAGGTTAAGGTCGTGATCCAATTAATACTAAGTATCTAAAAAAATGTACACGTGTACATACCCATCTATTTAATTGTTAGTCTGGTATAAAAAGCAAAGGAGTTTAATTTATTCTTATATAATATATTATTTTCAAAATACCTAATATTTATGTATGACTCTATAATCTCTTTTATAAAGAAATAATAATATTAATTGTCATTTGGGGACTTGTATGGGGAAACACGATATACCTATAGTTATTCCACCATTGACTTTATTTATTTTTGCGACCCAGTTTTCAAGAGCTTCCTTCTTCTTCTTAAATTATAGTTCAACTAGAGGAGGCAACCTCTATAATAATGCACATCTCTGATAAGGGTTTTCTGTGGTTTCCCCGTTATCGTACAAAGGCAAATGCTGGAGATGTTTTATATAAGACCGTCCACACTGAGAAAAATAATAACGAAATTTCACAACGAATCATTGGTACGTAAATTTACCAACGATTTGTTTGCGAAAAGTTAATATTATAGATTCGTACTAATGAATTGTTTTTACTGTCTCTGGTCCTAATCTGATAGTACGTACCAATGATTCGTTGTGAAATTTCGTTAGTATTTTCCTCAGTGCACAGCAGCTCATAATTATAATAATATGGTTAACGATACATGATAATAACACATCTCTTTATATTTTAATTTTTACCTATTGTTTTCTGTTTGTCACATACTTAACTTGTAATGAAGCTTCTATTTACTTTTGCCTGACGATGAGAGCGGAAGCTCTTGAAAGCCGGCTCGCAAAAATAAAATAAGTCAAAAGTGGAATAACTGCATATCGTGTTTCATTTTAAAAATTATTAATATGATCTTCCACCAAGAACCGTCGGTCGATAAATTAAACTTTATTAAGATTAAATAATAAACAAAAAAATACATTATAATAAATGCTTAAAAAAATGCGGGGTCTGGGAGTCAGAGATGTTGCATTGGACTTTTTTATTGAATATTTGTCCCACAGGTATGAATCAACTAATATCATCCAGTGGTATGTAAGCGATCGTAAACTGATTGAATATGGTTTACCACAGGGTAGCACATTAGGACCTTTGCTCTTTTTGATATAAATCAATGAAAAATATTTTATTTTTATTTTATTTTATTTTATTTTATTTTCTCAATTCACGGCCTGGGCCTTTTCCACTCAAATATTAAACATAATTTTCACAATGTACACAAACAGTATTACGATATGTGGATTGTGGACACACACAACATAATAAATCGACAATTAAACAAAAACCACAAATTAATAAAAGTTAAAATAAAGGTACATGGTACAATGGTAAATTTTGTAGATTTTATAATGTCAACTTGATAATTACTATTAGTCAGTATGAAATATTCTTAACTAAACAAGTGGGATGTCAAAAAAATTAAAATAGGTGTCAAAAAGTCAAAAATTAAAGTAAAAAGTCAAAAGTAGGTACATAATATTGTAAAAAGTCAAAAGTATGTAAAATCAATGACTCGTGTAAATTAAATGTAAATGGAAGAATAATTACGTTTGCGGATGATACGGTTCTTCTATTCAGGAGTAGTGAGTGGAAACAGACTTATCAATTAGCTGACGGAGGATTGAAGGTAGTTGGAGAATGCCTTCGGGAAAGTTTGCTTACTCTTAATAAAGAAAAGACAAAATTTATCATTGATATAAATTTTGATTGATTTATTGAATCAAAATATATTTATTGATAGTCGAAAGCGAACGTTGAAAACGGCAACATTACAATGACATTATAGTCTCGGGTGGTTCTACTCTTGCTCAAACTGAACATACTAAGACATATACCTAATACATCCAAATCTAGCGACTAAATATAATTTAATAAATGCTCCCCAGAGGAGCGGTGAAGAGTGAGATAATGGAAACCCAATTCAGAATCAGTTTCTAGCTTACTCTATAATATGCCTACATATCATTATTACTACTAACATGATAATTTTCTTTAAGCAATGTCAGTAGAGTGAGTAACTACATTTAATATGCACGTGTTAGTGCATATTAAATGCACCGTGCCAACTAAATTAAGACATTTAAAACAGAAATTCTATTAGTTTAAAAATAGCACCTTTCGTTTTCTGTATAAAACTTTTTCTTGCAAATAATAGTTGATACAGGTAATGTACAGCGAAAAATATAAATGAATTAAAAACTTTAAATACGCACTTTTTATTTTTATTTTCCGAAGTAGAAAATATTGTTTCGTCTCTTAATGAGACATTTTCAATAAAACACTGATATCGACAACATTGATATTTATTTAACATCTCACAAATTAATAAAAAGTGTTTTTATAGGTTGGATTCCAGTATTGAGTGGATTTATTCTCTTTATACGAGTACGTACCTTCTACCTTCTATCACGGATATTATTCTATACTCCAAAGGGTCGTCCACTCAGATTATTAGATTATTTTCATAAATGGTGGATATCAAAATCGGTAAAATCCAAGTAAGGTTTTTTACCTTACTTTTTACGACTTTTTGTGCCAATTCTAAGAAGATGGTAGTACCTACTACATAGGATGTCTATAGCTAAAGTGAAATTTAAATTAAAAATTCACCTTTATATCAATTTCAGTAACATCCATACCGTACATTGATTTAACGTGTTAACATGTTAGATCAATGATACCATACTGTTTTTCATAATTAGCTAATTCCAAAATAGCCAATCACAGCAGTGCATTTTTTGAAAAATGGCCGACAGTTTGCGTTTGATAGTGAACGTGTGAGAGTTTGTTGCGTTTATTTTTTTGTAATATTTGGAAATATGTGTGATAGTGAAGTAAGTTTTATATCTAAAACTACTCCTGACAAATCAAGGAAACGTACTAGTTGTACAGCATTAAAAAGGAAAGCTAAATTGAAGGATAATTGGTAAGTTTATAGACAAGTTGTTACGTTGTTATAGGCACTATTTAATATTGCAAAAGGAAAACACCATCATTTAGAGGAATTTGAATATTTTCATCATGAAAAGGTAATATAATAATAAACGAAGATAATTTAGAGCGCCATCTTTGTGCCATAGCACCTCGAGGACGCTGTACATGATATTGTTTTATCTTCGACAAAGTTGTCTGTGTCAAGAATTTAAAGTTAAATACAAAACACATTATAACATATTATAACACATAATCTCAGATACATAATAATATTATGTATCTTCGTCATAAATACAAATAAAATAATGCAATAAACATAGTCATAGTTGATAAAAAATTTTTTGAAGAAGTAGATCTTGAGGTCCCTTTTAAAAACCTGGAAGTTGGCAGCACACCAGGAGCCCCAGAGGCAGTCTGTTCCACAGATTAGGGGCAGAAACAGAAAACGCGGTCACCGTAACCACATAAACGTCATCTCTGCGGAACTTCTAGTTCATGCGCCGCACTCTGTGCTGACCTCAGGGCACGGCGCCTCTCTCCCAAACTTCTTAGGGTGCACATAATCAGCAATGTATGCGGGAGGCATATCATTTAGAGTCTTATATACAAAAGCACACACTTTATACTGAATTATGGCTTCTATAGGCGGCCAGTGCAGTTCTTTTAAAAGAGGTGTGATGCTATCATACCTATCTGCTCCATATACAACACGGGCCGAGGATTTTAAAACTGAATGTAGCCCATTTGTCTTTACCTTTGGTAAACCACTAAACACAACATTGCAATAGTCGAGCCTGGATAACACCACCGCCGATAACGAAGTTGCAAAGTAGATAAGTCTTCAGTACATATTTTTATTTTTTTTTTATTTTTTATTTTTTTTTTATTTTATTTTATTAATACAAACAAACAGCTTTTACATTTTTTATAGTACAACTTAAATATTACATTTTTCACAAGCCAGTGAAGATTGTTAAATTATTTTATTTAACACTTTATTCCAAATTAAAAAAAAAATATAACACAAACAAAAAAGAAGTACGCACCAACTGAGGCAAAAATACAAAAATGTAAAGAAAAAACAAAATCGTTCACCCATGTAATGAATATGCCATTACAACATACACAAGCAATGAATGACGCCCATGAGGGGGGCAAATGCTCTCCAAGCAAAAAGGAGTATATCGGGGGAGGGGGGGGGGAGAATTAGGGGAAATAATGCTCGTGCGAACCTCACTACGTTCAGGACACTCATTGATCAGAACCGCGCAGAGATCTGGAAACAGCACCCCTAAATTTCGGCAATGATGATATGTAAAAGTCAACATCCTTGAAAAAAACGTTGTAATTCCCGCATGACCTTTGGAAGAATGAATATTGTGCGTAGTTTGTGCTACATTGCGGGAGTCGAAATGTATTGGGAACCCTAGTAGATCGTGGGGGGCAATTAAAGTTAATCCTAAGAAGTAGATCACTGCAATCAATAACATTGTTAATTATTTTATATAGGAAAACCATATCAGCCTTTGTACGTCTGTTCTCCAGCAGGGCAATACCATGATATCGAGCTGAGTGCGTAGTTATTAAATGATTGACAACATCTATAATCCAAGTGTTTGAGAAATTTGTTTTGCACCTTTTCAACTCTGTCTATATATGTGATATACTGTGGGTTCCACACCACAGATGCAAACTCCAAACAACTCCTTACGTATGTGAAATATAATACCTTTATTGTACTTACGTTTTTAAAAGGCTTAGATACTCTTAAAATAAAACCAAGTTGTTTAAACGCCTTTTCAACAATATTGTCTATATGTCCCCTGAATAACATTTTTTCGTCAAGAATGACGCCAAGATCTCTAACTTCATGACATCTCATGAGAGGTGTTCCACAAAGCGTATAATTGTACAAGATAGGATTTTTACTTCGAGTAAAGGTAATAATATTACATTTGGATATATTCAGAAAGAGCTGATTCACTGAGCAATAATAAAAAAGACGCTCGATATCAGACTGAAGATTTCGTGTATCATCCAAGTTAGATATTTTTTTGTAAATTTTGGTGTCATCTGCATAAATGAGGAAATTGGAGTACTTAAAACACTGTTGGATATCATTGATGTACATTATAAAAAGAATTGGACCCAGATGTGAACCTTGTGGAACCCCCGATAGTCAGTCTCTAAATTGGGAAAGGGCATTTTTGATTGCTACAGCCTGTAGTCTATTTCTGACGTACGATGACAGCCACCGCAGGAGATCACCGTGCACACCGTACCTCCCAAGCTTGTGAATTAGAATATCATGATTAATTTTATCAAATGCTTTTGAGAAATCGGTGTACACGGCATCCAACTGTCCTCCACCACCCATAGCCATCAAAACATCATCCGTGAAGTGAATTAAATTAGATTCAACAGATCTTCCGGGGAAAAAGCCATGCTGGTTTGGCAATAAAAAAAGCCATGCTGGTTTGACATATGATCTGATTCTTGAAACTTGCATTGTTAGGTATATTCTAACTCCAAAAGTATTTTGACAATATACTAATATTTTACATAGAACTTCAAAATGATTGTTTTAAGTACCTACCTGTAAAAATATTCTCAAATTAAGTTTTTGTATCAAATGAAGAGTAATAAATTATTATGCAATAGAAGATATCGGTAGTCAATTTCGCTAGAAGATACTGTGCCCTGCCCTTATTATAATCCCTTATCATTCTAACCAAGACTTACGGTGTTATATCGATGTTATTTTTACAATTAACCATTGTATGAGGTCACATATGTAAATTTAACACATGAAACTACCACATAAGGCTTAGAAAAGACAACGTCACCTCACTTGGTAGTGCCCCGGACGGGACTTGAACCCGCACTCCCATTTCGTCGCGAGATGTGCTTTGTCCAATTAAGCTACCGGGCGACTTACCAGAGGCTCCGATATTCTCTCTTATTAACCCAATAACAGCTTCATGTATAGGAATTATTCTGGGATACCTAGTATGGGTACCACATGCTGGATACTTCCAAGTGTAGGTAGATAGGATTGTTACCTATCGTTTACAACCTACTTGTAGGTTTTATTCCTAGCGACATCTATCTGTATTTATAACCATTTTTTGGTTATGTATCATTGCAATCAGCCTTGATGTCGCTAGGTGTCACCGAACTATTTCTCACTGTGCAGGTGAGTCGACAGGTATGTTATATCGATGTTATTTTTACAATTAACCATTGTATGAGGTCACATATGTAAATTTAACACATGAAACTACCATATAAGGCTTAGAAAAGACAATTTTATTAATAAATAAGTAGTAGTATTCCATTACTGGATAAATTAAAACGAGCATTTAGTTCTACTATTCACTATACAAACACACTAGTAGACGTAATTCGACTTCACAGGTCGAATTGATTTATACGACGTACGCAGTCGAAAAACGTATCTCTTGTATTTGTTTAATCTGTAGTAGAACGAAACGCGTATTTCAATAATTATCCTAGACTAAAGGTGTTCATGAAATACTATATATTATTATTCTACTATACCATCACAACATATCCCACGAGAGGGGTTGCCACCAAACCAGCTGCATGTAATGAACATGCAAACTGTCCTCTCAGTGCTAACAAAAAAATAAGACTTTCATAATTGATGGCAAATTCATCGCTGCATTTAATATGTAAAATGTCTTTTACTAAAGTATTTGAGTATGCCTACTGAAAATCGGATGAAAGGTATTAGAATAATTTTACAAAGTAACTGAGACTATAATTAGGTTTAGGATAAATAAAAATAAAACCAGTATTTTTATGTATATTTTAAATATTTTTTTATATTATTTTTTTATAACTGCTTTGTCAATGTTTTAAGGTGTATGTGGTCATATATGGTTCCATCTCCTGTTCTTCCCATTCTGCGCTTGACCTGAAGTACAAAAATGACAGATTAAGCACATAGGTAAGTTCTCATCCTCATTATTCTCTTTCATTCACTAATGTTTATTGATATCTAATATTAATATAAGACAAAAATGAGGTGAACGGTGACCAAATGATAAAGTTTTAAACTTTATATGGAGAGATTCATTAAGTTTTGAGTACTTCTTAAATTGTTTGAAATGTTTTTTTTATTTTGAAGACAAATGAAATTGTTCTTTTGTCTCTTGAAAAAAATATTTCAAATATAAATAAACCTACCATTGCGGGTGAGACAGTTTTCATATCATAAGCTTGGCCAATTTTTTGCATGAAATTTAAAAACACTAAAGACACATTGTGAATGCCTCCCCATTCTCCTGTCCTATAGTCCCATGGGAAGGTATGATGGAAGTTATGCCAACCCTCTCCCAAAGTGACGATAGCCAAAGGATTGCTATCACAAGGTTTTATATTCCTGAAATACAAACAAAGCAATTTTTTAATTGATATTATGTATGTAGTTTTTTGAAAATGGACGTGGATGTTGATCCTAAATAATGTAAAGCGCCCTTGAAGTGATATTATCTCAGTACGGCGCTATATAAATATACTAGGATTCAAATGAATTGTCGACTCCAATAATAAAACAAAATACAATTAGAGGTGATAATTTGTGTTACGAGTATCGATGCATCGAACTTTATTTTCTTGTTACTCGATATATGTAAATATCACATCTTATTTCTTATCTTATTCCTGTGGGCCTAGTCAAAACACATTTTAGCGTTACGTTTTCGTTCAAATGTAGACGACGTTGCGAGAACGTGTCAATTTTCGTAGCTACTTGTGTATTTTAGCTACGAAAATGGACGCGTTCTCGCAACGTCGTCAACATTCGAATGAAACGAAAACGTAACACTTTAACCTACAGACCTGTTTTTACTAGTTTTACCTGTTTTACATTAGGTGGGAAATGAAAAGCATTTTTTTTATCTTTTTCGTGTTACAAACACACATGTTAATGTGATTAGCTATAGTTTGTACCTATAACTATACATAAAAGCATTTTTTGAAGATGTATCTGAGTTTTCGTTATAAACCCAAATACAACCTTAAAAAAAAGCGTCTTTAAAAATGAATTGCTATTTTAAAAATATTAATTCTTATCATCTATGTTTTATTAAGTAACATCGAACATAATTTACCCATCACTACTAACTTACATAAGAGAAATGAGTGTGACGGGAGCAGGTAGTCAATCCTTCTTGCTCGCACTTTTTACGACAGAGTTTGAGTTTCGTTTGAATCCTAGTATAGTCATATTATTATAAATTATTATTATTAAAGCAGTGATTTTTTTTGCAAATTTTACAATTTCTTTGTTTTACTGAGTTTGTTCACAATGTGTATGCGCGTATACAGTTACAAAACCAATCTGATAGTTTAAATTGGATAACCATGATGTGTACACAGTGCAACGACATTGTGCAAAATACGAGTACAATCGGTTGAAGTGGGGAAGGCATCTCAACGTTTATTAATTAGTTATCACTATAGGTGTCCATGCACAGTGTTCACCAATAATACGAGTATAGCATTTACGTATGCGATGTTCCTCTCAGGAGGTCTTAATTGACACTATTTATACAATTTATTGAAACAATCAAACAAAGTTCAAGTAAGTCCCAGAAATATGAAGACCAAATGAAAAGTAATTAATATATGAAATAGATAATATGAGTGTTGAATTATTTAATATTCTCTTACTTATTGTAGGGCTTTCCTCCATACTTATGAGCCCAGCTGTTTAGGGACCAGGTAACATTCAGTTGGTAGACATATCTCGCTACATAACTTACAAACACTGACACGTAAAGACTTTCATTCCAAAGTAACACAGGTATAGCAACAGGCAATATGAAGGCAAATATCAAATAACATGTCTTGTAATACCTGGAAAATGGAAACTTCATTAAAAATGTGAACTGTCATCTTCAATTATTATGTTAAAATTAATAAAAACACACATATCAATATATAACACAGCATACATGAGGCAATTACCCATGCTCAGCGGCAATTACCCATGAGGCAATACCCATTGATATAACACAACAATATAGATAACATAATAGATCAATGTGCTCAGCAGGGCCACTCTTGACACAATTTAAATACGATCTAAATCTTATATTGATCTTAATCATACGACACGCTAAGAGACTATAGTCAAAAATACCGCACTACCACTACTAAGTGATTAAGATCGAGAGACAACGTCAAGGGATAAGATTGTGCTAAGATCGTATTAAGATTGTGTGAAGAGTAATCCTACAGAAAATAATTTATGAAACACTAGTATTTATTGAATCCATCACACCACATATTATGTAGGTAAATACCTAACAGATAATCATGTAAATAAATAAGTAAGTAAGTACTAGCCTAAGACAACTAATTATCAGAGATTGTACACTTTACATTAATGACAGTCTTTATATATTCACTGTGTCGGTGTTAAGGTAGTAGAATTCCATATCGAAAAATAAAACAGGTGTTTTATTCTACTAAAGATTATATTTTGTGAGAGAGACGTCTTTCGTCTTATGAGGACATTGTCAATTAATTGAAGATTGACAATGTCCTCATAAGACGAAAGACGTCTCTCTCACAAAATATAATCTTTAGTAGAATAAAACACCTGTTTTATTTTTCGAGTCTTTATATACTTTGATGATCAGTGCGATGCAGAGGTACAGCTTTGCCTATGAGTTTTTTCGAGAGGTTCTGGGTTCAATTACCGGCCAAAACAAATTAAAAAACGGCATTTTTCAATTGTCCTGGGTCTGAGTTTTACATGTATATAATTATTATGTATTTAGTGCAATGTATATAATGTGTGCATCATTGCGTTAGTACCCATAATGCAAGATTGTTTTTTTTTTTGGGACTAGCTCGATCTGTGTATTGGTTTATTTTTTTATGCGTTAACCTACGTATAATTATTTTGAGTCTCAGCGTAATTATTACATAATATTATTAATCTTATAGGGAACGGTGATCTCATCATTAAGCTATCAAAGCGAAACAAAGGTGATCACACAAATCCCAAAAGTAAACATTATCAAGGAACGCAAACTATTCCTTTTAAGGCGAAATATCACCATTTCATTACCATAAAAGGGCACGACGATTCACTACAATGATCGCTCTTTATGTATGGACACTCCCTGTACACTTATCGTCATATTTCATGAAACAGTATATAAACCTCCTGAATGATACTTCCTCACTTCAGTCCATCAATAGTAGTAGTTACATCTTGTAATAATAAGTTGTGTCGAATTTAATATATAAATCAATATACTCAAACGCGTTTGGTTTACAACACCAGTAGGCCTAGTCAAAACACATTTAAGCGTTACGTTTTCGTTTCGTTTTCGTTCAAACAAGACGAGGTTGCGAGAACGCGTCAATTTTCGAAGCTACTTGTGTATTTTAGCTCCGAAAATTGACGCGTTCTCTCAACGTCGCGTCGTCCGCGTTTGAACGAAAACGAAACGAAAACGTAACGCTTAAATGTGTTTTGACTAGGCCCACTGATCACCTCATAGATACCAAAGTATCCATAATCTGTTTCATTTGGAGGGTTATTAGGTAATTTTATCAATACTGTAAAACATAAACATTTTTTTGCATTCAATATTTTTCATTGTCATTAAAATAAATAAATGTAACAACTACTATAGGATGTTTATGTCACGTAAGAATTTATTAAAATTCATTTAATATTGTTTTTAGTCACCAATAATTGAATATGAAAAACTTTTCCTAAACATTACGTGGGTATATTAATTAAAATATTCAAAATATATGCGACACATTTTTAAAAGTGTAATTATCTTTGCCTGCACGTATTCTTATGCTAATTAGACACTTATTTTGTTACAATTTCAATTTCTACTTTGTCTTTTTTCGTCCAAAGTTTTCTAGGTATGTCGCTTGTATGTTGTTTTGTCAATCATTTACATATTAAATTATAATTGGTTTACTTTATTCAAAATGACAGAATTGAGACAGTTTAAAAGTATTTTTTTTTTGTATCAAACTATTATTTAACTTCCAATATGAAAAAAAATGTATAAAAAAATCTGGAATGATTTTATTACGTGCTTAAAACTTTTGATTAATATTATACCAACGCGGTACATCCCACAAGTGGAGAAGCTATAAACTAACTGTATGTAATAAACATGCAAGTTGTCCTCTTTGTGTCAATAAAAATTGCAACATTCACGATGGGTGGCATACCTCATCGCTGAATTAAAGATATAGGTAGTCAAAATTAGAGATATAGTCATGTAATTTCTTTACTCTTTAAATCTTTTGAAAGCCGGTTTGCGACTAACAAAATCACAGTGGAAGTACTAAATAATAGTGCTTTATTTCTGAATAATTTGAATCACAGATATCAAATGTCTCACTTGTGATATTTCACAAACGCCTGCTTTTTATGGGAAACTCTCAAATTTCAGAAAACAGTGAGAAAACTTTTCTTTGCTGGAGGTTCCACGGAGTAGGAAATTTTTTGACCCGTGATAGAATTGTGAAAAAGTCAAAACTCCGGACTAAAGTAAGCTATCAAAGCAAATTACTTAAATAGATCATTATAATACATATTAAGTTTTTAGCTTTTAAACCGTTTCAGTTCTTGGTACCAACATTTCAATGCAACTATAGAGTATTCTAAGACCCACTCTGACTCGATTAATTCTGCTAAAATCAACTATCTCTCTTATAGAATCCAGAGGAAAGTGGTGAGATAACCCTAATTGTTACCTTATGTGCATCTTAATTTGAGTTAAGAGGCTCACTGGCATCTTTCAGTTCTTATGTTTAAATTTTGACAAGATTAATTTGATCCGAACCCAGTACTGCTACAATTAATAATACGAAGCCATAAGGGCACATAGCTGTTACATAAAGGCACATAAATTTATCGAATAGTTTGTATACAGGGATATAAGAATGTACATAAACAAGGGTTTTGTTGCTCTGATTGAGGTTGACAAATGAAATCACAACAATCATTCAGTGGTGATTTAATTTGTCTACTGTTGTAAAAAAAATATATGTAAGTATTGCGTAACTTTATATAAATTATGTTTCTTTGCACATTGCACTGGCCGAAAGCTGTAATGGTGTGCAAAGATAAATTTAATAATGTAGTAATAATACAAGACGAAATCGATCGAGTTGAGATGGGTCTCAGAATAAAGGTATTCGTACATTGGAATACCAGTAGGTGCGTAAAATGAAATAAACTTACTTCTTTTGAAACATAACCCATGGATCTGCTTCTAAATCTGACATATCTATCGTCTTTCCAACCTCTTTGACTAGAGGATGCTTCTTGTACATCAGCCAACCTATATGTGAGAAGAAGAAACCTCTATTAGCATTATGTGGATCGGCATCTGTGTCGGAATACCGGTGGTGTTGTCTGTGATCTCTCACCCAAACCCAAAGGCAATTCTAAAATAAATTAATCATTTATAACAGCTGAAACTGGATTTGTAATTTGACTTTTTTTTCAAATGGTGTGACTTACTTGCCCGCTTACTGTTTGTAGAATCAGCAGGAATACTTTGAGTGGAAGCTTTGCTTTATATGTCCTGTGGGCCCATAATCTATGTGCTCCCGCAGTAATACCTTGTCCTGTCAGTTGAATCATAACGAAAACTGCAACATATTTATTTAGTTACTTATTTATTCTGTAAAAAATACCTTCAATTTGTTATATGGCAAACAGAGTTATATCAATTTATAGTATCATAAAAATATTACTATGTATAAGAACATTGGGAAATTTTTAGGCCTATGAACACATTTCAATCTCTTTTTTTTTGCTTTCTGAATATTTATCATTTTTTACTCTGTGCTGTTGGTAAGAACATTTAAAGAAGATTAGATTGAAATTTCAAAATTTATTTTATTTCTTTGCTCTAATTCAAGATTTTCGTTTGAGTAGAAGTAAGCTGTGGTTTATTTTTTTAGGAATATTTGGATTTCTATAACTTCAATAATGAATTTCTTTTACTTAGGTGTGCATAATTTCTTCTACAATTTCTAACCAAACAATGAATAGAGTAAGTTTTACAAGCTTTCCGGTCGCTCGATAAGAAAATATTTATAATTGACCATTCACAATAAACTAAAAATAAGTTAACCAATAAGCGCAAAATCGCCCTGAATGGAAAAAGGCTCACTTCTATCCTATCCTCCTTGGAGAGCGTGATATAGCAAAATGTAATGAGAAGGCTTTTAAAAATCTTGGATTGAAGTTATTTTATGAAAAAGCATTATTTCTACCGTACATTATATTTTGTAACAAACACCTAGTTGACATTATAAATAAAATTATCTTAAAAATTTCATCCTCTTGTGAACAATGTCTTGATTAAACTTCTAGAAAATATTAAAACCAAATAGCGTTTTTTTTCAGCTGTTAACAGATTTTGCACAAGTCTCACGCATTAGTTATTTCAGTTCACTACAGCTCGCAAATCAAAATTTATTTAATAATATATAATAAAATTATAACTTACGATATATCGCCGTTAATATTTTCGCTTGTGTGAAACATACATAATATGCGTACACTCCTACTAAATGCAGTATAAGAAATCCAATTGCATTCTTCCATACTAATTTTCCTTGGAATGACAGATCAGTGCCGTATTCATGTTTTTTTTCAAAGTTAAATCTTCCTTCTACGTCTTTCTCTTCATTTGTCCTTAATTCTGTTACAGGAACATCCCCTTCGTTATTATTGTTAAAGAATTGCGCATTGGGTTCTTCCTGTTTATTTATTGATGCAACTTGGCTGAGATCTTCAAATGAATATGTTTTGTTTTCCAACAACATTTTAAACTATTAAATAAACTGACATGTGTAATATTGGTATTCGCCTCCCCGCACTACAATAGAAAATAACTAAACAACATTTTTCATGTATCTCTTTTATATTAACATGCATTACTATCTAGACACAAAATATTTTTGTTCGTTTATTTTACTTTTATTATCTAATAAATACATGATGATTCTATAGCGTTGCACGTTAAGCTGGAAAAAATCAGGCATAATTCAAAATTATAAAATATTTATCTAGTTGGGCAGTACTTTTCATGGTCTTCTATTATGTGGTTTAGTTCTATTTACAGTTAGATACAAATAACATTAACACGGAGTTACCGAAAACCAACTCATGTATCTAAGCTATCCTGATCTGCAAGCCCTGTTAGACTTATGGTCGGTTTCAATAATCTATCTATCCATTACTATGAGTTAAAATTTATTGGATAAAATAAATTATACCTACAATAAATTTTAGAAATGAATTTATAGACCATTGGAATCGTCCGCAAGCAATCAAAACAACACATAGTTTTTAAACAAAGAATATGCAATAGTTCATATTTTTGATCGCTTAATGTATAAAATTTCCTATGTTTTAAAACAGTTTTAAGTAACTCTTGCCCAGAAGATGCCGCAAGCCGAAAGCGCTCGGCAATTAGAATTTAGTCTATATTTATTGACTAAATAATCATACGTGAAAATTAAACAGTGTTTAGTTTAACATTTTAAAACTCATATTAACATGAATTTTCATAACTTTAACGCACCTACTTTAAATTTAATAATATTATATTTATTGTTATAACTGTATAATCCAGAAAGAATAAATAAAAAATTTCAAGTATTCCACCCAATAGTGAGTGATATTGAATACACACTTTATTGATGGAGCCGTGCGGGAAATGATTCATCTTAATACATTGCATGAAAATGCCCTCTGCAAAATTTATTCACTAGAATGAATCACTCTGTATCTAGTATTTTTGTAACAATGCAATGAGTATTGTTTCTGGAATATTTTTAGTATTTTTTATACAACGTTGGTATAGTTTTTTCCACTACACATATATTGTATAATATTGAAAATAATTATGTAACAAGTATACATTTAATGTACCCAGACGTAAAATCAAGTTACAGTCAATATCAAAAGTTGAGATTTGTCCACATAATCTTCCCAAACATTGTCTTTTACAAATATTACGTCCCCATAATATACATACGTTATTCTCTCTATTATTGATGTAACGAATGTGTGATTTTGGCTATTCGCGAATGCGAATATTTGATGCCGATGTTCTCGAATGCGAATACTGAATATTGACTTGCTTAAATTTCTACAATTGCTCAAACATTAAAATTTCTACCCCCTATCGCCGAATTTTCAAAATGGTATAGGAATAAAATATTTCAAAACTCTTAAAGAATATTTTCTTGCAGTACCTTTTTCTACAATGTAACTGGTAAGTATCTGGTAGTTTTACCGAATATCCGATACTTTCGTTACATCACTGCTCTCTATTTAAAACAATTCGAAACTTCTTAATACAGGCTTTTGCTTAGTTAATAGATGTTGTCAAGTATACAATACTTTCTTGTTAATAGATTTGTTTTTTTTTTAACAATTTTTATTTTATTTAACGTGAGGTTTGATTGCGATTTAAAAGGTCTATTGCACTTACATACTTTACTTTTTGGCTGGTGCTGTCCAACCAAGCAATCTCTTTAGTTTAAATCAGTGATTCCCAAACTATGGTACGCGTACCACCAGTGGTACGCGACAATTTTTAAGGTGGTACGCAAGCAGCCATGGCCATAGGATATAAACAGTAAATAATTAGATATAACGTTTTTAAATTCAGTTCAGTGGTACACTACTGATTTATCATTTCGTGTGTGGTACGCATTAAAAGTTTGGGAACCACTGGTCTAAATCATCTTATAAAGCTTAGGATTTTGAGATCTATAGTAAGGTACGATTCCACTTCTACCCATTGTTTACTAGCACTTAATTCTTTGAATCTCACGACATTACATCTATCTATTACAACATGTCTCAAGAATAAAATAGCATTTTCATTTATTTATTTTATTTAACATAACAATTAATAGAGATATAACAATACATAGACTATTTGATAAAAACTAAAATCTAAACATTCTATTCTATTTTCTATTTTTCTCAAGGCCATCGACTCGTTTGCGAGTGATTTAGAAATCTAAACATCCTCCTTATAGAGACGAGTCTCGTGTAAAGGAGGATTTAGAATACGTACTTAATGAATGTTGGCAAACCTTTGACAGATGTTAAACTAGTTACTTATCTTAAGACTATTTATTTACACATTCTCAGTAACCGCTCCCCTTCTTTGGTAAATTTGATTATACCATTTTACTATCGTCATGAAATGTTTAGGTATTAACAAACGTAATAACCCATTTTAATATAACAAGATAGTTATTGTTTTAAGTAGGTTCATAGTTCAATTCTTTTACAGTAGAAATCCAAATGGTGAATAAACTTAATAGCGCAAAAAATTGTGCGAAATCATTGGAGGCCATATTTAAGGAAACTAAGAGGGGCAACACCCGATTTTTTTTTATTTTGTTGTGACTAATATAGAGGTCATTCTACGATCAATATTACATATATATTCGCATATAATACATACCTACCTACCCTTCATACAAAACCAATATGTAATTTTGTAACTCAATTGCTAAAAATGTCCAATGGCTACTTATAATTATATCTTTTCTTCCTTTTTTAAATTACTTATGGAAGCTTCCACCAAAATTAAAAATATAAAACAAATTTAATCAAGTGAGCTACTGACACATTCACAGTTGATAGTGCAGAATGTCAGATAGTTAGGTAGGTACTCTCTGAGCCACGGTTTCCCAATTTTTTTATGTTGATCCCCTCCGAATTATAAATAATAAGAACAAGTTTGATAACCCCCTTTAATTATTCATTACAAAAAGACACGTTGTTATGACTTTTATTTAGATATTTTAATAAAAAAATATACAAAATAAAATCACCAACTACAAGTGTAGTCGACGAAATAAATTAATGTGATGACTAATTTACCTGGTGGAAATCACTGCTTTAAGCTGCGTTGTCGCAGTAAGCTATTTTTCAGATAGCTGCGTCACATATCGATGAAAAGCAGGCCATTCCCACGTACAATACAAACCTTGAAGCTCGACTTGGCAATCTTATAATAGTATAAATAATTCATCCTCTGTACAAGTGTTGTGTGAGTGTAAGGTTTTGAGTGAAGATTATTTGTGAAAAACTTAGGAAAAACTCTTGCGAAGTGACTATCAGGGAGAAAGGTGAATGCGTGACCTCATTCAAGCGGGTGACAAACTTTTTGACTAAAGCTTGTACGCGACTAATTTCGCGCTCAACACACAAAATCAACGTAGAGAGCGCGAAGTCAGTCACGTACAGACTATAGATCAGTGAATTCTCTGTGTTAATTGCTGGATTAACCTCGCGATAGTGTGGGTCAAAGCAAGGATCGAAGAATATCAATACGCATGGATAAAACATTGCAGAATATATGCTACAAAGGACTCCAGCTCTAGAGATTTAAGATATACTTATTAGAAACCCTATGGATTTAAAGAAAATTATATAACTGTATGAGTTAATTTTCAGTAGTTTTGAAAGCATTGGTTTTCTCTGTTTTCATTTTCTCTTTTATACATTCTGATCAATGTGTTTGTTTCTTTTTAATGTCTTTAAAATTAAATACATCATATTCCTCTTTTTCTTCCTCCACATTTCCCTTTCTTGATTCCCTGGAGCCTCTTGCGTGTGCCTGCTTGGAGATCGTCATGAATTTCTTACCATTTACGCAAAAGGTTCTCTGACGTTTTATTACCCGAATGTCAAAGGTTTTCGAACAAAAACACACGGATACCTTAAAAATGTTTTGAGTAATGATTATGATGTTATATTCAAAGTTTTTATGATCGCGAACTTTTTGATGATATATATCAAGTATACAGAAGTTATTGTCCCAAATCCTTCCCTTACAAAAATACAAATATACCCTTAGAAAAATATCCTCCATTTGATCGTTATGATATATGCGCATGATTGACGGGTTTTCAGACTCGGCAGTATATCCAACAAATTCTCATGTTCTTTTTTATCTTTCATTGTAGTGTGTAGGTACTTGGTAAGATTTATTTTTTAATGTGTTAGAAAACTTTGCTGGTTTATGTGAGGACTTTTTTTATCTATTTGTACTAAATATTGTAATAACTGTATTTTTGCGAAAATTATGAAAAAAATACAAATTAAACCATTTTCATTTAAAAAAAATAAACAACTTTCAAATATCATATTCAAAAATTTAATAATTTTGCAAAAAATAATAGAAGATAAATAAAGAATCTTCGCGTTGAAAAGAGAAATATATTCTGAATGTTAAAAAGAATACTAAAAGTATTCTACAATGCACTTCCGTTGCTTGATTATTTAAATCGCAATGTTTTTTTGCTTGTTTTTATTTTTATCGTATCAAAACCCAGAATAAACCAATCAAACTGATCTCCAGTATGATGCAAAACGCACAACAGGTGGAGATGCGTCAAAAATATCCTCCGTAGTACATGTGACAGGGCACAATGGACACTCCAACAAATGTGGTATGGTCTATGCTGCACCACAGTCACATGCTTCGGATTCGTCTTGTAGGAAGCTCCATCGTTCTCTATTGTCACGGCAGTTTCCTACACCAGATCTTAGTCGATTCAGGGTTTTCCATGTCCTATAGTCTAGATCGCCTCCTGTTTTTTCGCTTACGAGTATTCGAATAATCAAGTATATTGTAGAATACTGAATACATTCAAAATGTCTCGAAACTGTTACATAGTTAATCCTTCTAAAATAAATTATATTAGAAATATATTCGGTAGTAATTAGCTTTGTTATTTTAATATTACTTCGTGATTTGTTGTACGAATAACATAATATGAGGTCTTATTGTACTATAGTCCAACTAATACAATAATTTTATATCAACTAGTTTCTATAAATATGATAAAAGTTCATATTGATCGAAAGTTATCTGTATTGATAAATGTGATTATAGTCTTAAAAATAATGCTACTGAATGAGTGAAGATAAAAAATCATTTGAGCATAGTTGTTTTCAATGTATGATTAATAGAATTATAGTGCAGCGTAAAGATTACTTAGCACAATTTATTCTTTATTTTGTCTACTGGAATTTGTTTCAGAGGCGGTGGTTATATATATAGCAAGGGGGCAAATTAAAATTTATTGGATAGTAACATAAGTCATGTTACTCTCCAGTTTTCTGTAGAAGATAATATTTCTTGTTACATTGAGGAGTTTAAAATTTATTCACTGTGTCGGTGTTTAGGCAGTAGAATTCCATAATGGAATTAAAAAAACAAACGTTTTCTCCTACTATAAGTTTTATTATTGAGTGAGAGACGTCTTTCATCTCATTAGGACATTGTCAATTATTGTAGATAATATCCTTATAAGAAGAAAAACGTCTCTCTTAATAATAAAACATATAATATAAGAAAACGTTTGTTTTTTTTTAATTTCGATATAAGAATTTATTATGGATTTGCATAATAAACTCCACCATTTGTCATCAACAAAACTATTTATCAAGATTGAAACAACCTTTAAACTTTTATAAAAGAACAAGTTTTTTGAAACGCAAAGAAAATTGTTTTTCTACTAAAAATACATTTATTAATTGATTATACTTAATTATAAACTATTATACACAAAATTTTAAAATATCAACAAATATAATGAATATACAGAGGGCAAGATTATCACAAATGCGTCATTACTTTTAACTTACCCATTGAATAAATGAATAAAATATTGTACCAAAATATATAATATCAAAGTTTATTAGTATAGACGGTTTATGGTTTCAAGATATCTTGGAATATTTCCTCGTGTTGGGTACGTATGCTTCGCCTGATCCTGTTTTCTTGAGTCGATATTCAATCTGTAAAGAAAACAAAATTAATCGATAAATAATACGTATCGGTATATGCACGACTAGATAATAATATTATAATATTGTATGGTAATAGTGAGTTGGTCTATATGTATGTCGCGGGGAAAAGATGAAAACGGAGGTTTGATCAAATCCCTTAACCCTCTAGTTACCAGTGTGTCCGAACAGTAACATGAGAATTTAATTTATTAAAAAAACGCCTGGGTAGAATAGAATTTACGTTTTTGCGGAAATTATTAAAAAAGCTTGGTTTTATAAAGTATAATAAGAATTTTTCTGTAGAAGTCACTTATTTGATGCTTTATTTATTTCCAAACATTTATTTTATTATTTGTCCACAATTTCCGCGTTCACGACGTGATATCATTTGATGCGTCCAAATTTTCTTTATTTTATTATTGTTAATTTTTGTTATAATATTTGAGAATTAAATAATACCTACCTATTAGCAACAACTTCATAGAGTTTGTATCGCGTCCTTAAACTGACGATATCCTTATACAAACATATTATGCGCCTCCCTTAAAAACGGCTGGCGGTAATTAATAAAATATTTCACCAAAAAGCATACTTTTTTACTTATTCATTGTACCTCGTATAATGAAGGCTTCCAGGACTCGTCAATTCAATTAGGTAGTGAGAGGGTTAACCGTTTTAGTGAAAATATGAAAAAGTTTTGTTTAAATTTTAAAATATTTATTTAATTGACTATGCACTATTATTTTACTATCACCGCATATTCTACTAGTGAGGTAGCCAGCAGATTGGCTGCATGTAATAAACATACCTACATATCGTCCACTCTGTGCCAATAAAATATAATTCATTCAGAATTAATGGCATATTCCATCGCTGAATTGAGAATATTAAATGTCGTATTCTTGATATTTAACAAACACGTCTACTTTACGAAAACCATTTGAAAAATTTAAACATCGTTTGTAATCCACATTTTTTGAATAAATCATTTACATTTTTTCTTTTGTTTTGTTGACCTGTCGATTAGGTCTATTATTAATAATAAAATACCCACATAATTTTAAAAATATTAGTGTTTAAATTAATAAATTATTTCCAATCTTGAAATGGATAACTGTTTAATTTTAGATCATAAAAATATAATTACTGACCATGGAATCGGAGGCTTTTTTCAAGTCATACGCTAGCCCGATTTTCTGGAAGAATTCTATTATTATGCGCGTCCTATTCCACATTCCTCCCCATTCTCCAGCTCTGTAATCCCATGGGAACACATGATGGAAGTTGTGCCATCCCTCGCCACCAGAGATAATTGTCACAAATTTACTCTCCACGGGAACAATATTTCTGAAACAATTTTATTTCATGTAGAACAAAGTGTTTTAAGTTATAAATAAATTCTCCAATATTAGTACTATTTTCACCAAATTATTAAACCACACCATTATAGCACCTACTGCAGGTAGCCACTAGGTTAACTGCATGTCATGAACATACAACTCGTTCTCTTAGTCTAAATTAAAAGATAAATCAATTAGGATGGATGGCGTACCTCATCGCTGAATCTTATTACAGTAGCAATATTAGGTTAGTGCAAAGAAAACTTATCTTAGAATATTATAGTAAATAGCGAATTCAATTCAGTTTACAATAAATTTATGATTATTTCATATTTTTACAAAATAAATGACGAATAGAATATGCATGACCTAATCGCGATACAATAACGAAAGGTAATTGCATTCTGCCTATTGAAAATATACTTATCCTATATTATCTTTATTGACAATTGTATTACAAAAATGCGAACACGGGCTTTCGTTTCACATTTCAAAAGTGTCGTTTCCATTTGAAACTATTCGAAATCGAAACATCGCAACACACTTGACAGGTGAAACGAAAACTAGTGATTGCTAATCAGATATTATGAAAGTATTCCTTTAAAATACATATTTCTGCATTGAAAGATTCAGAGATTTGCTAAATTTAATTTTATTAAAAGCTGTTTTCATCTATGACGTTTACTATTGTTCTCCGAGCGAAGCTGGGTTTAAAGGAAGTTATATTATTTATAACCAATCAATATTACATTTGTTTATAATTTACGTAGTAGGTGCCTTTACACAAGTAGTGATGTGAGAAGAGAAAATTCCTCAAGGAAATTTCTCTGAGAATTTCTCCTCTGATGGAAGAGAAATTTCTCTCCGTCATTTTTTATAGTGGTATTATGACCCTTTGCCCAACACACTTCACAGCCAACCTGATTCGTGGGGTTGATAAGGACCCAAATCCGAGGTTTTTAATACTTTTTCTATGTAGGTACCTACGATTTTGTCAATTAAATATGAGCATGTGAGGTGTCAAACGTCATGTTTTTTTTCATTAGGAAGAGGTTTTCACTACTTTTATTTACGTAAACGCTTACTCCATTTTTGACAATAACTCGTGTATCTGCTCTTTTATCCATTTATTTAAACTCATGCGATGCCGGGTTGCAAAAACTAGTAACAAATACAAGTAAGACATTCCGGATTGGTGGCATACTGCATCCTTGATTTATAATGTCTTCATCGTGATATTGCCTGCATTTTGACTTTCTTGAATTTAACATTTAACTAATTGCTTACCTAACTCTTGCCATAAACTATTTTTATTATAGACCAATAAATAAATATGTATCTTACTTGTCATAAGGCTTCATTCCCTTGTAGTGTGTTAAGCTATTTACCGACCATGTAAAATGTAATACCGTTACATATACTCCAAAGAAGCATACAAAAAACGAGGTCCACAAATCTTCATTCCACAATAATACTGGAGGCAGGACTGGAATTACCATAACAAATAAAAAGAAGAGGTATCTATAGTATCTGAAACGTAAAAAATACCAAATTATATAAATCGTTTATGGTACTAGTACACTATTCGAAAGACTTTCAAAATTGTTGTTCAAATGGTTTTCGTTTGCGTATTAAAAATAAAATTGGTATATTATTATATCCTGTAAACGTGGTCTTTATCAAAATTTCAGTTTAAATATCGTAACAAAAGTAGAATACTTCTCCTTAACGCGGATCTTATTCTAAAATCTTATAGGTATGGTATATAACTTTGTACTGAAGATTTACGTCGAAAGTAATCCTCAAGGTGTGTTTTCAAATCACTTACTTCTTTTGAAACATAATCCATGGATCTGCTTCTATATCTGACATGTCTATCGTTTTTCCCATCTTTATGGCTATGGGATGCTTTTTACGCATCAGCCAGCCTATATGTGAGAAGAACAATCCTCTTCTTGCATTGTGTGGATCAGCATCTGTATCGGAGTAGCGGTGGTGTTGTCTGTGATCTCTTACCCATGACCATAAAGTATTCTGAAGTATCCAATATGATAATTAGGTATACTATTAAAAATTAATATTGTGCTATCTAGAAAGGTAGAGATGATTCCCAGAAACTTCTGGACATCAATATTTTCTAATAAGCATCTTACTAAAGACAAATTGGCGTTTTTAAAATAAGCTATCAAGACTAGCAATTACATAAGAGCTAGTAAATATGCAGGTACCTGGTACATGTCACTGAGGGGAACTCTATTTATCTCCACCATTTTGATATTAAATATTGTTAAGTTATTTTGACATAAAAGACAAAGTTCATCGAATTAGGATTACCCTCAGCATAAAGATAACCCATTGAAAAATTGGACTTAAGTTTGTAGTTTAAAAAATCCATTTTCAGAAAGAATTATATTATCGTTATAACATACTTAGTACTGATATTGAACAAATTATAAAACTGTAAAATAACTCACCTGCCCCCCTGCTGTTTGTAGGTACAGCATTAAATATTTCAAGGGAGGGCGTACTTTATAACACCTATGAGCCCAAAATCTGTGAGATCCTAATGTTACCGTGTGACCCACAATCATAGAATATAAAGCAGCTGAAATAAAAATATTATTTCGGTACTTACTAAAAAAAATTACAATTATAAAGAAATTAATATCACATGTCATATTCATTATTTTGTATGGGCTTGAATCCAAACATAATGTGTGCTTCGTAGTTTGGGGGGGGGGGTTAATCTCGTCATAGATCTTTTTTTATATTTGAATCGGTCATTTGAGAAACCCCTTAAGTCAGGTTTTAAGCGGATATGATGAAAATTTTTATTTAACAAATGAATGTACAAATAAAATATTTTATCCAAAAAAAAGGCTTATAGGCCAAAGTGCACTTTAATTAAAATTTTAATTTGAGTAAGATATCAATATTTCATTAAATTTTTTTAACAACAAACAGTTTTTCGTGATTAATGAAAAGTTTACATTGACCGATTTTGGGGTTTCTCAAATGAGCAATTAATTTAAGCTTTGCATCCACAAATTCCACATTTACGTCTGGAAGTGTGAGCAATATAATATGTCAAATATAATAGAGGTATGGAGAGATGAAACAACTCGACTTTTCAATATTTTATTGTGGGCATCACAAGTCAACAACAAACAACTTCTATGAAATGTCAGTTCTTCTTCTTTTTCTTTATTTTATTACCAGAGACAAATATATGAACATTGACATAAGATATAAGTACTTCAACAATATAAAAAAAATTCTTATGAAGTTCAACAAAGTCAAAATCAAATTCTTGGTACCAATTGAGAGAAAATATTTTATATCCTCAAACTCAAAACAATGTGGATCTTATCTGTGTACTATCTTAGAAACGTCAAATTAATTAATATATAATAATATTCTAAAAGGATAATTACGATTTTCACATTGTTGATAATTTATCCGTGGATCTTCATAATAAATAATCAACCCACAGATAAATAAAAAAAAATATAAAAAATTGAGACAAAACACTTATACATTTTATCAAAATGGATGGAAAAAAATCAATGCCAAAATAGTTATTATTCTCTGGCATGCAATAGGTATTTTAGATAAAAATAAATAAAAACAAACAATAAAAACTATGCGCATGTCACAAAATTTCATATAATATTGTTATATAAAATTTAAAATGTAATATTAAAACACTGTTTAATTTTCAAATATGATTTTGTATTTAGTCAATTTTATTAACAATGACTAAATACTAATTACCGAGCGCTTTTTAGAAATAGGAGTTTTGAGTAACTCTTGCCCTTAAAATGCCACAAGGCGAAACCGTCAGACAATTAGTATTTAGTCATTGTAAATTGACTTAAGAGCCGTTCTTACCTAAGGTACAAATCAGATTTAGCTCTAATGGTTTCAGGCAACAATTTTTAGTAGGCGCAGAGAAAATTATTTAAATATAATAAATGAAATACCTAGCTTTATTAATAAATATAAGACAAAACTTTATACGCAAAAATATTCATGAGTATAAAAAAATAGTATGTTGTCACATATAAATAAAATTTAAGTTGTATTTATTCTATAAATTTTATTTACTGATTTCCTAATTCAGAGACGGAGCGAGTACATCCCCACATGCTCTCGCTCGGCACAGAGTATACCTTCTGAATCTAAAAATTTGTGAAACTCGCTATATTCTTGATTTTTGCACATAATGACGTTATATATGTAGTATGCACGGTAAACAACATTCCATATTATTATATAAATAAAACAAATGGTTGAATTATAAACATTTTATACGGATTTTCTTAATTATTATGACAATGCAGTTTGTCATAATAATTAAGAAAATCCAAGTGTTTTATATAAATAAATCAAGTTCAATCATAAAATTCGCGATATTTTAAGATTAATCTTGGTTTTAAAATTTAATTAACACACTTGTATTATTAAGGATAATTTGTTCAAAACAGCGCCACTCAACCTATCATCATTGCGACGGTAATTTTCAAAAATTATTTTTAACTATATTTCTCGCAGCAAAATAAAACTAAAGCGTTATAATCTCATTTAAAAATGTTCAAAATATTATATAAATATAAAAAATAACATAAATGTTATCCAGAATTTAAAATATATTAAAAATAAAATGATAGTAATTTTGCTAATTCGTTTGCATGAAATCCCAAAGAAGGGGTGTTGAGCCCTCTTAATAGAAAATCATGTATGAAAATAAAACAGTGTTTTAATATTACATAAAATTTTATATTTAAATGTATTTTCAAAACGTTAACGCACCAACTTTAAATTTAATATATTTTTAAATAGAACGCATGACATTAAATATACTTTTATAATAATTGCTAGAAAAAAATTGGTAGGAGGAATTCTAAAAAGTCTCTTGAAAACTTTAGGATAATTGCTATAAATGCAGCCTAAGTGATAAACTTGCTTTTTATTGATCATTTTCAATGTGTGTTTTAATTTTAAAAAAATTCGTTCAATTGTCGGAATGTGCGCACTTTCTCATAACCCTTCATTCAGACTATTTTGTGTTTGGAAATATAAAAGTAATTTTTTCATTGAAATATTCTTGTTCAAAATTTCATTTTATTAGTCCATAAAAGAGATTAAATTGTAATAAATATGCTCAAGAATCCGTCTACCACACTGTAAGGCTGCTGGCTAGAATAAGACTAAAATAAAATTGGCCATTAGTTAGTGGATTACTTACTGTATAAGTCATAGGGTGAGCCTATAAAATAAGCTAGTGAATGGGTTGTAATAGAGATTAATTCAATGAGTGTGTCAGTTTGACTATTTTATTGTGAAACACGAACGATAGAAGTGAGTCAGCAACTGAGTTGTACAAGGAATTATTGAACGAGTTAGTAAGTATGTCAGTTTGTGCAGATAGATGATACGCTATATATGTCGAGAGTGAGTTAATGGGTGAGCTCGTGATCGAACCAGTGAAAGAATTTGATATAGAACAGTTGACTACATAATTAAATAATTAACATATTTGATTAAACATATTTGTATAACATATCATATTATTTGTATGAATTACACTTTGTATTGTATTTATTGTATATTTTTTACTGTGAAAGAAATTATTTATTGGTTTGATGGAATTTCAAAATTTTCAACTTGCTGACAATATCAGATTCTACATCTTGCAATGAATTTTTCTAGTTTCTGTTTATTGTAATTAATTAATTTTGTAGTTATTGATTATCATGAATTTATTTTGTGTCTCTTTATATTTTTAACATGTTTACATTGATTAATCAGTGTTGTGCCATACTCGCTACCCCGTAAACGGGTGTTTACTGTACATAGATCAGTGTAATTTATTTATTATTGTTACCTGTCCGATGCTGGCGGGTCGTCATTTGATTTGTTCATGTTTTGTTTTGTATGTTTTTTATTGAATGAATAAGTAGAATAGTACATAATAATATTGTCATTATTATTAATGCTTTTTTTTCTTTGTATATTGTATGAATTGTATATAGGATTTTGTACTATGATTTTATGTAAAAGGCATTAGCCGTCTATGTTTGAATAAATAAAATAAATAAATAAATAAATTTTAGACTTACCATAAAAAAATGTTGAGTATTTACACTTAGTCCACCATAATATGTAACCGTAGATAAAACCTACATTCAACACCAACATAACAATGACATTTGTCCAGACAATTTCTCTTTTGTAGTTGAAATCTGTTCCATAATCTTTCTTTGATTGTAAGAATAACGTCTTACTTTCTTCATCATCATCATCTTCACAACACAACGGAACTTTTCCTGCCTCGTTATTATTTGTGTCTTTGTATCCTTCTTCAGAACATTCTATTGTCTCGATGTTGTCTTCCTCACTCGAATAAGATTTTTTTTCAAGTAACATTTTGTTAGTTTTTTTTTAATGAATAAATCACAAGACCACGCACATATCAACACTCTTCACCGTTTTGCTATAAACCTCCTATGGGTTATTTTCAAACACGATAAATGTGTTATGATTATCGAGCCTATATATAGACGAAATGTTGTGTATTGTTGAGGATTTTCCGATCGCACAAAGAAGACAAACAAAAGGTGTTTTATTAATTAACTGAAATTTTTCACATTTCTGGGCTAGCATTTATATATATATATATATATACATATAAATCATTTCTATTATTTTGAGGTTATGTTCACTTATTTAAGAGTAAGAAGTGGAACACGATCTCCTGCGACGTAAACGAATCAAATTAGGTCAGTTATTGGCTCAGCAGTGGTGGAAGCAATTAGTACTGCAGAACTAATCGGGAGAACTGTGATCAATCTATTTAAAGCAAAAAGACTGGCAAGACCCGACCTTCATAATTGAGCAAACAACGCAGAAGATAAAGAAGAATGCTCATTTACAATGCTCGAGTGGTTGGATGGAAGAAATCACTAACATAGCGATGATCCCGCCACTGCATATCATCACATTTTTTTGTGTGGATTGTTTTGTTGATTTTGTTATGTGAATGATGATGTGCAAAAAGAGTAAAATAAATAAATAAATTTAAATTTGAGGTAAATGTAGAATTCACCCAATAATTTCGTAGTAGTAAATTGGGATATATTAAGGGCACGATAAAATTCAATAGTTCGCCTAATGGTTTCCACTAGGTACCTATACCTAAATAGCTTTTTTGTAATAAGTATTAGATTTTGTGATTAGCCGCTTCAGTGATATACCAAACTCTCCTGTCGGAAGGGCTTTAAAATTGTTTAATAATTTGAATGTTCATGTCGATATTTTCAACATAACATACAATGACTTTATCGCCAGGATAGAGATTCTCCTTTGATTGTCTCTTTTTGATGATATCTTTTTTCACTTGACTTTTTTTTTGTTTTTTAATTTTTCCTGCTGAGACCGCCTTGGCCAAAAGCTGTTATGGTTTCAGTGCAGGGTTATGTTTCATAATAATAATAATAATAATATCTACTTTTTTTATCAAATTATAAACACCTATTACAACTATTTTTACAAGTGTAACCCCTATAACATTGATACGATTTAGCTATTCATTTATTTCAAAATATTATGATAATTAGGGTTTATGTGTTATTGCCACTGACTTTTTTCTGTTTAACAATATATGAGATACTACAGATATAATACTTTCAGACTTTATTATACGCACTTGTGAATGATTGTTTTGAAACATGTGTCATTTGCTGATGATTTGAAGATCTTTAAAAGAGTAGAAAGTCATTAGGATTGCAACCATAGAGCATAATAATATTGCAACGTTATGCAGACTAACCTCAATAAGTTAAACGACTATGCCAAAAAAATGCGAATTTATACGATTAGTCAGAATTAAAAACATAATACAATATAATTACCACTTAGATAACACCAAATTGAAAATGGTAAGAGAATCTCTTCTCACATTTCTAAAATCACTAATAACACACTAAAAACGTTGGGGTTCGTCCTGTGCACTATTACGGACTTCGAAAATATCTTTGCAATCTTACGTTTGTATCAATCACTTGATAGAAATCATCTTTAATATAATTCTCAAATCTGGTCTCCAAGTTATGTTGTTCACATTAATAATATTGAGCGTGTTCCGCATAGATTCTTAAGATACATTAACTTTAAATTACATATACCGTTGGAAGAACTAAATTATGAATGTATAAAAAAAAATGAAACTGGAATGTTTGAAAGGTAGAAGAATCTTGAATGATCTTAATCTCTTTTTATTTAAAATGTTAATAATTATTTTGAAAACTCTGAATTAGTGCAATCCATCAACTATTATAACAACTAGTAGATATTAGTGAAGAACAGAAAGGTCCGTGGTTCGATCCCAGGTACCGGCAAACTCCCCTTTCACGGCACAAGCTTTTAGCTTGGTGTGAAAGGTGTATAAGGTTGTATTTGGGTTTATAACAAAACTCAGATATATCTTTATTAAAAATTATATAATTAATAATAATAACAAAAAAAATTTATTGTACAAAAAATCAACATAAGAAAATATTCAATTTAAACTAGACAAATAAATTTTGTGCAATGGGCGAGTTAATCGCAGAAGCGCGATATCTTCCAAGTAACCCATTAATTAATTCGATTTTATTCTTCCATAATCTTTACATCATTTCTGTTTTTGGATAATTATATCAAATGTTTGAATTACACGTATATTAATCTAAAAGAGTTTTACTTAATTGCAGTAATAACGTCTGAACTCGCACTGAAGAATCCCTCCTCAAATCAATTGCCAACGAGTGGATGGCCTTGAGAAAAATCTCTCCCATTCTCAGGTATCTAGGTATCTCAGAAATCGCTAGATCATTATTAATATGCTCTCTGAGCAAAGTTTTCATCATCACTGGCTCCGAAAATCACCTCGTAACTTTCCAGATGCTAAACTGTTACAAATGATTAGAAATTATTGGGCATGATATTGTCATATCGGCGGTATAGGTTCGTCCAATCCTGTGAATAGTTCCTTATGTGTTAAGCTTTGAAGATACGTATAACCCATTAGGATATGATATCTTTCCTCACAACAATGTAGAGATTACATTTTTGGAATCAATGTTGGCACCGATATTTTTCAACATTTAGCCAAGTTTTTTCTTTTGAGTCCAACCAACGAATTGATGCGTCATCAAAATATTGTTAATTCAAGTATGGATAATGTGAATATGTAAATACACAGGAACATTAAACTAGGCACATTAAAAAATAGGACACACTAGACAAAGTAGAGTAAAAAAATAACGAGTCGATTAAAAAATAGTCAAAATGTTTAATCAAAGAATAGGGAACTTGCACTCGAGAGGAATATTTTGTGAAATGCATTAATTAGGTAGAAAAAAGGTTATATATCGATTATATTTTGATTAAAACTCCAAAATAATTATTTTTCATTTATTATTTTAATAAATAAAATCACACTTTTTCGCCCGCTGTTTGAACGCCATATTGCTGGCTATTGCATTTGTGACGTCACATGTCCTGAGTGATGTTTTGTTGTTTATCGTAATGTATGGGATTAACAATCGCTTGGTATTTGAGTCCGGTTTTTAACATTTTCGAAGTAGGTAAATATATCTTGGATTGATACAAAATGTTTCCAAAAAGATCATACAAATATTGCGTAGTCCAAGGTGTACAAATATAACTTATACGACACCGAATAAATTATTTCTACGCATGCCGATATTGTTAGCTGCATACTGTACTGTAAGTTCAGCGACTTCTTTGCAGCTTTTCATATCTATCGTCCAATGACAAAACAAACAAAATCATTCGGAGTATAAATATTGTTATTAGGTAATGAACACATCTAGTGGATGCTTATGGTGTCGACATTATTTGTTACTATATCCTTAAAATATTATCTGATTTACAATAAAAATCTTTTGGTTTTGACACAATGGCTGTCGGAAACTCATTCGGTGTGGATATATTTGTAGATGATCGATGACTCAATTCAGCACAAGTTATAAATTTAACTTCTGTGCTAACTTCAGCCAACTTTGATTTTTTCCAATAACATTGGACAGATTTTTTAGCAGGATCTTCACTCCGACCATGCACCCAGTACAGAAAAGTAATGGCGTATTTAGAACCTGTAATCACTAATCAGACCTAAGAATGATGGAAAATTGATAATAATTGCCATTGAATATATGTAATTATTACACAATGTTGTATTGCATTTACAAATTAGTAATAACATTATAAGACAAAGCTATAGCGCCTACCGGCGGGCTTATTATTATATGCATGATAAATATCCGATCGCCCCTTGAGAAAATCGTTTTCCGTCATTATAACTAAATTAAAAAATAGGAACTGATGTATGTTTATACGTAAAAATTTAATTATCTTGAAGTTTTTGGCAAAAAAAGCGTTCAAACCCAAACCACAACAGTAAATAACCTCGTCAAACTAATAGATATATACTACGAAATGTACTAAGCATTTGTAGACAGAGAGATCGAAGGGACGTATGACGTCATCAAAATGGCGCTTTCGGATGCGGTGTTTTCGCGGAAATTCAAAAATCGAAATTTCAAAATGCTATAAAACAGAAATTAAGCAACGTATCGAAAAAAAAATTACTGATATGTGTTACTGATTACTTTATTTATGATTCTAAAGAATAAAAAAAATATGTGCAAGTTCCCTATTGAAGGAGTGTAGTCAAAAAATTCCACACATGTAGTTTATGGTGCTTTGGTAGTTTTGGCCGAGCGTCATGAATGAAAGAACAGTGGGCTTAGTCAAAACACATTTTAGCGTTACGTTTTCGTTCAAACGTGGACGACTTTGCGAGAACGCGTCAATTTTCATAGCTACTTGTGTATTTTAGCTACGAAAATTAACGCAACGTCGTCCACGTTTGAACGAAAGCGAAACGAAAACGTAACGCTAAAATGTGTTTTGACTAGGCCCACAGGTCTCTTTTTGGCCAATTATCACTGGACTTCCTCAATAAATGGCCATATTAGGACCATCGTCTCTCCTGTATTACAGAACTGAGGCCTGAGTCAATAACACACTTTCACGTCACGTTCCCGTTCCGTTAACGTTCGAGTATAGACGAAGTTGTAAGCAAGTGTCAATTTCGTTGCTAAGATACACAATAGTTACGAAAATTAACACTTTGGCGCAACATCGTCTGCACCCGAACGCTTAATGGGGTGGAAAAAAATAAAAAAATAAAAAATAAACAAACGCCACAAACCAACAACAAAGATAACAGCTGTCACGAAGCGGGAAACATTATAAAATTTATAGGTTATAAAGTTTTTACCATAGATACGAACGCCGCGTACATCTGCGTATGCGCGAATCGTTCAATCGGCCGAAAATGTTGGAAGGTGGTCAACTCGAGACGATATCGTTTCTACTGGTTTTTATCGTTTCAGACTTGCTGTCATTTTGTTCAAACGGTTCAAATGGCTGGCGATATTTTGGTGCCTGGCGATATTCGCCAAAGTGAGAACACCACATAATGGAGCGGGAACGTTCGAGTATAGACGAAGTTGCAAGCAAGTGTCAATTTCGTTGCTAAGATACACAATAGTTACGAAAATAAACACTTTGGCGCAACATCGTCTGCACCCGAACGCTAACGGAGCGGGAACGTGACGCGAAAGTGTGTTATTGACTCAGGCCTCTGCAGATCTTTACCAAGTGCGCTGGCGCTCAGTATCTTTTGTGACATGCTCATATCACCTAACATCCAAAATCCTTCTGTGACACCCATTTTATATACAGTCATATCGACTAACCAGTTCCATAATTCAACAAGTCGAAATGCCACACATTCGAGACATTTTCATAATTTTGGTACATATTAGTAGGTATTTATAAAATAATAATCGCACTGTTAGAGGCATTATGTTTTCTTTGTTCTGTTTAATAGTTAAACATTGCGAAATATTAATTTGTGGAATAGAAAATGGGCACATTTTTTTCATTACCTAAATTTACAATATATAACGGGAACCGTGTATTATATAGTTATTTGTTTGTGAAATTGATAAGAGTGGAGTTGATAACATCTATTACCAATTAAATCAAAATTTCCCCAAATTTCGACTTGTTGAGTTGTGGAACTGGACCGTTGATACTTGATAGGTATATTCAGCAAGTGTCATAATTTATAAAGAGAATGAAATGCGTAGGTCCGAGGTGGGAGGCCTGAGGCAGTCCACAAACTGCTTCAAATGATTAGATGTGGAACTTAGTAGGTACCTATCAAAACTGCAGGATTACTCTTGGCACAATCTTAATACGATCTTAATCTTGTCTTGATCCTGCGATGCGCTACATGACTATATTCAAAAATACATGCATGCCAGTATCGCGGTAGCTAAGAAGAGTCATTTTCATCTTTGATATTAAAAAAAAGATAACATAACAACATACATAGACATTTCACACAGATCGAGCTAGTCCCAAACTAAGATGAATCTTGTATTATGGATACTAACGCGACGATACACACATATACAATGCACTAAACACATATACATGTAACACCCAGATCCAGGACAATTTGAAAAAGGTCATTCCTCACCCTGTCCTGGCCGGGAATCGAAACCGGGACCTCGTGACTCAAAGGCAAGAGCGTCACCTCCGCGCCACACCGGCCGACTAGATATATCTAGGTTTTTGTTATAAACCCATATACAACCTTATACACCTGTCACTCTAAGCTACTAAGAGCATGATTATTATGGTTATATTATGTGATAAAACCCCAAGAATATACCCGAAATTGATGTATCCTACATATTGTGATGACCCTACCTATTTTAAACCATTCTAAGCTCCGAATTTGCAACATCCTAGCTTCTAAACTATACCTACTGTAATAATTGATTCCCAAAATAGAATTGACAACCCTATTCGACTAACTAAGAATTGTATGAATTTTCGCATTGTTGCAAATATACGTACGAAATGTCGTCTTCCTAATTGAATTAATTAACGAATTTTGGCCTTTCGTGATCGTCTAGATTTATCTATTAACTATTTCAGTAGATTTGGACCCAGTACGTTGTGTTTTGACGATAATTTTACCTACGTTGTGTATTTTTAAAACGCAAAATAAGTCACCTGAAATATACATTTCAATAATCAAAAAGAACAACAAAATCACAAAATCAATAAAACAATTTAAACATGAATTTAGATACATATTAACTCTGAGATCAACTTTGACGTCAGATCACTTACCTTGAGATACTGTAAAATAACATAATAAAAACAGTGCCCAATAAAACATAAAATATAACTTAACAAATCATTATAAAATAAAATTCAAATAATATTATTCCATATCATGACGAGAATGTTGTATGGTAACTGGTTGCCGATCCATGTCCCTACATAAGATAACCATTTCATAGTACCTATATCCAATGTATATTATGTTCTACAACATAACATACCTACTAATTCGTCGAGTCGAAAAGGACAGTGGCGCACCCAAAAACATAACTTTATTACTTTTGAATATTAATTAAATTTCAACACGATTGCTATGACATCATTTTCAGAGACTAACTACCATGTTAGTGCATGGAAAGCATGCTGTGTCCATGCTAAAAGGAGCGCCACCTTCGCTCCCTCACGTCTCAAACTCGCCATGCCGTACTTTGAGCCCGGGTGCACTATTCTACAGCCGAATATATATAAAATAATATATAAGATATATTTTCACTAGGACATGCAATATATTGCAAACATGCGGACATGCAAACATATAATGATATTAGTTCTAAAGATTCCTGATCATTGAGCCTCAACCAAAGGGCGCAGATAACCCCTTCAAGCTATACTCTAGCAGAAAATTCGAGGAATGGAGCTGTACCTGCTTCAGTCGGAGAACATTTGAAATAAATACTTTTTCATTGGTTAAGTTGATTTATATATTTATATTAGTGGTGCAGAGAAAGCACCACCAATCTCCACGCACATCCAACCATGTTAATGATTGCAAGGTGTGTTCTTACAGAACTGATCAGATAGACTACTAATATAGTTAGCAATATCACGAACAGTGATTTACCAACCAGTTAATAATAATTAAAAATAATTAAACATAATATCCATTTACAAATGCCCAAAGACCTTATAATGGATTGTGGGTCCTCCAGTATATAGGGAAAAGAGAGAATTTTGTTAGTTGAACTATGTACTTATATTTACAAAATTTGATTTAAATAATTATCATGCATAATTATATACTACAATATCATATATTTTGTTAAGAAAAGAATACCGTCGTACCCAAATCGTCTGGGGCCAAACAAATGACTGGACAAAACTGCACTCCCAAGAAGGAAAAGGGTTTATGTAAGGATTTTTTTTGGACAAATGGTATTAATATAAATATATTAATATAATAATACATAAACAATACGATATATCCATGCCTTGCAAAATGTTAATTAATACATTCTATAATGTATTAGCAATTTCCAGCAGAACAATTAAATAGAAAATCCAGTTAATTCGTAGAATACAAATGACATCGATGGTAAAATATGTAATTAAATTAATAATATCCTGTTCAACATACGACTTCTCTCCAAGCTGTTTAGTCCTTCGTTATGGTAAAATAAATCAAATAAAAATATAATATTAGGTATATCTGTGCGCCACTGCTATCGGTCTAGTTCTAGGTGTGTCGTACCGCGCTATATTATATCAGTCACAGGTACATACATACATACAAAAATACTGAAAATAAATATACATAACACATAATTCCTTTGTTTTCAAAATCTGTAAAATAATAAATCCTTGAGTACAAATATTGCCTTGTAGACAACAGACATCCTGAGCGTATCCTAGCACCTAGATATAAATAAATTAATAATATTAAAAATCTTATCTGGGACAGCGGGCAGCATCACTGATCTTAAGGTTTATTAAAAGTAATTTATGATGATCTTCACATATTCCCAAATGTGGAAATAACACTAAAATATAATGAATTAATTACTACGAAGGTGGGTAAATAAAAATATTAAAATATGTCGAATTCAAACACAGAGATTAATATGAGTCCCACCTCTCCTAGGCTCAAAACTAAACTGCCAAGAATAATATGTGTCCTCTCTTCAGATCCTGAAAATGTCGACCCAAAGCAACAAAAAAAAACTACATCCATCTCTTCCGGACACACACCAAAATATACATGTCTCTGTCTCCTACATATCTAGTTGTGTTCGACAACCACTTGAGATCAAACTAAGTTTCATCCTTTTATTAATTACCTACTACAAATATTCCATCTAGGTATACGAAAATAATAATATTAAATTTACAAGATAAAATAATATTTACAATCTTGTATATATTCATTTCATCACAATATGTATGTTGGATGTTTATCAATTTTTTTATGAAATATATTATCTTGTAATTTCTTCAAAAATATCAGACGTCTGATTTGCTTTTTTCGAAATAAGAATATTTATTTATTTTATAATTCTTGCACATCATCATTTATGTAACAAAATTAACATATCAGATTACATAAGAAAAAAATGTGATGATATGCAGTGGCGAGATTATCATTTATTAGTGATTTCTTCCATCTAATCCAAGATAATATTTCTCTTGTAAATGTTGAAAATGACTATTCCCATCTTCCGCGGTATTGGCATGCTCCTATTTTTGACTATATTCACTTCACGCATCATGGGAATAAGATCAAGACAAGATTTAAAACGTATTTAGATAGTGTCAAGAGTTACCATGCTCCTCTTGAAACTAGCCAGTTATTTTCAAATCCACAAATTTGCCGTTATTAAGATACTTGATAGTTATTTTGTCCTCATCTCATCGATTAAAATGGTCTTAATACCTCTACGAAAGAATATGAAGAAGAAAGGAAAGTAAAAAATAGAGGTAGATAAATATTTTATTTAAAGAAAACCTATTTCAGCTATGAACTCCTTCAATATTCAAAATATAAAAGCTTAATGGTGAGCGTAATGATACATTGAATTATTAGGATATAGGGATTGTAAGATCTTCAAGACATGTGCTATGATTCTTTATAACACATGTCTTGGTGGTTATAGTTAAGAAGTCATTTCATGTGTTTATGGTTTCAAGATATCTTGGAATATTTCCTCGTGTTGGGTACGTATGCTTCGCCTGATCCTGTTTTCTTGAGTCGATTTTCAATCTGTAAAGAATACAAAATTAAGCGATAAATACCTACATCAATTTATAATTATATAATAATATAATTTAACATATATGAAAATTTCTGAAATTCGGGACCAGAACCAAAATTTATAATCGTTTGATATGCAGTTTTAAGACGCTTTTGACACGGTGGGATAATACATGACTCGATAATTTAAAATCGTTTGATATGCAGTTTTAAGACGCTTTTGACACGGTGGGATAATACATGACTCGATAATTTAAAATCGTTTGATATGCAGTTTTAAGACGCTTTTGACACGGTGGGATAATACATGAATCGATAATTTAAAATCGTTTGATATGCAGTTTTAAGACGCTTTTGACACGGTGGGATAATACATGACTCGATAATTCAAAATCGTTTGATATGCAGTTTTAAGACGCTTTTGACACGGTGGGATAATACATGACTCGATAATTTAAAATCGTTTGATATGCAGTTTTAAGACGCTTTTGACACTGTGGGATAATACGTGACGCGATAATTTAATCATTATGATAAGTCACAAATTTTTACTCATATCATTTTTATTTTATCCTACGCGCAACCAAAGTTTCGACTTTGAAGGACACCCACCACCCAACCGGATACCACAGAAATCCGGGTACTTCCAAATTCTACACTTGAACACCGTTTTTGAATAAGGCACAAAGTTCCAAAAAACATAAATTTGAGAAAAGTGTGAAGATCGGTTCTATGTACCACCTTTACCTATGCTACAAATAACGCACCATGGTGTTATCCGTGTTTATTTCGTAGTAAGGTGATTATGAATATTGCCAAAGTATTGAGTTTGATGCCTTTTAAAGATAATGAAGTTGGCACTTAGAGCCTTCTTCGTTTATTTTTTCAATACATGAATCAGTTGTAATTTTAATAAAAAAAATAGTTTACATCATTTGTGAAGTTTATTTCTATTAAGAATTTACTTTATTTTCCTTAAAGTAAAAATATTTAAACTTGTAAATACATTTTACCTAGTATCTTTATTTGAATATTCTGGCACTTGGTACCTTAGATGTTGAAATAACTAGAGAGAATTAAAATATTAATAAATCGTCACCTAAACGGATAAATATGTAGGAGTCCTTGGACTCCTGCAATATCCGAGAAATAAAAGTTATTTCAACTTAGTACCTTATTTAAAAATGGTATTCAGTCTTGCTGATGTGCTGGTATTGCTAGAAGACGCTCTCTGTTGGATCGCAAAGTATAAACCATGACTCGCCAGATACTCGAATTTAACTTTAAGATAGTATGGGGAGGACGGCAAAAACAAAGTTTTGAAAACTAGACACAGAATGTGAAGATCACATTTTTGACTACTGTGATTGTTATTGTAGGTTTCTTTTTTATCTACTGCTTCTTTTTTAAATCTAACTGTGTTTGTCTTTATTTTAAACACTATTTTATATACACATTAAGTGAATGTTATTACATATTTGTTACTTTAAGTTGTTAAAGGCTTTGGCGTGAATTTCCGAATAAATCATAAAATTTAAATTAGGTGCCAACCATAGAATCGGAGGCTTTCTTCAAATCATACGCAAGTCCGATTTTCTGGAAGAATTCTATTATTATGCGCGTCCTATTCCACATTCCTCCCCATTCTCCAGCTCTGTAGTCCCATGGGAATACATGATGGAAGTTGTGCCATCCCTCGCCACCAGTGATAATTGTCACAAATTTACTCTCCACGGGAACAATATTTCTGAAAAAATAAGCAAATTACCCATTTATGCGAGAAAACAAGACGTAATTTTGTGCAATAAAGATTATCATTATTAATTTCGCCTATAAGCGTCTAGTAATATGATATTAAATAAGTTTGTATTTTTGAGTGTCGTGCTATAATGCTCGATGTGTTGTTTTCTTCAAGCTTTTGGTCTTGATGCTGAGGCTATCTTTAAAGACAATAGACAAACCTTGCTCGTGTAAGCGTCATTATTTTTTAAGAGTGACAAAACTCATCGCTAAACTTAAGATATTGTCTTACATGTTGCACAAACACCTGCCGTTTTTAAAAGTGTCCTAAATAAGACATTTCACTAATTATTCTGCCAACCTATTATTTATTTAGAAATAGGAACTGACGTTCTGTAACATTCATCGGTAGTGGGGGGGGAGGGTGCAACCCTTAATGACAACCAATTATTTATTTATTCGTTATCCTGTATTTTGACTACAAATATTATTTTGAAAAAATACCAATATTTAAAATTAAAACAATCAATACACAGAGGGCAAATTTGTCGCAAAGGCGCGATTTCTTCTAATTTCTCCCAATTTCATTATTACCATAGATTATTTCATTATCAATAAATAAATTTGGATCTAACTTTTTATAAGGTTTCATTCCCTTGTAGTGTGCTAAGCTATTCACTGACCATGTAAGATGTAATGTCGTTACATATGTTCCAAAGAAACATACGAAAAATGAGGTCCACAAATCTTCATTCCACAATAATACTGGAGGCAGGACAGGAGTGATCACAGCAAATAAAAAGAAGAAAATTGTGTAGTGTCTGAAATGTAAAGCAATTAAACATCAAAATTTATATTACAATAGTCCACATTAAAGAGTCCTAATAAAATGCATATTTTTTTTAAAAGAAAAGCAAAAAATTGTTATTGAAATTAGTTATCGATTTTTAATGGATTTTATAGGATACAATAAGTATTTTATTGCACAAACTATAAGATGAACCGTTACAACAATATAATTGAATAGAATTAATATGTTTTTTTTATTTAAAAAAAAAGATATATCTGGGTTTGTTATAAACCCAAATACAACCTTATACACCTTTCACACTATTCGTGAAACATCGCAAATGTCTTCTCAGAAGTAATGCTATATGCGATCTACCTATCCTAAATGTATTATCTTATATGCATTTTATTGGTGCGGAGAAGACAACATCTGTGGATGTCCCATTGTGGGGCATGCCGTGATATTATAAATATTAAAATGATACAAATATATAAGTAGGCAATTTTGTGAGTATTAAATCGTTTACTTTTTCTGAAACATAATCCATGGATCTGCCTCTATATCTGACATATCTATCGTCTTTCCAGTCTTTATGACTAAAGGATGTTTTTTACTCATCAGCCAGCCTATATGTGAGAAAAACAATCCTCTTCTTGCATTGTGTGGATCAGCATCTGTATCAGAGTAGCGATGGTGTTGTCTGTGATCTCTTACCCATGTCCATAAAGAATCCTAAAATGCACATCGATGATGACTAATCATATTTTAACAATGAATGTTGTACAATAACATAATGTACTAGTTAGAAGCGTATGAACACTTAGTGCTACTATCGACACGCTTTATCTAGTCTTAAGAGTATCGTACATATCGTATGGGCTTGTAAATGTCATTGGGAATATCTCAATTTATCCCTTTCATTTGGATGTATATTAGTTGTGATTTTTTTATATTAAAGAGAAAAATAGTCGAATGAAGATGACCCTCAGTTAAATAATGATTGTTAGGGCGTATTGAAATATTCCAACTACGTACGTTTGTTAATGATCATCACAACACACTTTGTTGTACTCAATATATATATATATAAAAACTACTCACTTGCCCCCCTGCTGTTTGTAGATACAGCATTAAATATTTCAGAAGAGGGCGAGCTTTATATGCTCTATGGGCCCAAAGTCTGTGAGATCCTGTTGTTACCGTTTGACCCAAAGACACGGCATAAAAATAAGCTGAAATACAAACAATAAGTCATTAGGATTTTCATTAAAAAGCACATATTTTGTGTCAACATGAATCCAAAATCATTACGCTCACAATATCATCACATGGTCAGGATGAAGTTTCTAGCTAGATGAAAGAGGAAGATTTTAGGCAGCCTTTGTTCTTAATTAAGATAATATTATGAATCTTGTATTATGGGTACAAACGCAAATATACATTATTATATTCAATTCACCAAACACATACGAGTATACATGTAACACCCGTACCCAAGGTAATTAGAAATGGTCATTCTTCATTTTGCCCTGGCGGTTTATAGTTTAACTAACACTATTTTTTATTTATTTATTTAGAAATATAAACAACAATAAGCCTTTTACATGTTAACATAAATTTAGATATAGATACAACAATGACATAACAATAGGTAAAATGATCCATAGTGTCGAACATCAAACAGTAACCAGAGAATAATGTATTAAGAATAACAATATAACATAACACGTGTAGACAATTCATATCAAATAAATAACATTTTTTTGTTTTTTTTTATGGTAAATTCACAATTATATCACATACATGAAAAAATATTATAACATGCATAGTATCAGTTTACCACACTAGCTGCAAGGCTGTGTTGTGGCAGGATAACAATCAACTTATCTTGTCAAATAAAAATCAAATAATCAAACATACAAGTAACACAAAATAAAATATGTGTGTAAAAATTAAAAACTTAATTTAAATAAAATAAAATATGTACGTAAAATAAAAAAAATAAGATATGTAGTATAGTAAAAAAATAGTTAATGGATGAGTTAGTAGGTACACAAATCAGAAAGTGAGTCAGAAAAATTTGGCCTTCAACGAGTTAGTAGGGATTGAATCAGTGAATGTGTTGTCACATGTTGTTGTCACAATCACAAATATTCAAGTTAGAATAAATATTCAAGTTTTGAGACACAAAAGACAATGAGTGAGTCGGCAAATGAGTAACATAATCAAAACAAATAAATAAAAATATACTTGAAATATCTGTAATAAATAATTTATATCAATATAAATATAAAATAAATAACTAAATAAATACGATTAATCGAAATAACAATTATAAATTTATTTAATTAACAAACACAATCAATCAATACAAGTAAAAAATAGGATCATCTAACTGCATGCATTGGTAGATCTGTTCTAGGTTATTATTTTAATTATTCAATAAATTGAAATTATATTACTACGACATAACAATAACAATTCAACGACATGATAATAATAAAAAAAAACACTTACATTATAAAATTAAAAGTATAATTAAAGAATTAATCTATACCTACTAATATTATAAAGAGGAAAGATTTGATTGTCTGCATTAAATAGGCTCCGAATTTACTGAACCGATTTGAAAATTTCTTTCACTGTTGGGAAGCTACACTATCCCCGGGTGACAAAGGCTATATTATATTTTCAAAAAAGTTAGGGATCCTTACTAAAACTCCAATCTACCAGTGCAAAGGGGAGAACCGCTAATTATTTTATAATTGTTTGTAATTAATGTACAAAGGCGCAAAGATAAAGCTCTTATCTTTGAGTCACAAGGTCCCGGGTTCGATTCCCAGCCAGGGAAAAATGAAAAATGACGTTTTCAAATTATTTGGTGCATTGTATTTGTGTATCATCACGTTCGTCCCCACCATAAAAAGGGAGCTCATAATTTAAAAATGATTAAACAAAACAATATTATGACTTACCATAAAAAAACGTTAAGTATTTGCATTTGGTTATCCACAATATGAGACCGTAAATAAAACCAACGTTCAACACCAAGAATATAAGGACATTTTTCCAGACAATTTCTCTTTTGTAATTGAAATCTGTTCCGTAATCTTTCTTTGATTGCAACAATAACGTCTTACTTTCTTCATCATCATCATCTTCACAACATAACGGAACTTTTCCTGCCTCGTTATTATTTGTGTCTTTGTATCCTTCTTCAGAACATTCTATTGTCTCGATGTTATCTTCCTCACTCGAATAAGATTTGTTTTCAAGTAACATTTTGTTTGTTTGTTTTTTAATGAATAAATCACAAGACCACGCACATATCAACACTCTTCACCGTTTTGCTATAAACCTCCTATGCGTTATTCCAAAACACGATCAATGTGTTTTGATTATCAAGCCTATTATATATATGGACAAAGTATTTCTTATTATTGAGATTTCCCGATCATACAGAGGTAGCGAACAAAAGGTGTTTCATTTTCTAAATGAATTTTTTTCCACGTTTTCAGTGTATGCATTGACTATTTCTCCATACGTAATTGCAATAATCTACCTAGTTCAAGTGATATAAATTCTGAAAAAAAGGATTAATCAATTTTTTTATCAGACTTGTTCAGGTCTCACCTATGTTAACTTAACTGTTAACAGAGTTTTTCTCCAATCATCGTTCCATCATTTTCAAATTATCACATCTGATTAGTAACTTTCCAGTTATTATTACGTTATACTTTGATTTGCATATTTATGAACTCTTCTATTTGTTGCATTATTCTTCATTTTTGTAACTCCCTATGCACTAGTTTGATTTGGTAATCCATTTATTTCAATATTTTATGATAATTTTGATATTGTTATATTTTTATGCCATTGCTGCTGTATTCTATTTAATACAAGTAAGAGTATGTACATATTATATAATATAATAGTGTTAATATTTTCAGTATTCGGAATACGCATTTAAATAACATGAATAAATGATTTGTATACGATTGCTTTGAAATATGCGTGATTGTTTTAGACGAGGTACATACTTATATTGAAGACTCTTACGCCTGTTTGTATATCTCAGAAGTCGGGGGGGCGGGGGGTTCCTACTTATCCGTGCCTATAAAAAACAGTGTATAGTCTGAAGGAATGACATGATTATGATTAAATTGTTTCATGGGAATCTGTCATAACACATTAACATTTTCATTATTCTTTTTAGGTGAGTAGATCTGTCTGTTTGTTCTTGTCCCCATTCTTTTATTTGTACATATATCAAATAAATTCTCGGCACCATTTATTCCAATTATTTCATTTTGGCTACTATTTAATTTGAATTGGCATTTTGCTATTCTACATAGAAAAAACTTGACCTATTTATTTTGACTAGTTTAATTTCTCCCAAGCTTACATATTCAAACGAATCATATTTAAAAATAACTCTATTTACTGTCGATATTTTGATGGTACCTCACATATTGGTTAGGCTGGTTAGGCTTCATTGAATTTGTCGCCTTCTGGTTATGCGCTTTTTCAAAAAGTTGCACATAAAAGACTGTCACAAAAAATTATACGTAGCGCCATAATGACGGAATCTTGCCCTATGGTTGCAGAAAATTTTCAACGTCCTAGGGAATTCTCGGTTCTTTTCTAAAAAAATGGGTCTTAAAAACTTATAATTAACATTTTATTCTTAATAATAAACCTTAATATTCTCTTAATTGACAATTTAATAATTAATCTTCCATGTATGTGTATTACCCACTTTTGTATGATATTTGGAACTCTTTTATTTATTTACAAGCGTATGTAACCCGGCATCGCTCGGGTTTAATTAAATAGAAAACCTTGCAAATACATGGGTTAAAACAACAAAATCTTATTGAAAAAAAAAACGGAGTAAGCACTTACGTGGATAAAAGAAGTAAAAAGTTCTTCCCAATGAGAAAACTTAATTTTTGACTCCCTACATGCCCATAGTTTAGTAACAATAAATAGGTAGGTAGGTACCTACATCATAAAAAGCATTGCAAATCTCTAAATGAAAAATCTTGAAGTTTGATACCTCACATGCCCATATTTAGGTAAAAAAAATAGGTAGGTACCTACATCGAAAAAAGTGCTGAAAAACTCTTCCCAATGAAAAATCATGAAGTTTGATACCTCACATGCCCATACTTAGGTAAAAAAAATAGGTAGGTACCTACATCGAAAAAAGTGCTGAAAAACTCTTCATAATGAAAAATCATGAAGTTTGATACCTCACATGCCCATACTTAGGTAAAAAAAATAGGTAGGTACCTACATCGAAAAAAGTGCTGAAAAACTCTTCCCAATGAAAAATCATGAAGTTTGATACCTCACATGCCCATATTTAGTTAAAAAAAATAGGTAGGTGCCAACATCGAAAAAAGTGCTAAAAACCTCTTCCCATTGAAAAATCTTGAAGTTTGACACCTCAGATGTTCACATTTATGTAAAAAAATAATAAGTAGGCACCTACATGGAAAAAAAAGTACTAAAAACCTCGTCCCGATGAAAAAGCTTGAAGTCAAGAAATTCCACATATTGGTAGGTACCTACATGGAAAAAGTGCTAAAAACCTCTTCCAAATGAAAAATATGTGAGCTCGACACCTCGAAAGCTCATATTTTATTTAGAAAAATAGGCGGGTACCTACGTGCAAAAACTACTAAAAACCTCATCTTAATGTAAAAACTCGAAGATAGTCATCCCAAATTTCTATAAGAAAAAAAGGGTATACATCCCTTTTCGTGAAAAAATTGTAGTCACATAAATGTTAAAATATTATAATTGTCCACATTCGAATTTGTATTTTTGGTTTGCAGTGCATAAATGGGTATTTGCTATGAAATTAAAAAAAGTCAAGAATAAATTGTCATATAAGTATTTACTCTTTATTCCCAAAAAACCTTAAAAATGGATTATCTGCATCCTTCAATATTTCAGAATATTTTACTATCAAATATTTCATAATTTATGTAAAAAATATTAGGTGAAAATAAATAGGTTCCCACTCATTGAAAATCATTTAACATTGTTTATGGATTTTATAGGTAAAACTATTATTATTCTACAGTATAGTTTTCTATGGTTTCATAATGTCTTCCATTATGAAAATAGCCCAATATGTCAAAAATATGCAATTTTTATTCACGTAATTCAAGAGCTTTTCTCATTAGCAAACACGATATTTTATTACGAAAATAAACCCTAAATATTTAGTTTCAGAATTGTTGTATTTATTGTTACATCCATTTTGATATTAATTCAATACAATGAAAAATGTTTGACTGTGAATATTGCTATTTACTAAATCTTGCATTAATTTTACATACATTTTGTTGCTAATTTTGTGACATGGTTGCATTAAAATTAAAATATCTTTATCAATACGTAAGATATTTAAAATGTTTTTAGCCTTAAACCTGCCCAGAAGATGAGACCTTGTATAGAGTGTATTATTTTACTTCGGTCTTTCCTAATTTCTGAGTCCATTAAGGACATACGTACATACATACATACATACATACATACGAACGGACTCAAATATTTATGTGTGGATTTATTTATTACATAGAGACACACTCAGTAGGTTGACAAAACATGTATGAAAAATAAAAAGAGAGAGAATAATGTTGATCTGATCAGGCCAACCCACCAATTAGGCGTGTCTACAGCATACATATTAAAGTATAAACCACATATACAAAAAGGTAACAATTGGAGATGAAGATGTCTTGGAACTAGAAGTTTATTTTGAAAGCAACAATTTGACTTTTGTAAAATACTAGACAGTCAAAACACATTTCATCGTATAGAAAGTTCCTTACTTCCTTCTCAGTAGGATATGAACAAAAAATCAAACACAATAATAAAAATAAGAAATTATTTTATTAAAAAGCTATTTAAATTATGAACTTCTTCAATGTTCAAAGAATAAAGGCTTAGTTATAATGTCACTTATTGACTCATTGAATTATTAGACGATTGGAATCACGAGATCTTTGAGACATGGGTTGTGATCCTTCACATGGTCAAGTAGCCATTTCATGTGATCTTGAACACGGACTAAATGAACGCTATCAGATTTCTCACACTGTGCCGTATTACTGACTAAGCCAATCAGTTCTACAATACCGTCTTTAATAATGTGATGAACTGGTCGACCAGTTGGTGCCTGTAAAACAAGATTATCAAAGTTAATTGTAATTAGGTAATTATAAGCAGGTTGAATTTCCAGGTAGGAGCCCCAGAGAAACAGTCAAATGTAAGTATCGGGATGTAGGAATAAGGCAGGACATACGAGACTGCGATGCCACCCAGAATGACGAAAATGAAGAAGGCAAACTCCACCATTTTGTAGAACTAATAATTACTCGAGGAGAAGCAAAGTAGTGTAATTTGAGAATTATTTTTTGGCCAACATTTATTTATACAGACCATCATAACATTTTCCACAAGTGGAGTATCCAATAAACATTCAAATCGTCCTCTCGGTGCCAATATTAAATGAAACATTCATGGTTGGTGACATTTCTCATCATTGAATTGAAGATTTAAAATTTCTTTTAGATACAAAATCACTTGATAATATATGGCTGTACCTGACAGATGTTCTCCTTCTCCATGCTGGCACTTATGCAACTCTTGTCACTAGTAAGAAGAGCCAATGGGTCAATGGATTTCGAGCAAGATTCTTCTGTTCTCAAAGGCAATTGTAAAAACTGTGGCTGACATAGTTGTTCATTGGATGAACTAGATTCCCAAGTTGGTACAGTGACTTCCTTCAAGATGTATGGGGATACTAAAAATAGGTACACAATTGCTACTGAATCTCATCTTCACGAAATAATTTATAGGTACTTATATTATTAAGAAAAATTTTACCACGAGAAATGACGTACATTGTGTAAGAACGATTTATACCAGTGTTTCCCAGAGGAGGATATATCACCCCCCCCCCCCACCCTAGTACGCGCGAGAGAATCGGGAGACGCTGAACTTTTTCAGAACACTGCATTCTTAGAAGATACGCCTGGCGGGAGGCAAGTATCAGTTACTATACAAAGTGAGCGGTTGACGAAAAAAAATGCAAATCTCAGATTTAGGCAAAAAGCTACTCTATCACACGTATTCACAAAAAAAACATATTTTAACTTGCTTTAAATTTTTAGCATTACTTAAAAACTTAGAACAATTTATTCCGCAGTGCACCTACTCAATATTGTAAATTCTTTTTTTTGTAAACTTATAGTTTGTTCTTTAATGTCGTTTTTTTTATTAATTTTTCTATTATAATAACAGCTGTTGTCTCCTAGCCATAATGTGGCAAAATTGAAAAAACAGCAGTCAACAAATTTAGGCAGACCTACTATTCGAACGAAGTTTATCTCTATATTACTACTTTTCGGGTCCGGACTTTAGACTTTGCCACTCCAGTATTCAGCGACGTATATCGCCTTGTCATTCGCCATCAATAGGTCACTCTCATTACATGCATTCCGCATCAGCGGGCATTGCAATAAATGAGAATCACTCTGCACCTCCCCGCAGTCACAGCTAGTGTCCTCCTCATCCAAAAAGCCCCACCTCTGCTGGTTAATTTTGCACCTAGTCACCCCAACCCTTAGCCTGTTCAGTGTCTTCCACGTGGGGTACCTCAGACTATGCACGGTGTTTGCGCTTTCGGATGGCATCATCCATGGATTGTCGCCAAGTTCCTGCTTCCACAATTCCTCTTTACGCTTTTCTGACGAGGTAGTAAGGTAGTAACTTTAATGAAGCTTTTTCTCGATCCTAGTCTTGGAGGTACCATCCGATGGTCGTGAAGGGGATGTCTAGGGTCGTGAATCAATCTCTATATGTGAGTAACATATAACCTAGGCACACATAATACCTAGTTGGAAAATGTTATATTATTCACACCCATATGTAATAGGTAAGGGTGTATACTGTATATATTATATTGATCATATACATATATCAGGATTCAAAATTAATTGTCGACTCCAATAATATAACAAAATCCAATTAGAGGTGATAATTTGTGTTACGAGTATCGACGCATCGAACTTTATTTTCTTGTTACTCGATGTATGTAAATATAACATCTTATTTCTAATCTTAATCCTGACCTGTTTTTACTAGTTTCACCTGTTTTACATTGGGTGGGAACAAGGGCGGATCCAGCTTTTGGCGCCAGGAGGGGGTCACATAGAGGCGAGGGGGGGGTCGTGGTCAAGTCAAGGACTTATAATTTAATTTTGATAACAATAGATACAAGTAAAAAGTAGGTAGGTATTTTATTAATGTTGAAGGTATCTAGTTACATAAAATCTGTATGGTGACAAAATATATAAATAAATCATTATGTTCAATTAGTGATCCACCTAAGTCCTGGAACCAGCTCAGGGGGGGTCATAACCCCCATGACCCCCCCCCCCTGAATCCGCCACTGGGTGGGAAATGCGAAGCATATTTTTTTAAATCTTTTTCGTATTAAAAACATACATGTTTATGTGATTAGCTATAGTTTGTACCTATCCGAGTTTTTGTTATAAACCCAAATACAACCGTTTTATTAAGTAATATCGAACATAATTTACCCATCACTACTAACTTACATAAGAGACGTAAGTGTGACGGGAACAGGTAGCCAATCCTTCTTGCTCGCACTTTTTACGAGAGAGTTTGCCATTTCATTTGAATCCTAGTACTCGTATAGTCTCAAATCTGTATATATTCAGTTATACTCACGGTGGATGCTACTTAAAACATCAAGCGCCGAATAAATCATCCGACACACACACACATACATAAACATCAGTTAAACTATTCCAATTATTCAATAACCGGGTTAGTTGGAAGACATCGCATTTCAGCGATAAACTCGCCCTCTGTGCATTGAATTGTATAAATGATATTTTCTATGTTAATTTGTATTATTGTAAACAATGTACAGTGAAGAATAAAATAAATAAATAAATAACTACATGGATATGTAGGACACCTAGATAACCCACCAATTGTGTGTATATTCTGATATTTTTACAAGGTCAGTGGCAAAAACCAAAGGTACAATATAGGCATATCATTATAAATGTAAAGGTATATTGTCAGAGATCGCATGGACAAAACAGTATGATTGAACCAATGAAGAAAAAATATTTTATTAAAACTTACCCATTGAAGGCAGGCATATTGGTTGGATTTTATTGTCATCTTTCATTATGTTCTTAAACAGTTTTAATAAAGCCATATCGTTGGCTTTGGTTTGTGGGTTGAAGAGAGGGTTAGCCATTACGGAAATAATAGACATTTTCATATTTGATACAGGATTACAGCGATCACTTTGTCCAAGATGAATTTCAATATCCTTCAAGTCAACACTAAAACATATAAATGAAAAAAAATTGATATAAACAAACTAATTTAAAATAATATGGCTAAGTACGCAAACGATGCAAATTATGAAACAATTATAAATCGTTAATGTTATGAGGTATGCCACTCATTCTGAATATTATTATTTTTATTTTATCAGTCATCTGTGATCAGATTACTAGCATAATTGGTTACATTTTACATTATTTTCCACACATTTTTAAAATGCACATATGAATCAACACATCATATATACAATAATTATACATTCATAGTTTTCTAAATTTTACATACTCAATATCAAATTCACAACTTTATATTATAGGTAATTATAAATTTATTTATTAAACAATTTTTTTTTTCTAAATTAAAATTAGTTTTGATTTTTACGCACTTTCTTATTAGGTTGGTATTTATTAAAGTATAATAATTGTATGGAAATAAACGTGCCCATATTTAATATAATATTTCAAAAATTTGACTTACTTCAACAAAGGTGTTGCGACGGTCAATACATGTTGATCAGATATTAATACTCCCTCAGCAACCATCTTTCCATTGACCATTACAGATACCATCCAAGGCAAGTCAATGCTCATTACGTTTTCATCAGATCGTCTATTTAAAAATCTGACCCCAGTCAATGGGTCTCGAGTTCCATGTATCGCGTTTATTAGCAAAGCCAAAGGTCTGTTAGTCAAAAGTGTTGGTAATCCAGTAACGGTATTGATGGCGGTTCCTCCAAGACCTACGCTTGGGAGAAGGCCTAAAATGCTAGGTTTTTGAATTCCAGGTAAAATACCTGTACCCAATATACCTGTACCCGGTGTGCTAATCAAGTTATTAAGAATTGTGTTTGTAAGTATTCCCGCATTACCAAGACCGATTTCTAAATTTGGAATCGGAATAGGAACTCCTGTTGGTCCAACATTGGCTATTAAATTATTAATTGGCATGTTTAGATTACCCAAAATTGTAGATATATATGTTAATAAATTTCCCGTTATCGCTGGTAGGAGACTCGTTGTCAGTCCATTGCCAAGGGCTATTCCTCCATTCCCAACTAATCCAGTTCCTACCAAACCATTTCCCAATAAACCGCTAGTTGTTAAAAGACCATTAGTTCCACCATAAAGATTGAATCCTGACTCAGACGTTACTCCAGGCGCAACACCAAGCGCTAGAGCTAGATTATTGAGTGCTCCATTATTTCCTGTAGTCCTCAGTTCCATTTCCAAATTTTTCAGCTGGTTATATTCGATCAATCTTTGGATCAGTTGAAGTCTGAGTACCAAATCTACATTCCGTTTACTTTCTTCATTGTTACTTGAGGTGTTTAGAGTATTGGCATTACAGTTTCCGGCTTGTACTAAAAATAAAATAAATAGATTTACCTAGAAATTTTATTTGTTAATTCACTTCATCAATAATTAACTATAAAATAAAGTATTCAGTGATAAGGTTTGTCACCCATCCTAGATGTCTAATTTTTTTGTTGGCACAGAGAAGACAGTGTGCATGGTTATTATATGCAGCTGGTCTGCTCGCTACCCCACTTGTGGGATATGCCGTGATGGTACAATATATTGTAACATAGTTAAGTTACAATTTGTTAATCTGAAATTTGTCAATTTTTCCGAAGATATGTTTTAATTTATTTTAAACCTTCGTTAAACCATAAAACGCTTTATTAAATTAGGCAGTATTCTTGAATACAAAGTATGTAGGTTTGAAAAAAGTTTCTGCGCTGTAACATCTTTAACTTTCCCCATCAGAAACGACTACTGCAGGTAAATTAATTCTAATTTAAACAAGCTTAATATTCAAGTGGTAGATATACATAAAAAATGTTACTCACAGCATTGAATTTTCTGCAAGAGTATTTCTTGTTGAGCGGTTTGTGCCATGTTTTGTTCTTGTTGAGGAATCTGAGGCAAATGTTGTTCCAAAGGATCACTCATCGGTTTTTGTGTCGATTCTGCTTCTGGTTGTTGGACTGTCATCATCGGCGGAGAGTTTGGAGTTTCGCTATCCTTTTGAACTAAAGTACTTGTGGCCACTTGTACGTTATCATTTTCCGTCTTTCTTTCATAATTCTGGTTATAACTTGGAACATTCGTTGCTTTCGGTACCACAGCGGTCTTGTAGAATAAAAAGCACACAGTTATATAGGATTATCATGTGATGGTAGTGTACCGCTCAGAATACAAAAAATGAAAGATCTTGGAATAATATATTATGCTACAGAATTCAAGTTTTACGTTCATATCTAATATAAAGGGTTGTTCAACAAGAACTTTGTTTTTTAATTGTGGCAACACCAGCAACATGATAGTTTTGACATTTAATTTTTTGACGTATTCGTAGTGGATGCATTGGCAATTGTTGCAATGAATTCAATTTCGCTTGAAAATCGCATTAAAATAATTAAAATCTATTATGAAAATGGTGGTTCTGCTAAAGTGACATTTCGTCAAATTCGTGATATTTTCGGACAACATAATCGTCCTTCTGAGACCGCTATTAAGAATTTGGTCGCTAAATTTGAGTCGACAGGCTCGATACAAAATGTGTTAACACCAACGCGTGTACGACCGGGTCGTTCAACTGAAAACATCGCAGCCGTGAGCCACAGTGTTGAAGCAGATCCAAATTTGTCAATTCCTCGACGTTCTCGACAATTGGGGTTATCCAAAACCACCACATGGCGAATTTTGCGTAAGGATTTGGCTTTGAAGCCTTACAAGGTTCAACTGGTGCAGGAATTGAAGCCGAACGACCATTCAAATCGCCGTAGATTCGCTCAATTCATTCAGGAACAACCCGCTGGTTTTTCTGAAAAAATCATTTTTTCAGACGAAGCCCATTTTCACTTGTCAGGGTACGTCAACAAGCAAAATTGCCGCATTTGGGCTTCTGAAAATCCTAGAGCAATTATTGAGAAGCCGTTGCATGCTCAGCGTGTCACTGTATGGTGCGCTATGTGGTCTGGAGGCGTGATTGGGCCGTTTTTTTTCGAAGATGAGACTGGAAATGCGGTAACGGTCAATGGATCACGCTATCGCAAGATGTTGACAACTCAATTTTGGCCTATTATTGATGACGTGGATATCACTGACATGTGGTTTCAACAGGACGGTGCCACATGTCACACAGCCAATGAAACGATCAATTTATTGCAAACCAAATTTCCCGATCGCATGATTTCACGAAACTCAGCTGTTAAGTGGCCAGCCAGATCGTGTGATTTAACGCCACTGGATTATTTTTTGTGGGGCTATATTAAGGACAGAGTCTATACGGAGCCAATCGAATCGATTGCAGCCTTAAAACTCAAAATCCGTGATGTGATTAGCGAAATAGTCCCGCCATTTTGCCAAAAAGTGATTAAAAACTTTGATGAAAGAATCGACATCTGTCAGCGTGCTCGTGGTGGACATTTGTCAGATATCATTTTTCATGCATAATTGCCAAACTTTTCTCTTTGTAATTCAATAAAAATTTTAATCATCTTCATCAAATTTTTTTGTTTTATTTTGTTTTAAAAAACAAAGTCCTTGTTGAAAAACCCTTTATAAAAGGAACTCGTGTGTGTTACAACACTTATAACTCAAGAATGGCTGTACCGATTTGAATGATCTCTGATTTGTTGGATTCTTCTCCGCCCGGAATAAACTATAGGCTATTAAAACATCTTACAAATTCACGGGAAGAAAAGATATGAAGAAAATTATTTACGCCATACATTTTTAATTTCAAAAATAAAAACAATATGGAGAGTCATGGCGTTGTTAGCGCCCCCACGTCGCCTGTTGCATTGTGCTAAAATAATCCGTAGGTTCTGCTATGTTAAGAACCAAATTACTATAAGTAATATGAACGAAATGTGTACTAATATTATTGTTTACTATAATTCGGTAGTTACATGGCAATAGGTTGTATCTCACTAAAACATAATTTTACAGGAGAGCAAAAACAAAGTTTGCAAAAGAGATATTTCAGCCAAATTTCGAGCATTATATATCAAAATGAAGGTAATTATTATTTCTAAAAGATAGATGTAACATTCTCTTAATAATTTCTTCTACAAGATGTATGTAACATTCACTCAATAATTTCTTGCAGTTTAAAAATATTTGAGTTTTTTTGCCATGTTGATGAAAACAATCTTTCTACATGTCAATAAGTTACGTCTTTTCTCTCTTTATTCTGACTTTAAAGAGACATATCCTTTTGCCACATAAAATATTACACTATTTTGAGCAATTTATGGAACAAACTTGAAAACGCAAAAAAATGCGAGATACAACCTATTGCCATGTAACTACCGAATTATTCGACTAATATTATGTATCGATAGATCTTCAGTCACATAAATGTGCGGACGTGCACAGATTATATTTGAAATTGTATTTTATTTTTGCAGATGGAAAATTATTATTGAACCAAAAATTGTGCTATTAAAGATGAAGATAAGAATGTGTTCATGTAGGTAGTTCTGATGCAAGATTGTGTAGTGAAATTTGCAGACAGAGAAGAAAAATTACGAAGAAAATTATTTTTACGCCATACATTTTTAATTTCAATAAAAAATGCAATATGGAGAATTATATCGAAAAAATAAAACAGGTGTTTTATTCTACTAAAGATTTTATTTTGTGAGAGAGACGTCTTTCGTCTTATGAGGACATTGTCAATCTCTGACATTGTCACTGTCATTGTCAATGTCAAAACAGAGAGTGACAATGTCCTCATAAGTTGTCACTGGACATTGTCAATGTCAAAACAGAGATTGACAATGTCCTCATAAGACGAAAGACGTCTCTCTCACAAAATAAAATCTTTAGTAGAATAAAACACCTGTTTTATTTTTTCGATATGGAATTCTACTACCTAAACACCGACAGTGAATATATGGAGAATTATACAAAATCAACAATGAAGTTTTTTTATAGATTGGCCTATTTATATGATAATTTTTCTATACATTCTCAAATTAGAATCGTTATCTATACAATTTAACATCTGTAGTTCTGATATTTCAATTTTTAAAAAATCATGGAAAGAATTTTTATAAATTTTAAATGAATAGGTAAAATCTACCTGAAAAAAAAATTAGTACCTACATAATATTATATTACATACTGCAGATAATTTATAAACAAATCTGAGTTAAGTATAATTATTGTTCAACATAAATTGTTCATGTCGGCCGGTGTGGCGCGGAGCTCTTTCCTTTGAGTCACGAGGTCCCGGGTTCGATTCCCGGACAGGGCAAAGTGAAGAATGACCTTTTTCAAATTGTCCTGGGTCTGGGTGTTACATATATATGTATATAGTGCATTGTATATGTGTGTATCGTCGCGTTAGTACCCATTATCAAGATTCATCCAAGTTTGGGACTAGCTCGATGTGTGTGAATTATCTATGTAAAAAAAAATGAATGTAACTTTCGCAGTTTAGCGGCCCCACCCGTTGTCGAGTAGTTTTTTTCCATAGAAAAGGTAATATTTTTGGAACTTGAGGAAATTGTTGCCATATGTAGAATTATTTTAATTTGCCGGCAAAAAAAATCCACTTCGAAAATTAATTTCCTAAAATTCCGTACAAATTACTCGACAACGGGTGGGGCCGCTCAAGTTTCATAATTGCGAATTTTTTTTCCTATAAAAGAATTTTCCAAAAATTAGGTGACCAAAAAATAATTCACCATATGTCAACAATTTCCTCAAGTTTCCAAAATATTACTTTTTCTATGGAAAAAAGTACTCGACAACGGGTGGGGCCGCTAAACTGCGAAAGTTCCAAATGAATTATATTTTTTTACACTATACCTTCGATGACACACTTTGACAATTACGGGAGTTTGTAAAGAGATTAATAATATTGTGCGATTAATGGATTGAGAATGAATGCAAAAAAGACAAAAATCATGGTGTTTGAAAGAGGAAGTGAGAGAACAGTATGCCAGGTAATGATTGACAACGAAGTGTTAGAGCAAGTTGACGAATGTGTGTACTTAGGTAGTTTGTTCACGAGAGATGGGAAGTGTGAAAGCGATATTGAAAGGAGAAAAGTTGCTGGCAATAAGGTAAATGGTGCAATCCGACCAATAATTGCAAATAGAAACATATCCACCACAGCTAAAAGGTTGGTGCACTCTGCTATCTTAGTGCCAACACTTATGTATGCAAGTGAGACGTGGACATGGTTAAAAAAGGATGAAAGTGGCATAAATGCAGTGGAAATGAGATCGTTGAGAAGGATGTGTGGCAAGAGTCTGAGAGATCGTGTGCGTAACAGTGATATACGAAAGGAATGTGGAATGAAAGTTGGTGTAATAACAAAGATGAATGTAAATAAGTTAAGATGGTTTGGGCACGTGGAAAGAATGAATGAGGACAGAATGACTAAGAAGATATATTTGGCTGAGAGGAATGGTGCTCGGAGACGCGGACGTCCGAGGATTAAATGGCAAGATCATTTAAATCAAATCCTACAGGACGGTCACGTGTTGAGCACATTGAACAGGAGAGCATGCATGAGGAATTGTATGACAGTGACGGAAGCGAAAGATGTATGCAAGGATAGAAGGAAGTGGCGCTCGATCCTTTCTGCCTACCCCGCGAGGGAAGCGGCGTGATGGTATGTATGTATGTATGTATGTAATAATATTAATCATTCATAAAGTCAGTGGGAGAGGGCAGAAGATAGGGCAGAAGATAGGGCAGGTGTCGAACATGTGTTGAAAGGCTTGGTTTGGAGTGGCCAGAGGTCCTGGAAGCAGCGGTGGACAGTTATCTCTGGAGGAGATACTTAGGGGCAATGGGCCCCCGACCGAACTAGGACAAGGGGAAGAAGATGTATGTATGAAATCGTTCATTGATTCTTAGGCGGTACGAAGTTCGCCGGGCCAGCTAGTTTATAATATAACTGAAAAACATTCGGAACCTTAGGATTATTGTTGTCAAATTCAAAAACTTTAAATACGAAATTATTTTGTAAACTCTGTATGATTCTACGGTAATTCAATTGTGTGGGATCATTCTCGAGTCTAATTTAATTGCATGGGATCAGTATGAAAGTAGATATTTAATACTGGAAAGGGTTCAAAGAATATTCAAGACAATTGTATTATCAAACCTATGAATATTTCCTATTTCTTAACCCTTCGTTTTTTTATCGCAGAGATCTTGTTATCATACACTCATGAGAAGAAAACATTTTTCATACCTATACATTAACCAAAATTATTAATTATCACAACTATAATTCAATATTATATGTTAACTTTTCAAAGTTAAACTTTTTTCTAATTATTGATAAGGTTATTTCATAATCAGGTGATATTGTCTGAATTTTTACTAAGTATATTATGTACTACACTCTTACAATAGATCGCGAGGGAATTTGTAGTTCTATCCTACCCATGGATGAAAAAAGTTGACGAAAAATTCTCCGACCTACAGAGCAATGGTCTTATTTAATTTGACAACTTAAGCACGGTAACATACTTTCTCAGTTATACTAGAAATTGGTTGCTGTTTGAGGTAACAAACATTCTGTGGTGAATTTTGCTTTAATGTTCTGTGATATGTTTGTGTTTATATATAAATTATATCTCTGCCTATCGCTCTGGCCTAAAGATGTAAAAATATTTATGCTAGGTAAGTTATTTCTTTTATATTTAAACATACAGCACAGGCCTATTACATGTTTGAGTATATGAACAAAAATCCTAGAATTGAGACTATGGGAGCAAAAGAAGTGTAGAAATATCACAAAAAAGATAAGTGGATGACATTGACCAAGTTTTGGGAAAAAACCAAGTTCATTTGGATCAAGATCATAGAAAGGTTTTAAAAAGGCCTAAATCCAGCAGTGAAAAATTAAAACTAGCAGTCAAAATAAGTCTACGACATTATTTCGGTGTAGCAATCAAGAATTTTCATTTCACTTTCTTGTGTGAGTTTTTTTTTATATGGCGGCTCATCCCGTTGGATGTTATGGCCATAGTATCATCTTTCATACAAATAAATCATCCTTTATATTATATTTTAAACGAAAAAAAAAACAAGAAAAAACGAAAAATATTCATGTTAGAATCATATTATTTTGGACACATTAAAAAATAAGGTCATTTACTTGTTGAGAGTTCAGTCCAAGAAGGTATACAATATTAATAGGGTACTCTACGTTTACGAATTTAAAATATATGCCCATGGCGTCCCTAATTGGACATCCTAGGATGCTATGATCCGGAGTTACGAAGTCACGATTTGTATATATTTGAAAATAAGGCAAGCACCGTTGCTGAAAATAATGCAAAATTTTGAATAATCCGATTTTATGACGTCACAACTCACTTGAAAAAGCGTGAAACTAAAACTCATGATTAGTATTCAGAAATTATTTTTAATATCTACGTATTTTGAATAATGAATGCAAATGTACGCATTTATATTTTCAATTGAAGTAGATAATGAATTTTAAACGACATTAGATTAAAATATTCATAAGTAGTAAATTAAAAATAATCAGAAAGGTCACAAATAGTCATTATGATAATAAAGAACTCACCAAAGAATTTTGAACGCAGATCCCGAGGAGAAATAAAAAGACAACACACCCTGTCATGGTTTTAAGTTGAAGAATGAAAGTGCACTGATCGCAAACACACAGAGCAAAGGGAGAAAAATCTCCTCAACCTTAGTCCAAAACTTGTTTGGTAAAAAAATAACAAAAATAAGTATTTAAATACTGAATATATCTGGATGTAATAATTAATTGAGAACCTGTCAAATAATCCTTACAAGCTAATGTTCATTGCAATGCAGATGAAATAGATACAGGATGTTCTTTTTTGTTTTGTCTTATATTTTTTTTTTGCAAAATGCAACTGAAAGGTGACTCCTAAAGAAGTTTCAGTGGAAAATTCTGAAGATATAAAATTAATGTAAAATAAAGACATTTCATATCTTAAATTTAGCGATAAGGTTTGTCACGCATCCTGAATGTTTTAATTTTTAGTTGACACGGAGAAGACAGAATGTTTATTACATGTTTATTGAATATGCCGTGATAGCCACTTTTTTGCATTGTTATAACTATTTTAGTAGGTAAGTGGACTAGTGTTGCTAAATAATTGTATGTGTTGTATTTGTCAAGTCTGTTGATATGCCAAACAAAATGAAAATAAAAAAAATGTATAGTTATAGTAAAATTAATAGGCGAGTATCTTAAGAATAGATTGTAGTCTTAATGTATTTAGGCCACGGTATTTGTGGTCTTAATACGATTAACAATATAGCAAGGGATGTACATAGGTACTTGACCACATGTTGGATATGAAGTTCTTTTTCACAAATATTTTTCAAATTTGACATCAGGTTCCTAAATTTAATGGGAACAATAAGATCCTATCGAGAGTATCTCTCATTTATTTTCGAATATCTAAAAATCAGATCGACAATTAAAATAAAAAAAAGTATAATTTGCGTATTATGTGATACACGTAAAGATTGTGATATATCAGAAATAATATTTGTAAAGTGCTTATAACATATTATTTTTGTAGACTGCACTATGGATGGAAATCATGAATTTAAATAATGCCGTTTTTCATTTCATTATGTGTTGCAAAGACATCCTGTTTTAATTATATTTTTAATCCATGTAATGTGCTGATCCACTCTGGTGAACACGACTGGTTGCTTAGTATCACACATGTTGACGTCCATCAGAATACCTGAGAGTTCAAACTGTCCTTTCTTATTTATAAATTGTATTGGAGATCCGACATCGCCCTGAAAGGATAAATTTAATATTAGGGTCATTGCACCAGTGTTTGTACACAATAAGAAATTTGTCACAATTTCGCTTCATATTTCCTATGTTTTTTTAGAAAATGGTTACTTTTTCTTGAATTTAAGTAGCTGGTTATCCTATAAATATGATAACCTACCTATATTTATCAAATGTATCACAACACATTTTTAATATTTTTTTAATTAATTGAGTTGGTGATATCTAGTGTTTGTCACAATTTCACCAGTTATTGACACATAAAACTCCAGTGTTTGACACATAGAAAAATAATATTTCATAGTAGTAAAGTAAATAAATAAACTGAGACTGTTTAAAATGTTTATTAGAAATAAAAACAAACATATTTAGGTACTTTATAATATTATTGAAAAGTATATAGGTACCTAACTACACTTAAAAAAAAAAAAATTGCGGACTTTATGGTCAAATCTCATTTGAAAAGACAAAAGTCAAATATAAATTAATGTGCTTCTGAGTACTTCGTATCTCCTGGATGCTTGCATTAGAGACATGCCGTTTTTGACAGTATCTACTACACTCTTCATATTCTCTTTATCCCAAAGGAATTTGGGTTTTTTGTTTGGAGCCATGTGTCACAAACACATAAATTTACCACTATTTATCACAAAATGTTTAAATTCATAACTTGAGTTTCAAATGCCTTCCCTCAATGATGATGTTAATATAAAAAATAAATAAATAAAAATATTTGGTAGTAGTGGCAAACACTGGATTTCTTCTAAACCCCAGTAATTGACACTTTGTCAAAGACTGGGGAATTAGTATTAAATACGACTCCAGTGATTGACACTGCTAATAAAGCACTCAAAATTACTAAATTCAAGAAATATGGCAATCAACACATTATTCAAAACAATAATGACTATGATAAATACTAATCAACCAAAAAAATAACATCTTGAAAAAGATGTATGTAGATTATAATACCCTTGTCCTTATCTGGATTTATAAGAAATTAGAAAAAACATGCCTTGTGTTAGAATATATTTTTTACAGCAGCATGCGTAATAACAGCCACCACTAATGACATCACAGGGGATACTAAAATGAACACGGATGACAAAAAGCATACTAGCACTAAAAATGTGTGCATGTATGACTATCTGGAGTCAGTTAAAGACAGAATGTCAAACACTGGTTCAGTGTCAAACACTGGTGCAATGACCCTATTATTTTTATTTACTATATAATATGCACCATGTATTAGTGTATGCAGTCCTTAAAAAGAAATATATTTTAAAAATAATGCTTTCAAGCACCCTTACTCGCAAAAATGTATATTTATACTTGGCTTATTAGCCATGTCCAGTATGAGAATAGTTATCCCTGATTAAACCAAAACCCTTTTCTAAAAATAATTTATTCTTATTATATTGCATCTTCACTTATTTTAGAGGCATTAACTATGTTACAATTTCTAGACATTTTTAAATAAAATATTCAAACTTTTTTTTTTAAAATAGATATATCTGGGTTTTGTTTGTTATAAACCCAAATACAACCTTATACATCTTTCACAGTAAGCTACTAAAAGCTTGTGTCGTGAAAGGAGAGTTTGCCAGTACCTGGTATTGAACCACGGACCCCTTATTCACGACGCCGAGACTCTACCTCCAGGCTACCGACGAACTTGAATTACTATGTTTATTTGTTACATTAATTTAAAATACGCTATCGCGATTTCAGTGCACTTGCACCATTGACGAGCTTTTCAAGACTAACAATATATACAAAGATAAAACTATGAGTAAAACAATAATAATAATAATAACAATAGATTTTTATATATATATATAAAAGACAATGAATCATACAGCTGGTGTTGGCGTATTACTGAAGAGAGATATAATTATTAAGTGCAAGTGCATTGAAATCGCGATAGCGTATTTTAAATTAATGTAACAAATAAACATAGTAATTCAAGTTTGAATATTTTATTTAAAAATATATTGCAACTACTTAATATTTTAATAAAACTAAAATTTATTCATCACTTTTAATTTTGATACATAATAGGCATATAACATTTTTTTTTCGACGGTAACTGTTATTCTATGTCATGAGATGTGACAAGAGAGTACAATTTTAGACAGCTACAAAAGTGGAACAAGACCAACATCTACTAAATTTGTGAGTACTTTAAAAATCATTTAGTCGGACATAATAAGGTTGGAATAGCGTTATGTGGAAACAAAAATACGAGATGTTAAAGATAATGTAATAAATTGATGAAGGTACAACGAACGAGTTTGAAACACGAAAACACATATTTCATTTCCAATTAAACCGAACTCTTATCTCCACACACCTGGAAGCCATACAAAAGCTTTATATTCACACTTTTCGATTATTTTATCAATACCTCCAGCTAAAAACTTCGGAAATAACAGTTCATGTAATTTTCTCTCTATTTTCCATTTACTTATCGAGTACGAGTACTCAAATTAATCGTATGTCAAAAAAAAATCTCTTATCGTATAAAGCTACGATGCTTTTGGTTTCTAAATATCATCACCCACTGTGAATGAATGTCTTTTATTTTGGATAAACAGATTATTTTATTTATTCTTTATTTTACACTGATTTTTCTATTACTAACAATTTTAAACAAAAATACATTCATATAAAATAAAGAGTGTGAGTTTACCACAAAGGTGCGATTAAATCCATTTAACTCAAGAATACAATTCTAAAATTATAAACGGAAAAGAAAAACGTTAGGTACTTATAACATACTAAATAATAAACAAAGTGTTGAAATAGATCAAAACAGTTTGAAAATAGAGCAAAAACAATAATATGTACCTATATGGAACTAATAATGAATAATTTGAAGAAATAGTCGCTTTGTGAATATCAATTTAATTATGCAAAACAAGGATAGCATACTTACTGAACAAATTTGTGATCGCGCTCCAAATGGTCCCAGGCAGTATTTCTCAAATGTCAATTGTATTGGATTAGAGCTAGCCCTTAAACACTCATCATATGATAAAGTTGGAAGACGGACAACTTTAGGAATACAATTTGGAGGAGGACGTGGAACTAGCGGAGATGGAGCAACGGGATATAGCCAGGATGCAATCCAATGTGTTTGGTGTATGTTGGTATCAGCTGGAAAAAATAAAATATTTATTTTACAGCAGAGACAAAACAAAACGATTGTTCGTTTCACTGGTTTTCCCAAAGGTGGGAAATACCGTGATAATGTAAAAATTAAAATAAATAAATTTGTGAGAGTAAAATTTGCTTAAAAATATTGACGAAATATAAAACTTTCTTGAAGATAGGTATACCACTTCTATTATACAATCGCATCATCTCCCACAAATGGCTGGCATAATATCATAGATAAATTGAAAATGTTAATTGTCTTATAGGTAGGGGAACACGAGGCACAATGGCACAATCGGATACATAAGTAAAACAGATATTACTCATTATCGTTTCACAACATATAGCAGAATCATTTTTTACTTTTGGTTTTTAAGTAGCTAAGTAGTATTAAATTTAAAATAAAAAATACAAAGTGTCTAAATCTATCCAATTGACTACCTGGTTCTACTCCGACTGTATATTTGATTTCACCCCAGTCAAAAGGTTTTAAAATTGAGTTGAATTTTATTTTTCAAATTATCTTAGCAAAACATAAATATTATTATTTATAAAGGAAAACAAGTATTTTATCACATCTTAGCAGAACAATATAAGGCACTTCCAAAGTCCATGTCACCATTACAAATTTAAGGCAATCGTCTAAAACGCTTTAAAAATCACTCCACACAAATAGGCGTGATTACGTTAGTTGAATTATGTATAAGATGCGAGGACATATACTCTATATTTCATTTGTATTTTCACCCTATGTTACCAGAACAGAGAAATCGAAGGTATCCGGTAATGCTCCGTTATCTGGTTCTGCCCTCAACTCCCTACGTGATGTTTACGACTATTACATACGTTTTAAGCGACACTAGAAAATTTATAGAAAATAATAAAAGGCTATTTTATACCTACTGAACACTTCACGATTGTTTTGTAGTTTGAATTCTTGAGATAATAATATGAAGTTGCTTAAAATTATTCCAGGATCATTACTTACATGATTCAGGCAAACAAATTGGAGATACAACTCTATTGAAGATTATTTTGGAGGAGAGTGTCAATATGGCTATGTCATGCCTGTTATTCGTCAATATGAATGATGGATGGAGAGTTATTGATGTAACACTGACATTCCATGATTGAGCTTCGGGCATGCACCGGTCGTGAGCTCCTATAGATATTTTTACTTCTGCTGGACTAAGCCTGAAATTTTTTACAGAATAAAATAAGTAATAAACTGGATAAAAATGGATAATTACTAATGGTTATAGCTAGTCTGACAATATAATTATACGTGGCTATAGTTAGTCTGACAATATAATTACCAGTGGCTATGGCTATTCTGACAAAATAATTAACACTGGCTATAGCTAGTGTGACAATATAATAACCACTGGCTATAGCTAGTTTGACAATATACATTATTACCACTGACTATAGCTAATCTGACAATACAATTAACCAAAACCTTACGCATAAAATATTTTTTCACTCACTCAGTATTTTGAAATTTCATTTTTTTAATATAAATTTCGTTACTTTGTAACTCTCTGTTTGTGGGTTATGTTTAATATAAATTTTGTTACTTTGTTAATCTGTGTTAGTCAAGTGGCACTTAGCTAGATATAGCAGACGGAAGACAGTTATTCTGTGGTTAGGATTACAAGTGCTATGAGTTAAGTATAAATATTTTATTCTTACGCAAGTAAAGGTGAAGCTGCAGTGATAACATGTCTATCAGTTATAACAGCACCACCTGCTAAAGGAACTCCTTTGATTATAAGAAGCACCAACCAAGGAAACCCATTTTCATACAAATTATCTCCTCCTACAAGTTTTGCTTCAGGAATACCATTTTTACTATCTTCTGCTGATAATATTCCGCTTTCAAATTCAACATTACTTTCTGAAATATTTTTACTATCCATTGCGGATAATTTTCCGCTTTCAAATTCAACATTATTGGCTGAAATATTTTTATTACTCACTGCAGATAATATCTCATCTCCAAATTCAATATTATTAGCTGAAATGTTTTTATTATCCATTGTAGATAATACTCCGTCTTCAAATTCAATATTATTAGCTGAAATGTTTTTATTATCCATTGTAGATAATACTCCGTCTTCAAATTCAATATTATTAGCTGAAATGTTTTTACTATCCACTTTAGATAATAATACCTTGTCTTCAAATTCAGTGTTATTAGCTGAAATGTTTTTACTATCCACCGTAGATAATATGGCATCTCCTACATTATTAGCTGAACCGTTTTTACTATAATCTGCAAATATTACGCCCTCCACCACTTTATCATTTTGTACATAAATTGTATCATTAAACGTATTCGGATCGTCTTTGACCAGCTTCATCGAAGAATTGTTAGCATTCTTTTCATCTTCGGCCATTGAAACTGCATCACGGTATTCTTGTATAAAGAAATTTGGTACTCCACATCCTATAAATATGGACCAGATATCAGTAGATTTTATATATTAAGTACTTTTCTATAAAGATTCAACTGTAAATAACTATAATTATAAAGGTGGTTTACTTACTGCATAAGCACACTTGTCCTAGTAGTAATTGAATCGCAGTTTGTATATTCTTTTTATCTTTCCTCTATAAAACACAAAATCGTTAATCCTCCACGAACTCGAACCAAACTTTATTCTATACATCAATTTTAGGAAAGTTTCTCTTGACGTCAACTTATTAATCTACAATCTTATCAAATATCTTGAAAACAAAATAAGGTTAAAGACTACAGAATGTCATACAAAAGTAGAAGATTTAACGGGTTATGACCCGCCTTAATTTAAGTTAAAAAATGTTAAAACCGGGTGTAATTGAAATAAGATAAAATAAATTTAATATTTCTAAAACACTGGATAAAATTTCAAATAATGGTAGCGTCAATTAAACCTCTGTACGATGCACTGCATACAAGAAAAAAATTATCATACGATAATTTGTTTGAGGTGAATAAAGTTTTGTTCGAGTGAATATTAAAATTAAATAACTGATTTTATTTTGCTTATAACTTTTAAACTTACAGGTTCTATTTCTTCTTGACCGTAGGCAACATTTAATAACAATATAACACCCAAAATACAATAAAACACTAATATTTTCATTTTGTCAAGACAACTAGTCTACACTAAACTCTTGAAGAGATTGACCATTGTCTAAAATGTAGGAAATACTAACGATTGCCTATATTCAAATTTTATCTACATTAAAAAATGTAGGTTGGCTCCAGAGATCAAATTACGAAATTTATTATAGCAGTAAATTTTCCAGTTTGAAGAAAGTAATAAGCATGCATAATATTAAGTACGAGTAGATAACATTTTTAACTTGTAGGTAAATATAATCATGGATGTAACGGTACATTTTGTCTTAGTATTTAGCTACTTGTAACAATTATAAATTATAATCCATTGAAAGTACCAACTTATATTATTTTGTTTACTTGTTTAACCCAGCTTTGTTATGCCCAAAAAACAACTGTGAAATAGATTTCTTATTCTATCTAATAAATACGATGAATCGCCTGGAGTCATTTGAAATGTGGCTTCATAGAAGAATGGTTCGTATTCATTGGACTGATAGGGTCACAAATGTAGAGGTGTTAAGAAGAGCTGGAATGGACAGAGAACTCCTGTTGGATGTCAAAGTGCGCAAGATCTCATATCTGGGTCATATAATGCGTGAAGAAAAGTACCACATTCTGCGTTTGATTATGACAGGCAAGACAGAGGGACGTCGAGGGGCTGACAGAAGGCAGACATCGTGGCTGCGCAATATACGAGATTGGACTGGAATGAGAGGTATGGAGGAGTTATTCCAGACAGCGCAGGATCGAGACGCCTATGCCAGAGTGATCGCCAAAATCGGGGGGACCTGACAGGGCACCTATACAGAAGAAGATGTAATAAAACTTTAATAGTAATAATACTTTGACGAAAGCTGAAGAATGACTTATTTGCTCTTCAAAAATATTTAATTATTTATTTATTCATCATCATTATTACAAAACATTTGAAAATACATATGGACAGAAATAATACACACAATCACAAAGCAAAGACAATGCATCATCCTACTCAACCCGCACTCATGATCTAACCCTTTGCTATATAATACCAAGCCCACAAGTTTGTCACTTATTTCAAAAGTTATACAAAAAAATGAAAAAACAACGAAACACCAATCCAGCATGCATAAAAGGCAGCCAAAACAGACAGTGACTGCGCGTGCGCGCCGGAACAATATAAATTGGGTTAGTTGGAAGAAATCGCGCCTCTGCGATAAACTCGCCCTCTGTATATTGATTGTATGATTATCTTTGTTTTAAATGTATTTTTGTGTTAATTTGCTTGTAATCAATGTACAGTAAAGAATAAATAAATAAATAAAATGACCTGTCAGTTATCAAAAAAAATGTAAGAAATTTCAGCTTTGCGATAATTGGGTTAGTTGGAAAAGATTGCGCTTTTACAATAAACTCGCTTTCTGTGTGTTGAATGTATTTTATTTGAATGTATTTCTTTTATGAAACTGTTTGTAATCAGTATACAATAAAGAATGAATAAATAAATATGCAATTCATTCATTCATTCAGACATTAACCACAAGTAGGATAAACTCGCGCGCTTGGTATTTTAATAATGAAACAACGTATTAAAATAATATTTATGCCTACTCCATAAATTTCAGAATGTCTTGTAAAAAGCAGGTGTTCGAAAAATATTTTACATCTTAGTTCAGCGATGACATTTGCCACCCATCCTGAATTTCTTATTTTTTTATGGCTTGCATTTTTACTATACGCATTTGGTCTCCTTGCTACAACACTTGCGGGATATACCGTGTTGGTGTAGTAGTATTAATAGTAGTAAAAGTAATTAGTAAATGAAATTGACCTCTACATGTTTTTTTTATTTACACCGGAACAAACTCAAAGTATGCAAATTTTAATCCAGGATATAAGTTAGGTCAGGATTGCAAATAACGATTTAAATAGCCTTTTGTATATAAATATGCGAAATATGGTATACCTGTATACATAATACGGCTTAATACTCGTATTTTAAGAAGATTATCAATTATGATTGGGGTAAATAAACCTTCCGATGTCCAGTACAACCGGTTTGATTAAAAATATTCATACGTAAGATAATCTTTCATTTTATTTATATTTAAAATATTATTGAATTAATTACTTTAATATCAAATAAATAAAAAAATGTTTTATTTATATCGCTATGGAATTCTCCTACCTAAACACCGACACAGTGAATACTTTAATATTACCAACGAGTCTGGTTCAAATAGGTACAATATTTGATACAAGTAAGTATAGAAGTCCAATGGGATTGAACATGAGCAAAAAATATAGTTTTTTGTTCTACCTATTACTAATGTCATTCGAGAGAGACGTCTTTTGTCTTTTTGGAACGTTGGTAATAATAATAATAAAAATCTTTATTGCACAAAAAACAAACATTAATAAAATATAAAAAATAAATAAAATAAATAAAATAAACATTGTAGAACCATAATAATGTCTTAAATAATAATGTCTTAATAATGTCTTAAAAATACAACTCTTTCGAGTGTATTTACTAGTAGAATAAAAAACTCAATCTTTCTTTCTTTCTTTTGAACCAAAATATATTCATTAACATTCTTTGTGTTTTACATGACATATTATTTGGGTGTTTTGTATAACATAAAAACCGTTAGGCAAGCCAAGGCAAAGGCTACAGTATAACATCAACCGAGATCTAGAGGACCTAAATGCCAAATATGATTGGCAATCCACTGGTCAAGACAGAAAGGCTTGGAGATCTTTTGCTATGGAGGGTAAAACCGTACAAGGACTGTTTGGCCATCGCAAGTAGGTAAGTGTATATAATATTGAGTTAATCAGGGTAAATAACTTTCAAAATGTTTCGACTCTTCTCGATAGACTGATCTAAATTCACATTTTCTTTGCGTTTTTACATTTTTTATCCTTTCTGTTCTTTATGTATTTCTCATTTCTTTATTCTGTATTTTTTTGTATATTCTAACTCATATATTTTTTAACTTTCTACCTTCTATAATCAAAATCTTAAAGCCGTTAATGGCAATATTTAATAAATAAATATATATCAAACATCGTTTCGTTTACAAATAAATATTAACTTATTTTGATTATTTTTCTACACGGTCATTATATCCAGTATAGTTTTGATGATAATAAATTAATAGTATAATATACTTAATAGACTATGCTCTACATTATTAAGTGCGTATTAAAATAAAGCTATCCCGTGGAGCACCCGGTAAAGAATTGGTCTCCCACTCTTCTGCGTAAGTTTTCGAGTGCCCTGTAAAAGGCAGGTGTTCGAAAAAAATAAGACATTTTACATCTTAAATTCAGCGATGAGGTTTGCCACCCATCCTGGATGTCTTGATTTTATATCGGCACGAAGAGGACAGTTTGCATGTTTCTTACATGCAGCTTATCTGATATGAATTAAAACGTTGCTAACTGCATAAGCAAAACGTTATTTAGATTAATTTATACATATTATCTTCATAACAAAGTTCAAAATATTCAAAACAGTAAACAATATATGTAAGTTCTAGTTCATATATTATTTTCCTTAGTAGTGTACATTTTCCATACTTACGATCACGAAATAAGTAGGTAATATACCAGCTGGTTGTGTGACATGTTACATTCTGGCCTTTAACAAGAACTAAACTGTGTACTTTTGATCAAACTACGAGCAAAATTATGCTTTCCGCCATGGTGACAAGATCCTATTAATAAAAGTGTACCACGTGAGATAGTACCACATTCATAGAGTGGTGTAGTTACATAAATATACTTACATAGTTTTGTTTTCTGGCAATCCACCCTTTACGAGTAATTAGTGAATAACCATGTGTTAGAGACGAACAGCTCTCTAAGAATTACTCTTTCATATGGCATGATTTTTCATGGAAATGCAGTCTGTCTTGTTATGTTTTATGTCTAGGCTATAGAACGACATTTGGCATTTGGAAAACTTTAAATTAACATTATGAAACAAAATATCATGTTAAATATGTATGTTTTGGGTAGGTAGGTACCTATAGTATTAAGTAAGAGCAACATAGAATACATTGTTAATCGGGAATAGCTTTAGTCTCATAGTATGGCTAATAAGCCTGATCTAAATATGCATTCATTTAGTAAGTACCTACGGATATTTCTCGCTGTCCGCAATAATATCGTTGTTGAATATTTAAAAAAGGGTATGTGAATTTATAAATGTTTTGACAATTCTAGAATAAACTGCGTATAATGACATCATAACCATTTTATAAAATGATTAATAGCATGAAATATTAAAATTCAATAATTTAAAGAATAATATCACATGCTAATAAAAAGACCAAACAACAATTTTAATGCCCTAATGAACAGTTTTTAAAAAGTATGCTTAAATAAAAATGTCCGCACATACCTCTTTATGAATATGCAATGAAGATATATCAAAGCTTCATGTAGACTTACCCAATCATCTTCTTTCATAAGATAAATTGAAAACAAAACACAGATTTAGTTAACTTCCAAGTGACCATATTAAGTTCTCTTATTAGTATTCGGAGACTCTCGACTCCATCATCAGGGGATTAGAAAAAGGTGAAATAAGCTGCAAAAACAAGTGGTATTTATAAAATTTGAATAAAAGAGTATTGAGAAAATAAAGCGCATGTTGATAAGAAAGTAATTAATTATTTATAAATCATTGATAAAGTGGAAAGTGATCCGCTGTGGGCGGATTCAAAAGAGAAGAATTTAAAGAAAAATAGTAAATATCTACCTTCTCCGGTATTCACCTTATTGGGGAAATAGGGAAAGTACAGAAAACCAAAATCATAGAAGAGCAAAAATACTAGATAATCACCTAAATTTTAATTTCTTTTAGTAAATGTGAATCAAGTTATTTATAAAAAAAGAAATTAGTCAGTAAATTAACATCAATCTAACAAAATGATACAGTCCAACATAAGTGCAGTACTGTAATTAAGTCACTTGGGAGTTAATTAATACTGTATTTTTTCCATTTATCTTGAAATGGACTTCCAACAAGGACCTTCGGTCAATAATATCGAAATCTTCATTCACAATTCAGCGTTATTATTGAGAATAGATGGTGGTAGAAAAAAGCTGGAAACATCAGGATCATCACGTGTCCCTTATCACTTAGATTACAAATAGGATTGCCACCTTTTTTTTATTGAAAATAAAGTACATTGGTCATTATAGGTAAGAAAAAAAAAAGTACGTAGTATCAAAATAAAGTACAATTTATTTTTCTTTATTTTTATGTTTAAAAACATATTTTTTATTGCTTTTTGCAGTTTGTATCAAATTAGTATCTCTACTAAATTGCACAGCATCTTTACAGTCAATATTTAAATTTAAGTAAATAAGTAATTAATTTTTTTAAACATTTTTTCGGTGTAACACATTCACTATCTATTTGATCTGTTTCAATATCGTTTTCTATAAAACTTAAAATCGTATTCTTAAAGAGGCCCTTTAGCTAAAACTGTGAAATATAAAATTTTCAACAAGTTTGGCAGAAAAACTTTCAAAACTTGTTGACGCTGCAAAAATTTTGATGTGATAAAATATGAAAAAAAATAAATGTATTATCAACATTAGTTTTTTACTTGACAAAAAAAAATTATAGCTTCATATTATTCGTTTATAAAAAAGCATATTTCTAAAAATCGAAATCGGGGGTGTGTTTGGCAGATAATGCACGAGAATCCTACGATTTTTCAGATACATTTTTTTTTAATATAACTAAAAGTAAGATAGTTATTAAAAATATTACTGTAATAAAAATTTTTTTTTTCATGGATATTGACCAATTCAAAAAATATTTTTCTTGATAAAATTTCTCATATTTTGAAACCAAAAATCACAAGTTTTGAGAGTTTTTCCACCAAATTTGTATAAAATTGATTATTACAACGTTTTTGCTAGAAAGCGCTCGTAATGCACTCAAACCGCTTTGCTCAAAACAATCAAGAAATTGTGACAATGGCACTGAAATTGTTGACATTTGAGGTTAGGTTGGTTCAGAAATTGATTCAAACAAGTGCTTTAAGTGATGTGGCGCTGGCGAGTGACGACACCGATTCAGCACCAATTGATAAATTTCGTTTAACGAAGAAATACTTACGACTAAACTTTTCAAAATCTCAAAGAAATCAAATCATGCGAAATAAAGTATTTTCGCGTACTTTATTTTTCTCATAAAGTATAAAGTACGATTACCTGAAATAACGTACAATACTTCATTATAAAGTACGGGTGGCAACCCTAATTACAAACCTAAGAACAGCTAGACTCCAATATTTGTGATTTATCACGATATATTTGTGATTTAATTGCTTATAATAATGGGACTATCTGTTTTATAAGTTGGAACGTTTAAAATATGGTATTTTATTCACATACCTACATACATAATTTTAAAAAAGCGATAAGAATACACGTACACGAGTACAATATACTTAAATTTACCAAGTCCATTTTCCTTCGATTTTTACACAATTAAGCTGGTTTCTTCTTCCTCCAATTGTAAATGCATTATTTATAGAAAACAATAGATATCTGAGTTTTTGTTATTACAACTGTTTTTTTTATTATTTTATAATTATTTACCTATAATTGAATAGAGTAAGTTGTAAGACATCGCATTTTACATATAAACTAACTCGTCCTCTTGACTTGTGAGTATGTACATTTCTATTTATTAATTTTATTCCTTTTGCGCATCACCAGTCATAAAATTTGACTCAACTCAAAGAAAGAACAACACAAAAAAATCCTTCTTGATTTTTCAAGTGATCGTTGACAGTTTAAATAGTGTTTCATATTGACCCCGTTCAAGGCACTACATGGCTAGTGCACCGGTGTACATCTCGAAGTTCTGAAATTTCTGAGGAGGCAACTGAAAGACAAAAATTACTCTGATATGCTAACACACATTCTGTCAATAGACTTGTGGTGCTGCGTAGAGGGGTCTGGCTAACTATGTTGACGGTACCCTCTGCGTGACTGTTCCGTTGCTGTGGAACAAAATTCCCTCTGATTTGCGAACTCTGGAGAATGTGGAGCCATTGTTCTGGAGGTGTTATGGTTCTTGAACAGGCCCTTGCAGTTGTTGTTCCACATAAAGACGTACATCTTAAAAATATTGTCTTGTTTATTATTATTATTATTAATCTTATCAACATAAAAAAATGATAATCAAACGTAGATACAAAATAGTTTATTGTGTATTTTATGAGATACAATAAATAAAATGTTTGTTTACTATTTATAAAATATCATTTACATATTTTTGCAAACTCATTTAACGAGTTTTATTCAATATTTTCATACATATTTATGTAAATGTTTACATGGTTATATTTATCCATATGTTTACATTTGATAAAATGTATTAGGTATTTTATTATTTATATTATGATGACGATCACTCAGTACAAAAACAGCTGTCTTTCGTATTTTCCATAATCCATGGAAGATATCTGGTGACCCTTGCATATACTCCTGGATATCCTTTCCTTGCACAACCATTTCCCCATGATACGACTCCTAGAATTATACGAAAAATTATTACAATATTTTTACATTACAAAAACACAGGTTGTGAAAAAGTTGCAAATCTTATGAACAGTAAATGAAATATTTAAAATGGTAATTGACATAGATCGTTAATTCTTTTGTATTTTATTTAATACATCTTAAGGACACAAACAGTTACACACATTTAATATAACACAAACAATAAGAATGAGATAAAATTATCTATGTATACCATAGCAAAACTCAAAAGTGAGATAGCAAACGTAGGTCACTATAATAAAGTTACTGGTAAAACTCTAAATCATATTTTTATTTGTTATTTATAGATATAAATTTTTGAAGAAAAAAATAATACCTATTGATAATATACTACAAATAATATAATATACTACGAATAATGTACAAAGTATTATTAATTTAAAATAAAAGAACTTTTTTTTTTATTTCCACTAGAATAACTTTAATTTTAAACTTTAATTAGAGTTAAAACGTTTAGTAAATAAATGCGGAAATGATTTTAGACCAGCATATTATACCAACAACACTTTTAAAAAATACTTATTGAATAATAAATCTAAGGTACCTACCCTACAGAAAAGTGGAGTTTACAAAATAAAGTGCAGAGATTGTGACGCAGCCTACATAGGTCAAAGTGGAAGAAAAATTAAACAATGTTTTAAAGAACATGAAAAGGCAGTAAAAAATATGATTATTCACAGTGAAATAGCTGAACATTCGAGAGATACGGGACACACCTTTGGAATGGATAACATAGAATTGATTCATAACTGTGACAAAAGAAGAAAGTTGGATATATTGGAATCATAAGAAATAAATAATTGCTGCATAAAGAATGAAAACATTATAAATATCCAAATTCCACCCATATCATCTCCACTCTTGTCTATGCTTCTTTATACTCCACCCCTGCCCCTGCCCACCACTCCTTCACAATAATTTATGTTTAGTATTGTTACTGATGATGGAACAAGTAGTTCCGAAAACATTTTAACTCTAATTGAAGTTATTCTAGTGGAAAATACAAAGTTTCTTTAATTTTAAATTAATAATAAATATGGGATTCCACAGTGCTAATCACGAAACATTCGAAAAATTACTCTACAAAGCTTACTCTAAAAGACATAGTAATATTTATTTTTTATTCACATAGTATCTTTTATGACTATTGAAATCTACCTTTTCCCTGCGATGTGAAAAGATAATTAATAAAAATATTTTATCTATTCTATTCACAGATGTCCATAGCTAGCAAACTTATTACTATTATTAATTTGGTATTACTGATTGGTAATTTCTACCAGACAACCAGTGCTATCTCAACTCTCAAATGAAAACTTCGCGGCCCATCTAGGAATCGAATCCAGAATCTCGATGATGCAAGTCGACTACGATAACCTTTGTATCATGTGACCAGTCGACATGAAATAACATAATATAAACAATAAAAAAGAATAATTATTACCTATGATTTCGTATTTGTGGTCTCTTCTCTCTGCAATCAAAGGTCCTCCGCTGTCTCCCTGAAATAAAAAAAGTTTATTTTTTACTTTTTGCTGGTGTATGTAGATTTATTCAACAATAGAGATTAGTCATCATCAACGTTGGGCTTAGAATTATTTATAATGTTTGTCTAAACACCACAGCATATCCCTAAAGTGAGAGTCAGTAGACTAACTACAAGTAATGAACATGCAACTTGTCATCTCCGTGTCATTTATAATATAATATATTTGTTAATCTATACCTACGATATATCCATTTATATTATCCAAGAACTCGCTCAATCGATACGAGTTTACATACACAAAATAGGTTTTCCTATTACATGATAAATGTGTCTAACATACATGCGAATAAGATAAAATATTTTTGTTGGATTTTGCATACCTGACATGAATCCTTCCCCCCAGTCTCTGGGTAGCCAGCGCAGAGCATATTATCTGAGATTGTCTTTGGATTATACTTGGTCTTGCGACACTCCTCATTACTCATAACAGGCAGCTCTACTTCTTGTAAAAGGCAAGATGGTTTTCCGTCCTCTTTCTCAGTGCCCCATCCTGTTACTGTTCCGATTGATCCAACAAACAGATCCTCTGAAAAAAATTGCATCAATTAAAAACAAAATATTTTTTTCAGAGAGGTTACAAATACGTTATGTTTAAAGCACATTTACCGTATACCGGACTTGTACAAAATAACCAACAAAACATTAAAATGACAGGATTTTTTTCATCTAAACTTAGAAATAAGGAATGTCTGATATTCCAACTAAGTGACACAATTTTCAGAGACACGGTATCACTCCAAATTTATTTATTTATTAATTCTTTACTTTACATTGATCACAATACATACAACTATATAGAAAAATGCAATTTAATTAGATATAATCCATATACAGAATGTGTAACACCACGTAATTTTTATATGGCATAATAATAATATCACCCGCCGGATTCAACTAGCAGTCGCTACCGAAACACAGGAAGTATCTATTAGTCACCCGATTTGCCGATAGATGTCTCATCGATGGATTGTTCGCGAACCTTCTAGAACCTTCCAGAACAACCTAACCGGAAATAGGAAGGCGGAGTCCAAGGCCAAGGTACATCCCCCTCCATCGTGACATCCACCACCAAGGCTACGATCAGCTGTTCCTTACTGCTGAAAGGGTATATAAACAGGAACACTTCATACAAACGGCAGATCGCCTCGGCCCATCCTGGGCCTAGGTCCTCCCTATACCTATATGCTGGTCACCTGCTGTACTGTGCCATCACAGGCAGTTAGGTGGGCATTCCTTTCATGCTAGTTCTTCCTAGTGAGGTATAGCATCCCAAAACCACTACCTATATGCTGGTCACCTGCCGTGCTGTGCCATCACAGACGGTTAGGTGGTGCATTCCTTACCTGCTGGTCGTTGGGACTCTAGCGGAGTCCACAACGGAGCAGTGTTCCTCTGATCCTCCTTGTTTAGTTCCATGTCCTGCAGTAAAGATCCGGGGATTGGAGGTGTCCTCTCTGCCGCGTTACTCAGTGTTGGTTAATTGTTATAGGATCAGTGTAGTAGTTTTATTGTGGTATATTTTTAGTATGGTATTCAGAAGGTTTCAATGTATAGGTATATGTAAATAGTGTTAAGTTGTAAATAAAAGTGTTCATAGTTCATAGTGTTTGTAAATAAAAGTGTTCATAGTTCATAGTGTTTATTGTTTAATTCTCTCGGTGTACCCCTTCAGGGACTACACCTGGCGCCCAAAAGTAATTTAGTATTGTCTCTCTGCTCTCCCCATAAGGGAGGAAATAACAGGTGTTATAAATGGCGGCCCAACTCGTGGCACGAAAACGACCCTGAACTATTGAAAGTGGTAAGTGAACAATCGTAGTTATACTGTACTTCAAAAATCTGTGAAAGTGTTTTTTTTAAAAAGAAAAAAAACTTTTGATAATATTCGTAAAAACAATTATAATAGTGCTCAATAGTGATAAATGTTATTGAACTGTATTATGCAAACTTATATGTAGTCGTTTGCTATAGTGTTTATAAAATAATTATAATAGTTAAGTGTGTAAATAATCATAGTTATACTGTAGGCACTCATCGGACATTTACGGTACACAGTGAAAGAGTTTTCATGAGAACTATGTCGGTGCAATGTAAATAAGTGACTTTTGTGAATTAACTCTTTTATAAGTTGTGGACGTAGGTACATTTTGACTATACAACGGTGCACAGTGAAAGACTTTTTGCCTTTCGTGACCAAGTAATGTAGGTACTTCAACGATTATGGTGAGTGTACCTACTGTTTTAAAATGTTGCCAAAACATTTTAGCACTTGGACGGTGCACAGTGAAATTGTAGTCCTGTAAAACTACAAGTGTTGCAAAGGTATGTACCTACTTAAGAAGTGGTATTAATATAATATGTACAAGAAAAATAATAATCTTTGTGTCCAGAAGTAAACTTTAACTCAAAATATTCATAATAGACTGTATACAAATATTTATACTATGTTTTGATAAAATGCTTGACAGTCAGTGTGTAATCTTGTGTTTTGCAAAAGTATTATAGAGGTGTTACATTGCACACTTTGAGATGGGTATAATGAACAATATGTAAAATTATTATGAACGTATCGTCTTGCACATAGTAAAATGGTTTCATCTTTTTGCAAGCGAAGCAAACATGCCATGTGACAATAATATTAAAAATAATAATATCAAATTGATTATGGATAAAATAATTATAATATGTATATGATATTGATTTGGCAGAAACTATAATAATATGATTGTGTTAAGTAAATGATAAATGTAGTAATAGTATTATTAAAGTAGTATGTCGCGTAATACTTAAAGAGTACACCCGTCCGCCATTGTTGTGCAAATTGTCAAGAGTGCTAAATTGCTTTATCAAAGTTGAGAAATGTGCAAGGGACAATGTAAATACATAATATAATAGTGTGTAAATGTTAGGATTTTTATTAAAATATTTTCCGTTTATATATTCAATAATCATTAAGAGTTGTAAATAAACGAATTTGTAGTTATGTATAAAACAAGAAATAATCTGTAGAACATTTTTTAGTAATGTAAATGTAATAATTCATAGTGTATAAAATCTTGTAGAAGAGGTGTTCCTTCTCCGGTTTCGTGTTGTTATTAAGTGTTGTGTTCAACACCTCACATCACTGATGATGATGATGTTTATGCCCTGTGCCAGATCTTGCGAACAGGCACAAAGGAAGCGGCATTTGAAGAATAAATACCCCGAGAGCAGAATGTCTCTCGTCAGCAAAGTGACACTTAAAGAATGGGTGTCCATCGGTAAGAGTGGTGCGTACGACGCATACTTCTCAAGGACGTAGCAACGGGTACGTTCTGTCCAAGGGGAGGAGATTTGTATTCATCTAATTGGAGCAAATCAGATCCAAGGGGAGGAGAATAGTATATATCAAATTGGAGCAGTTTTGATCCAAGGGGAGGAATCAAGCTGCGTCTCATCCAGGAGAAGCTGCCATCGAATCAGCAAGACAACCAGCCTAGTCATCAAGCAGAACTACCAACCAATCATCGCACAGGAAAATCTGCTGCCATATCATCAGGAGTAGCTGTCTATTTATCGAGCAGAACCACCTGCCAATCAAACTGGCAGTATTGCCTGCTAATCAACTAGTGGAACTCCATGCCATCAGCCAACTTCGGAAGCAAACAGATTCCAGTAAACAGGGGAACCTGCCACACATTTGGCAAGACAGCCTGTAAGTTCCGATTACGTTACATCGTGTTACATTTAGAAGCTGGATCATCGTCGGGGCGCCTTCAGATCCAGAAGGGGAGTCTGTAACACCACGTAATTTTTATATGGCATAATAATAATATCACCCGCCGGATTCAACTAGCAGTCGCTACCGAAACACAGGAAGTATCTATTAGTCACCCGATTTGCCGATAGATGTCTCATCGATGGATTGTTCGCGAACCTTCTAGAACCTTCCAGAACAACCTAACCGGAAATAGGAAGGCGGAGTCCAAGGCCAAGGTACATCCCCCTCCATCGTGACATCCACCACCAAGGCTACGATCAGCTGTTCCTTACTGCTGAAAGGGTATATAAACAGGAACACTTCATACAAACGGCAGATCGCCTCGGCCCATCCTGGGCCTAGGTCCTCCCTATACCTATATGCTGGTCACCTGCTGTACTGTGCCATCACAGGCAGTTAGGTGGTGCATTCCTTTCATGCTAGTTCTTCCTAGTGAGGTATAGCATCCCAAAACCACTACCTATATGCTGGTCACCTGCCGTGCTGTGCCATCACAGACGGTTAGGTGGTGCATTCCTTACCTGCTGGTCGTTGGGACTCTAGCGGAGTCCACAACGGAGCAGTGTTCCTCTGATCCTCCTTGTTTAGTTCCATGTCCTGCAGTAAAGATCCGGGGATTGGAGGTGTCCTCTCTGCCGCGTTACTCAGTGTTGGTTAATTGTTATAGGATCAGTGTAGTAGTTTTATTGTGGTATATTTTTAGTATGGTATTCAGAAGGTTTCAATGTATAGGTATATGTAAATAGTGTTAAGTTGTAAATAAAAGTGTTCATAGTTCATAGTGTTTATTGTTTAATTCTCTCGGTGTACCCCTTCAGGGACTACACCTGGCGCCCAAAAGTAATTTAGTATTGTCTCTCTGCTCTCCCCATAAGGGAGGAAATAACTGGTGTTATAAATGCGAATTTATCGCAAAGGCGCAATCTCTTCCGATAAACCTAAATTTATATATTTAAATTTATTCTGTATAAATGTCAATTTATTTATATATTATTACAGTATATTCCACGAGCAGGGTAGCCAGCAGCCTCTCTGCTACAATATGTCAATTTTTTGTGAGGTCTGTCATTTATTCAGGGTTAACCCTCTGCAACTGACGTGAGGTCTGTCAGACACCGCAAAATCTTTTTTTTGTAACAATGTTGCCATTCTGAGTCGTATCTTTCCGTTTCGCTCAGTAGGTACCTACCTTCCTGATTTCTGTTCCTTTAATCATCAGTACAGTAACGACGGCCGTCGTGAGTACATATGTGGATCTATAGCTGATGGGTGTCTGTCATACCTAACGTCAGTAATAAATTATGGGTCTAACGTCAGTAATATACTCGTATTAATATTTTCATAGTGTCTCACATACATCAGCTCAGTAAATTCATAGAGTCTACCTAACATCACTTCAATAAAAATAAAAAAATTCAATAAATGGAGAGCAGATTTCATTTGAGGCCTTGCTAGGGAACTTGTTCTTCTTATTAGGACACAGCGGGTGTATAATGAAAAATTGCCAAGAGAATTGCGCAATCATGTCTTAGGACGAGATTTGCCAACTGTCCCTGAACAAAACGAACCTGGAACATCGTGTGAAAGAATATTGTGCAGAATTTTTACGACTGAATTGAAAAGAAAGATTAAAGAGCGCTATTTAATTGAAAGGAACATAATATTTACTCGTTATGCATGCAAAATATATGTCTGCCTACAATGCTCGGCACAAATTTACCAGGACTGAAAGGACGCACTTTGAAGCTGATTTTTAGAGAAATCGCTCTAACGATTTTTTTTATTATTTTTTTACATTTTAACTAAAGTTAACAGAAAACAAATTTCTACTTATTTTTTTTTTATTTCATGTGTTTTTTTTTTTCATTTTATTAATTTTTATAAATTGTTCTTAAAAATGGTGATTTTTTGTTAGCATTAATAAATTTCTTGTAATTTCTAATATCTGTTTTTTTAAACCATATTTTTTCAAATGGTGTCAGCATACATGACAAATACTCACAAAAAACTTAAAAAATAATCAAAACTTTTTAAATAATGCCAATAATGGAACTTAAAATGAGTGTCTGTCAGACCACTCCTCAGCAGAATAATAACTAAAAAGCCACCTCAGTTGCAGACGGTTAACTTGAGATAAATCTTATTTGTTAACTCTAAATTTTATTTTTTGTAAGAATGTCTGAATATGTATAAGTTGATTGGTAATAATTACTTTGTTGTGTTGGTAAGCACACGGGGTGTAGATTCTCACTGATGGGAACTCTCTCGTTGAGTCTCAGTAGAGCTATGTCATTGTCAAAGTTACTGAAGCTGAAATCATGCACTAAGGTTCTGATGACAAAGCGAGTCTCGGGCAATTTCGTCTCATTGCAACGGTCGTGCTCTCCAAATGTCACTCTGATCATAAACCACATGAATCTGAAACGATAATGTGATTTATTTCTTTCACAGAGAGTTGACAAAGCATTCATATAAAGAAGAAAAAAGACACATTGATCCCGTCAGGTCAACCCCCAATTAAGCGTGCCTACAGTATGCACGTTGAATCTAAATTATACAAAAAAGTAAATAAAGGATAAAAACTAACTAACAGAGCCCGTCTAAAGCAAGTCTAGTAAACCAGACTCACATTACCGTAAACAATAAATGATAAAAAGATAGAGCATTTAAATAAAGAAATATAATTTTAATTGATTAAACTCAACCACCAAGAACATTCAAATTGGCAGCAATAGATTTCCTGAACCCCGTTAGTGAGTCACCAAAGACATCCACTCCTTCTACGTGATGCGTACACAAAACATTATAGAGTCTACACATTCTGCTGATGTTTTGGTTGATATTATTACTGTGTCTGGTAAAAAAGTTATGAATGACGTTTGTCGCGTAAAAGCTTAATGAACAGACTATTTTTAGTACTTTTAATTTTTCCAACTTTGTGCCTGACCAAAATGACTCCTTACAAATGTATTTTTTTTTAATTTTCGGTACAAAAAATTGTTTTTTGATTATCGTTTTTCACTTAGGTGAGAAAAGATGTGTAACTAACAAGTTACTTAACCAGACAAACTAAATTATTTGTAATAGAATTTATTCCTTGATTGCTAGTTCGAGTTGTATTGCGTGTAGTAGACATTACCCCAATACCAATAAAATAATATGAATTTCTTCCATTTTCATTATTTCGTAATGTTTTTAGTTGGAAAATCGTTCTTACCCTTTGACACAGTGGGCGGCTGTGAGAACATATCTGTCACTGATAAGAGCTCCTCCGCAGTAGAACTTATTGAAGTAGGATAATCTGGCCATCCAAGGGAACTCTTGCAGAGCTGCAGTCTGCCCGCCTACCACTCTACCAGCTTCATTTCTTTCTCCGCAAACTGAAAATATTAATCAAAACAAATTTATTTATTTCACTAAAAAATAAATATTGATAAACTATCTTCCCGTGGAGTTCCCGGTGAACAATAACATCTTCAATTTCAACGATGAGGTATGCCACCCATCTATTTATTTATTTATTTATTTATAAATCTCCCACTTTTTTCTGGAAACTTGTAAGTGTCATGTAAAAGGCAAGTGTTCGTATAAGCCCCGCGATATGACAATCGACATACCTACACAATTCATCAGTGAGGCATGCCACCCATCCAGAGTATTTTATTCTTTAATCTGCGTGTTTATGAAGCTTAGAATTTTGAGGGAATCTAAGGCGTGGAGAAATTTCACTTCTACCCAGTGCCTGCATAGGGTCTTGATTTACAAAACCCACGGCATTGTTATCTGCGTCTTGAACTCCAACTTCTTCATCACAGATTCTGCAGATATTCTGAATGTGTTGATTTTTGTATGATGACGTCATATTTTACAAACACTTTACTCTCTTTTAGATTTTGGTGTAAAACAGGTGTGAAATATTATAGTTTATTGGATGTGAAAGCAAATTTAACCAAATTAAGGGTTAGCCTAGGATGAGCGTCGACCTAAGCGCATATTGAAATATTGGGTCATTTATATGTGAAGTATGAAAGTAGGACATTTACCACATTTGCAAGAAGCTGGCGGTGAATCATGCAATGGAGGTCTATTCATGCTATAGAAGGTCTTCAATAATCCTCTAGCATTGTTTTTGCTCTGACTGCCACTCCATACTACAGACTCTTCTGATTCTCTAGTGTTTAGTAACTGTTTCTGGAATAAATCAATCAATATTATAAGTTTTTACATTAGATATTTTTATTCAGTGAAAGAGGATGACGGTCCTAGACGATGCAGAATAACTCTAAACACGTGAGGGTGATTTCTGCCCTGTGTTCCGGTAGGAGCGTAGAACGTAAATTGTGATAATTTAACTAATATTGGTATAGTTCAAAATATAGAAACTACTTTCAATTATTTATTTTATTAACAGTATTTTAAAACATCATTTATGTCGTAAAATCTACCTAACTGAGCATGAGCCCGTACCAAGATATTCCTACTAAGTAAGTTTTTAACTTTACTTTTTCTCAGCGCTTTAACATTACTTTAACATTCCTTACTTTACTTTGGTTATTTCTCTTACTCTATTTAATTATAGGATCCTATGACACACACTCACCCACCTACACATATACATCCATACAAACACATTTACGTGATTAGGATCTCAGTGTTTCTGCGTCCCATTTGCAGAAGCCATGCCGTGATGCTCCCCCCAACACCAGAAGGAGCCTAAGCCCGGGCAGCTGTATCATAATTATATCTTGCTCACAATCCTAGGGGAAATTTATGTAAAATGCCTCTGGGCAGAGCTAGTGTTTCCGGTTGGTACCACAAACCTTTGTGCTAAATAACATCTTCTAGCTTTGGAATATTATTATATTATCCCAAGGTTATGTCATAGTAGAACTTCTGAGCCGGAAAACACCGCGATGACATAGGAAGACAAGTAGTCACTCAAAATTGTTAATAATTACTATTTAACATTACGTCTTTATGTAATCCTTACAAAATAACATCAAATTATTGGAAGTACCTCCGTTTCACCTTATTTAATACAGTACAAAGATACCGTTATCTCATCCCGAATGCAGTTCATGTAAAGTGACTAGCAAGTAATTATTGTTATTGAAATTATATTTTAACTTTACCGGCCACAATAAGTAGGTACCAGCATTTATTATAATTATGTGCATTTTGAATGAACACATAATAAGTTTCGTTTACATAAACTCATTCGTACAAAGCTTCTCGTACGTAAGATGCCTACAATACATAAATTTCATATACCGGAAATAATTAATTGAAACTCCTGTCTAGGATATTATAAAGTTTTTTTTTTCAATGATAATAATAAACGGAAAGTATTTAAAGCGCCATCTTTGTGCCATAGCACCTCGAGGACGCTGTACATGATAATGTTTTATCTTGATATATGATATAATTTAGGTTTTGTTATAAACCCAAATACAGCCTCATACACCTTTCACACTAAGCTAAAAACTTGTGTGTGAAAGGGGAGTTTGCCGGCGATTCGCGATAATATTTTATCCAAGTTTATTCAGAGTTTATTTTTTAACATAATTTTTCAAAAGAAAAAATAGCAAAGGTGGTTACTAACCTAATAATAAAGTACAGAATTTCAATCTAGAGATCCCGGGTTTGAACTGCCCCACCATCTAATTGTATAAAATCAAGAGGTTTGGGTTTTAACTGAGTTTATTTAACACTCAAATTCTTCTTAAAAAAATATATTTAACAAAAGAAACAGGTGGTTTATTAATGTTTCATGAAAAACCAAACATTTTTGTAACCATTGAACATTACACGTTTTGATGATTTAGTATTTATTTGAAAATATTAAGATTAATTATTATTAATTAAGGTTGCCTTTTAAAACTGATATAAAGATATTTACCAATAATTTTTCTGATTCTACTAAATATAAGTAAATTGTTTTCAAAAAAAAATCCCTTAAAAATCTTTGTGGAGTGGTAGAACATCAGAACATCTTAAGACGGGACTGCATATTCAGTAATACATAAATTGATAGAAATGACAAAATCTATGCAATGCGATCATATCAATATATCAGCTGATACTGATGGAAACAAATCTAGGTATAAAAAAATATGAGTATAGTTTGTAGAAAGAGAAAGTTATGCGGACGCAAATTATTACTGACCTTAATTAATACTGTTTCACTTTTGCATTCAAATGCTGAAGTTGAAATAATAAATGTTTCCTTCATAACATAATAATTACCTTGTGTGTACAAGTGGCGATTTTACCGTCAATTGGAACATTATAATTTCTGTATGATTATCGCACTGTGTAGCTTTTATGTTATACTCCAATCCAAAATAATAAAATTAAAAAATAATATGTTACACTCCAATCCAAAATAATAAAATTAAAAAATAAAAATAAAATTTGTGTTGCATAAAAACAGGTTTTCGTTCATCTTTAAATAAAATTCGTCCTCTGTGTTACTCCTGCAATAGTTCGAAAAAATAAAGACATTTTACACGTTAAATTCAGCGATGAGGTTTGCCACCTATCCTGGAAGTCTTAATTTGTTTGTTAGCACGGAGAGGACAGTTTGCATGTTTATTACTACCCCAGTTGTGAGATATGATGATAAAGTTGTAAGTAGTAGCATTATTTTAATATGGACTTACTACGTCATTTCTTACTCTTTACTGCCGAAGTTTGCCACCGCTCTTCAATGCCCCGGCTGATGCCAGTTTGAATCCTGAAGAAAACGTCGAGCAGAAGCCAACAGCCTTGCTCAAGACCAACTAAAAACTCTTTTTCAAGTACCCAAAAAGACGATATTTGTATATATACATAAGTATTAATATTTTTCATAATTATACTTCCACAATTAGATGTGAATAAGCAATCTTGTTTTTTTCTTTACAAAAACTGCTTTTTTACGTGTATTTGAGAATATTATAAAAACTTTTTAAATGTCATTAGTTTTGACCACTCTTCATATAATATTTATAAGACGATAATATGGATATACTGTATAAGTAAGTTAATAAATAGGAATAAAAAATAGAATAGTGGAATAACTATATACCTACCTATGTTGCTTAAATTTATTATAATTATATAAGTTGAGACAGTTTGAATTAATTCTCAATGATCTCATATTGTTTTTATTAGGTATCAGTTTTAATTTTTTCAATATTTACGTATTCGCACACCAATTTTTGTAATCAACTAATGGGGTTTTATTACGTATTGATTTTATTAATTTGCACTGTGTTAACGTTTTTATTTTTTTGTTTTATGTGTTTATCTACTTATGTAATTGTGTAAATGATATTTGCCAACTTTAATTGTCAATGGTCAGTGTGATGATGTATAAATAAATAAATAAATGAATATTCATGTACATCATTACTTCTCTTTTATTTATTTACTGTTATAATATTACGTGCTGACTACCCCACTAATGGTAGATTCTATGATAAAGTGATATATGGATATGTTTTTTAAAACTTCAATAAAAAAGTTTACGGCAGTGGTCGGTAGGCTGATGATAATTTCTCAAACATTCAAGCTGTAAGCCCGAGATTGATTCATGCTGTTGGCCTACTGCAACTCATAATACATGCGTGTCTCTTACTATCAAGACTGTTTTTGAGATTTATAAGAAAAAACTGCTTACTACTTCTACAACATCACAGTATTTAGAAGATTGAACAAATTTTGAGTAAAAACTCTTTTGGAAATATATACTTATAATTTTTACATGATAATTCAAAAACAGTGATGAATAATGAAAAAAGATTTTTTTTTTCAATGTTGTTCTTTCTTGTAATGATCCAAAAATGTTCTTGTTTTTAAATTTAGAAATAAATTTAATGTTATTGGGTAGGTGGTGTAACTAACCGCTACACAGCATATCCCACATGTGGGATAGCCAGCGAATTAATAAACAGGCAAATTGCACTCTCCATTAAAAAAAATAAGGCTTTCAGGACGGGTGGCATGCCGCATCACTGAATTGTAGAGGTTGATTGGCTCATAAGTGATCAACGTAAGTATGCAATATTTCATTATTTTTAAAAAGTAGTGCGAGATAATAATTATGTTCTATGTTCTTCGTGGCTCTGTCTGTAAGCACACTGTATACCTACATGAACCAATAAAATTTTGAATTAATTTCAATGCTGAAATAGATATTTGATATACACGCATCATGCCGTACCCTTTGATTTATTAACTTTTTAATATTATTAAATTTTATTCATAATCTTGGAAAGTTATAAAGAATGCGTTTATAAAATTAATCAACTTTCTACGTCCCATTTCTAATATGACATTTTAACATGTTGTATTGCATCGTCGGCGGTAAATACAAAGCATTGTGGAGCTTTGAAGTAATATACATAGTAATGAATTCTACCTCTAATATATTTAACCTATAGTTTGGTACATATCAGTGGCGTGTTTCCATGCAAGCCCAAAAACCGTTCATTACTCGAGGTTTCATCTAAATATAATTTTCAAAACTACATAAAATAACGTACAGTTATAATGCAAATCATAACTCATAGGTACACCATGCAAGTGAATTCAATGCGATATCATCATTAGCATCAAACAAACCTCATTACATGCAACTGAACTGTGCTACATCATTTGTTTCACTACTCATTGCTTTTTACGATACTTTTTTTGTATTTTTCGAGTGACTTCTAGCGTATAAAGGTTTTGAAATAGACTCCTACACAAGGTAACTATTTATTCAATATTTAATTAATTTCTCAAATAAATAACCGGTCCCTACTTTTTTATACAAATTTCAATGTTATTTATAACATTTCGTGTCAATAATTACGCCGAACAGTTCCTCTCCTTTCCTCTATTTTTTCTCCTTTCATGGTTTATGTGTGCTTTATTTATTTATCCTAGTTTTTAACGATATCTTAAGGGTACGTGATGAACGTGCCCGTTCTCGTCCTATAACCAAAGTTAGGAATAGTTGGTATCGCTCAGCTCTTGGATGGTTAGCCGTTATGCAGAAATATTAAGTAATATTTTTCTTGTTTTTTTCTTCAAATAATGCGATTTTTAGTATGAAATGGAACCATTACTTTCACTTTATACCAATTTAATAAATTTATATTGAGAGTGGGTCTACCTTAAATACGCCACTGGCGCATACATATTATATTATATTATAAATAGCTTCCTTTCTCACACGTGTTGGTATGATAGGCTTTGTCAAAGTGTCGTTCGTCGCCGTTACATAATAAATGCATACAATAAAACTATATAATATATACATACTGTAATTTATTATTAGCTACACACATAACATACCATATTCTTATCGTGAAGTAGGTACGGTAGATTAAAAGTGAATATTATAAACTTGCTATGCGTATTTAGTGCAATATATTATCAAGATTTGTTTCATTTGTTTGGACATTTCATTTCATTGATTTGGAAATACTTCCTATAATATTGATGAACTTTTAAGGTAAATTAATAAGGTAAACCTGTGTAACAAGCAATGTATAGATGGGTTAGATAAATCTAGGTAGGTTTTCATTTTTTATAATAAATGAATAATCAACAATGGATCAACGAGTAAGTATTGCAAAATATTGGTTAGTTATAGAGGACAAACAGGATTCGTACTAGGGAAGAAAGATGTTCTGTTTGTATTTACTTAGGTATATAGTCATATTTATTAATTACTTCATACATAAGACGTCTTTACTAAAAAAAATATTATATTGGTAACCACATTATTCCATCACGGAGTACCTAATTGGGTCCAAACCAATGGCACGAGCTATTCTTTTTTTTTTGCTAAATTTAAATTTGCAAAGAAAAATAAAAGAAAAAGATCTTTTGTTAGGACTATTCTTTACAAGAAAACTTTATATATATTATATTTTTAATGCGATCGTAAAATTATATTATGTAGGTACTTACATAAATATATGGTTAAAAATAAATTATCAAATAAATGTAGGTATCCATCAGGACTACTTTCTTTCACTATACTAAAAAAATTAATTAATATTTAAAATAACTGTTATTAAAAAGATGTACAAAAACATTTAAATAGGTGAATAATTACAATAAATAACATACTTACAGCAAAAGACTGTGAAATCACCGAAAGCAAAAAAACAGTAAGTAAAAAACTTCTCGGAATCATATTGTGCAATTTTTTAAAATGTTCTAGTAATTGTATATAAGTAAATATTTACGCGCAATGATAATAATTAGATTCAGCACGATTTTGTTATTTACATTAATTCAAATAATTAAGTTAATTACTTAAGTCAGATCATTAATGAACTGTCAGTTCGTATAGAGTTGTAGTGAGAATATTTGTATAATTTTCACATTTCACTATCTTCTTCACAGTTACTAATAAATTCGTCTTAACAGAACTTCACTTTGAGCCGTTGAGATATAAAAATATTTTAACTCATCAACACAAAAACAACATCACATTGTTTAAAATTAATTTCTTTACACCGCCGCCGCCGATTGTCACGGATTTATTTCTTTGTAAGATCGTTGAATTATCTTATGTATTGTCGTTGGTGCAAGTATAAAATCAGCGCATACCAAAACAATGAATCAAATGATATATTATATGGAAGATGTCGTTTTTATTATATTAAATGTTAAGGTCGCGACCGTAGTGTCGGGAGTGGTTTGTACCTATGTTTATGAGAAGGAGCAGGGAATAGAAGGAGATGACTGATAATAAACACCTCCTCTCTTTGTTCCTCCACAACAACATATTATAAAATTGCTTGTCCCCTCCTCATACGGCGACACAGAACAGAACTAGGAGAATACTAAACTATGAAATAACATCCATCGACCTATCCATGTTAATTCCATTAAAATAACAGTTTTGCTCACATCTTGATATCAATATAATAAATTACTTGTCATTTATTTACTAGTTTTAAAACCGGTTACGCTCATAAAGTGTAAGCTATCACCATCTATCGAAAAAAACATCAATTTTCTCTAGTTTCCTCATAATTGAGGGTAATGATCTCCTGACAATATTTTCCTCCTGCGCCATTCGCTGCTATTCTCAGCGCTGCGCTTTAAAACTATATTCAAATTATTTTGTTTAATTAAAATGGTAACTCTGTTACTTCTGTGGTGAGTATATCTATAGCAAATATATTAAACATGTATGCACATTTCACACCTATTTATAAAGTGACTCAAATACACTTATTGAAATTTCGTTCAGTTAAGATGATTATGAATTAAACTACATTTTTGCCATCAAACCACCCTGCAATCTAATAAAAACCTTTTTATTTTATTCTGATCATGTTTTTAAACACTTTATTTTTTAATATCAAATCCTTACTTTTTATTTATCACTTGAGTAATTGTTGCTAATTAGCCTGAATTCTAGGAAAATGTGCGGATCCTAAACATCCATTGAAGAAAAGAAAGTTAATACAAATGCTGATGTTTGAGGCCCAGTGGCATGACTTTAATACATACAAAATAAACACCGTATGCCTATAAAAGAAAAGCTGGATGTTATCTGAAGTTGTTATACAACAACGATGAGATTGTAAAATATCTCAAATTGCTATACCTAGTTGAAAAATTGGCGATGGAGGGGTAGAAATATGCAAAGCCAGATAGTTTGTTAAAAGGGGTCGTGGGTTCAATTCTTGAAGTGAACAGAATATTTCTCCTCGTTTCCGGAGTTAAATTGATTCATCTTGAGTGGTTTGAAACTAAAATATGATTAACTCTAAAACTCAATTGTGTCAAAAATTTAAAATAAAATCCTTCAGAAAAATGTGGATTTTTTTTTTATTGAATGATTGACCAATAGAAAAGTCTAGTTCCGCCACTGGTAGACACTGTGAACTACAATTTTCGTTAATTCACAACGTAAACTATTTATGTATTATATTGTTACATATGAGTTCTTTTTAAACAGTAGATGAAATCCAATTGGTTTCCCACTATTTTCCATAAGTTTTCGAGTGCCGAATGTAAAAGGCAGTTATTCGAAAAATGAAATTCAGCGATGAGGTTTGCGACCCGTCCTAAATGTCTTATTTTTTTTATAGGCATGGAGAGAACAACTTGCTTATTTATTATATGCAGCTGGTCTGCTGACTACTCCACTTGTGGGATATGGCGTGATGGTAAAGTAGTAATAATAGAAAATCGAAAAAATGTCTAATTACAAAAATATTTTCATTAGAAAAGATTTTTGTTGATCTTTTCTTATACCATAACGAGATATTCCATAAATATCGTATCCAGTGAACGTTCTATGTGTCATGAACATAATGTCCTCTCTGTGCCATGAAAAATAGCTTATTTAGTACAAGACGTTACGCAATATGAATTCGAGTAGATTAATAATTTCATCTTTTACAGAACATTTTTGGGTTAGTTGGAAGAGATCGCGCCTTTGCGATAAACTCGCCCTCTGTGTATTGATTGTATTTAATTTGAATGTATACCTTTTATGTAATTGTTTTTTTATCAATGTACAGTAAAGAATAAATAAATAAATAAAATAAACATTCTAAATTTTACAAGAAAGTATTGAAGACCTAGATCATTTCAAAGACTGCATAGAAAAGACAATTTAAAAGTCAACAATTAGATATAATCACAGAATTCCATACAAAACCTAGAACACTGACTCGTTTACAAAAGTGAGGCAAGAAATCTATGAATTTTGGCAGAACGGTTGGCGAAAGCGTACGGTGTACTACATTTTATGGACTATTTCTCGCATTTTTATAAAAATATATAATTTTTACATTTATATAAACGTTTTTTTAAGTTCTTGTCGACGTTTTTAGCGATTTACCACACTTTTTTTCGCCAACCGTTCTGTCAAAAGTGCCGAAAAATGGTGCCTCACTTTATTACAATGAAAATACATACGAGTGCTCCATCTAGGTATTATAAATAAAAATCTATGGATATAATACGCTTCTGTTCTCAGAGGGATGTGTGAGGTACCTGTTACTATGACGTATTATATATAGGCACCTCTCTATAGATACTATAGTATTGTTAGTATTACCTACATGTAGTCAGCATCAAGTATTGAATAGGTATCGAGTAGCTTTATACAGAGCCAGCCGATGAGGTGCTGTGGTCTGCATTGTAGCTATACAGTAGTGATGACATGATTACTCATTTGGTCGGATACTGGATTACAGATAAATATCGAGGGAGATAGAATGCCGAATAGCCGGATACTATAGGTCACTCTCGTGGTTTTTTTTTTAATTTACTCATTTATTAATAAAAATATAAACGACTTGCAACTTTGATACATTGTGATAACAAAACATATTATTAATAATACAACATACTTACATCTCAAAATGCAAATAACATAAATCATTTGCAACACAAAACAAATACAAATTTAACACTACACAAACTCAAAAAATAAACAGAATCATAACACTCTTAGACTCGTCGATTTGCAAATTATATGAAAATATGAGTATATAGATCTCACAGTATATTTAGTGTTTTGTCAATTACAATATTATATTACGCCTTGCAAAAAGAATACTTATTAATTTGCACATTATTAATTTAAGATGATAATTATGTACTACTGGGGGTAAAAATTAATAAATAAATAAATAAATAAAACTTTATTGACCATAACTTTGCACAAATACATAAACAATAAAATACAACATCACAAAACGAGACAAATAACAAAATTTGGCCAAAAGGCGGACTTGTTGCTAGGCAACGTCTTCCAGTCAACCCTAATTAATATGTTATGGGTAAGTTTTTATGATCAATAGATGCACAGAGATGCCTAGAAATTTAATGTAGTCTTATATTCAGCTGTGGACTGATATGGGTGTATAAGTAAAAAAAAGATTTTTTAACTTTTTTTTAAATTTTCTGACTTTTCATATTCTTTATTATTATTTCGCATTACAATCTTTAGACAAAGTAGTAATGAATTTAACATTTTGTATACAACAGAAAACATTAAATAAACAATTAAATTATGTATTCAGTAGTAATGTTATCATGTTTTATTTTCTTTTATTAATTTTGTGGAATAAAGATTATTATTATTATTTAGCTTTTTTAATAATTCGATTACACATAAAAAAAACTTCACTAGATAATTTAGAGTCGAGATAGAAGTTCGATCATCATTTGAAAAGTAAACTTCAACTGGTTTCTTCGGATACCGGATAACTGCCAAATGTCCTTTTCATCTCTAGAATACAGTGTGGTAATAAGTGTTGGTCGCGTCAAGAAGTCATTTTGCGGTCAAGCGCTCGGTGTCAGCGCTCTCTACGACCGCAGCTAATACCTCCCGCTCTGACTGCCATAATACCTAATACTACCTATAATATAATTATATCTATCTATCCATGTATCTATATACCATACCTCTAATAGCGGATATATACCTATTCAATAAATTAATTATTTACTTAACGTCGATCGATGTGCAGGGCTGCCATCACTAGAGTCGGTACAAATTCTATTTTTGAACTGCAATTTGGACACCAACAATCACAAAACTATAAATTATTTACTTAGAAAACTTGATTGATTTTTTATGAAGGCATATTTGAAGAAACAAACATTCGTATAATTCTTTTTACGGATGTAAATTGTTCATAAAAATATCTATACAAAAGACATCAACGAGTGGTTTTAATGACAAAAGTACATAACGTCCCTCTTCTGACTAACAGTCGTATCTGCCTAAATGTAAATTGTTAAGGAGAGCGTTTTTGTGTTTTGCCGTGCATATTTTCGTCTCTCCTAGTTATATGATACAGTGTAAATATATTACATTATTTTATTTGTACCTATTCTTATATATCTCAGAATCATTTTTGTGATGAAATTTTGAGGAATTAGTAGATGCAACACATTTTATTCAGAATAATTCGTAAATACGACAACAAATCAGAAAACTATTCCAGGATAGCGGTAACAGTTACAGGTGTGATGTTCAGTGACAACCTGCAGGGCACATATAAATACACATTGGTGATCATAACTCGATCTCGCCAAAAATGTCAGTTACGACAGTTAGTCAGAAAAGGAATGACTTGTGAGAGATTATTTTCATGATTAATAAATAAATATATGAACCTCAAATTTGTTAAATCGGTATAGACAGTCTAAACCTCGTCAGGGATAAAGCAACATTATGTATAATAAAAATATTTTATTTATGATTGAAATATTTTAATATTTTTTTTTATTATTTAATTCATATTATTTATTTAATTATTTTTTATAAAAGCAATGTTTAAAACATTGAACTCCTCTGGTGAACTATTATATACCTGCCAGTATAATTAATTCCATGCTGCATGTGGATTCAAGTGACTGTGATATTAATAAAAAAAATATTCAGAAATTAATAATCAGAGAAGCAACATCAAAAGGTTAGTTGGGTTAGTTGAAATAAATCGCATCTGTGCAATAAATTCGCCCTCTGTATATTGATTGTAAATTACGTAAATTTGTGTCTAATCAATGTACTGTAAATAATAAATAAAAAAGCACAAGGGACTGAGTGACTTATCCATAATTAATGTCCTATATTGTATAATATAAAAAGTACATTGTCATTTGCAAGCAACCCTTGTATTATCAAATAAAATAACATAAATATTTATTATTATTTTATTTGATAATTTAAAATGAAGTGTTACAAAGTAAATGCCGATACAATTAATGGAACCCTTGTATTATTTACTACCTTTTAAATATGTATAAATTCTAATTCCTTCTCGTTATGAATTTTCCTGACTTTCGATCATTCTTCCTAATATGATGCAAACCATGTGACTTACCATCTCAATCGCACCTCAGCTGTATGACGAACTCAGGTGTATTTTCTAGTTTATAAATGCTTTACACAAGTTTATATAAATTTATAAAATTAATTTTATGTATATGAAAACAAAAACGAAAAAAAGGTCTTTAGGACATCAAAAATTAAATCCAATGTTTTGTTTTCATCCAGTATATTGTGATCGTATATTTATCAAAAACACCCAACATAATACCAATTTAAAAGTTGTTTGGTTAATTAGGGGACACAAATAAAACAAATCATCAATGAATAATATTTACATTACTCAATATCGATTAATTAAATTAAATATGATACACATTTAGAAGCCATTATACCTATATGATTTTCGACCTTCTCAGGGGCAGTAATAAAAAACACATATTTAAGTTATTTGTGAAACCGATGATAGAATAAAAAATATATCTTATCAGAACATAATTCGACGCTGGATGATACCCGCCTTAATTATAAATTCAAAACAAAAACAGAAAATGCGTCATTTATGACATTCAACCAAAAATCAGGTTTATTATTACAATGTTTTGTCTGAGAACATTGCTCCTGCATAATATTAATCCATAAAATTGTTTACAAAATTTGGGGGAACAATATTTGAAATAATAATAATGTGTAAAACAAGCTTCAAACTTGACTTCTTTTAGGAAATTATCAGTAATCTGAATATTTAGTGCGTTGCGATTTTAGTATTACGATGTTTTGATGAAATAAATAAAATATGATCAATCATATAAAACTTAATGAATCGCAAAGTTTCAATGATAATAATAAATTTTAATTTGTTTAGCACCGTTTTATTATCTTTTGACCATCTTAAGGGCGCCGGAAAAAAGCGGCTTTTATTTTGATTCTGTAGCTAGTGATTTTCTTCTGTCCTTGTAGATCGAGATCGTATTTATTTATTTATTTATTTATATTCATCACACCATAGACCCCATTATAGGGCACTTGGGTTTGTCAGGTTTACAATATCAAATCAACAAGACACAGAAGCATGAAAATACAAAATTATCGACACAAGAAAAATAAAAATCAAGACAATAAAATTATATGAAAAAAAAACATACGTACACACAAGCATAAAACACTTGAGACAATATATAAATCAAGAAAAATTAAGAACATTATAGCGGCTCTGATTCGAATGTAAAGGGTTCAAATCAGAGTTTTGTCAATCGCATAAATTTAAAGCTAAATAATATAAAATGCATGAAAAAAAATTAAGAACATTATAGCGGCTCTGATTCGAATGTAAAGGGTTCAAATCAGAGTTTTATCAATCGCATAAATTTAAAGCTAAATAAATGGTGCTAATACATTTAAAACTATTTTATAATTTATGCTAAATTGAGCACGAGGCTTCATTTAGCATATCGTCAACTGTGTAAAATGATTTTTCAACGAGATACGCCTTAACCTTCCTCTCAAACATGCCTTCCTCCATGAGTCTCACATCCTGAGGAAGTTTGTTATAGAGTCGTACACTATAGCATGCAAAGCTTTTGGACGACTTCGTCATTCTATGCTTTACCGCTCTTATGTTATTTCTCCCTCTGGTGTTATGGTCATTAAAGTCAGCATTTTTCGGGGTATTTGACAGATTTTTCTTAGCATACAACAGGCATTCCCAGATGTATGCACCGGCCAATGTAAGTATGCCTAATTCTTTAAATACTTCGCGACAGTATGTTCCATTTCGTAGGACCTGCAACGTTGGATGCTCTATCCTGAAAGAAATATCTTTGTTTTCTAGGAGCACGCTCATTTTCTGCTATAAAATTTCGTAAGAGGTATTGTTTTCACAGTTACTTTTCTGTTACAGATATTTATACAGGACATAAACATACATATATACATATAGATATATAAGCAGACTAAAATATTTCTAAGATAGATTTAGTTTGTCCATTAAAATATGTACTAGTCTGTGAATTCTAAATATTTGTCATCGCAACATATTATTGTCAATACATTCTGTAGATACCTATATTATTACCTATTATCTATAGCATTTAGATATACATATTATCAACTGTTATGCTAATAAAATAATAATAATAATGTTCTACAGACAAATTCTAGTAACTTCGAATTACATTAACAAAATTTCATTTGAGGGTAAAAATATTTTCTTCATGCTGTTTCTTCATGTTAAGAAATTCATGCTGTAGTTTTTCCTTCATGTGTTTCCTTCTGTAATTCATGCTGACCTTCAATTTAGGTAGCTTAAATCCATTTAACGTGAATAAAATAATAATATCGATAACTTTGCATACTGATTCAATAAAATATCAGCCATTTTCTATAGTTCAGTTGTATAATTCTAGAATCTTTATGTAGTTTTAATGTATATTATTATTTAGTTTATTAACACATTAGATATTTTTCATATAGGATTATATAAATATATAAATATTTAGAAATAAATCACAATAAGAATAATGTATTGTATGCTTTACGAACGTTAGATTTTTATCGAATACAAATTGAAGTTACCACAAGTGGTGGTGAAACGTACGATTTCAATATTCCACATATCAAAACATACATATACCTACCACTATAATCTATATACATAAGTATAAATAAAATATTTTCATAAAGAAACAAAAATTATATCAATCTCAATCCAATTCTTGTATTTATTTGCTCATATTTTATTGATAGCCAGAAAATGTAAAAAGGGTTTTTTTTTCTTTATTTTGTTTTTCAAAAATACTACCATGTTGGTTTTAACTTTTTTTTTATCAGTTACTTGCCTATTTCTAACTGATACTCGAGTAACATACTATCGTAATTAGTATAAAATATGTACGAGTCCATTGCCCGACTTCCCATGAATATCAAGGTATATTTTAGTAACATCAGTTTAATTAATTTTACTTTATATTTTTGTTTTATATACTTGATTATAAAAATGTAATATTTTAGACATTCATTGTAAGCTTTAATTATATTTAATATTCGCAAAAATTTATATAAAGTAATCTGTAATCATATATTTAAAAAAATATTTCTAAACAAAAAAAATAATTTGGTATTTTTTTGTTATTTAAGTACAAAATTATAGGTAGAATAAATTTCATTCAATCGATATTTTTATGCAACTTGTGTCTTTTCTTCTCACGATATTTTTTTTTATTTATTTATTTTATTCTATTTTTCACAATTACAAATAAAAACAAAACTTAACATAATATATCATTTACAATAATTTTACTCCACTCCTTTTAAGCAACTTAATGCTTGTGTAAGGAGTGTAGATGTATAGCATTACAAATAAAATTTATAAAAATATCACCAACAGATGTGTAAAAAAAATTGTAACGAGAAAAAAAAATATAAACCTAACGTACTGCAAACATAATTACGTCTGTAATAGAAAAATATTTTAATAAAAATAAACAACTATCAAACATAAATATTATCAACAAACATTAACAAATCAATAATTGATCATTTAAATCTTGTGTACCACTTAGCGATAAGGGAGAAGTTTTGAGTTTGAAGTGCTTCTTTATTTTCATGCGTAATTCTTTGGGGTCCGTTGTAGACCGGATATCATATGGCAACTCGTTGAAGAAGTCATAAGAAATCATATTGAAAGAAATCAGTCAGTCCTGAAAGAAATCATATTGTGAGATATGATATTGTGGACTTGGTAAATAAATAACACTGTTTTGGACAGCTGCCACTGGATATTCTCAAAACATGATTCAGTCAAGACGATCATTTATATTCCTTAGAATTCTTTTAGATGATATTTTAATGCGCAATATTGAATTATAGAAAAGGTATAATTCAACGACAATATCTCATGTTTATTATTGTCATTCTGGGGACTTATATCCTATAATCCTCACCTACGACGTAGATGTCACTGCTAATATTAAGTACTAGCTTTTGAACCCAGTTTTGATAATGAAATAATACACTGAAAGATAAAATATTGTGTAGATGCTTATAATTGTATTATTTTTTTTTCAATCTAAGAAAACAAATATTCTATCGAAATGTAAAAATGCCAATACTTTGACAGAATTATATGGGTTTGTATATGTATATATGTACCTATGTGTTTTTTTTTTTGTTTTAATTTTACTAACCGGGTTAATTAGAAGACATCGCATTTTAGCGATAAACTCACCCTCTATACATTGAATTGTATAACTGATATTTATATGACACTGTTTTATTTTGTAATATTGTAACCAATGTACAGTGAAGGATAAAATAAATAAATAAATAAATAGAATTTTCATGATTGGCAGAAAATAAATTAAACGTATTAGCTACCTAGTGATTTATGTGGCATATATTTGATTTAGTTTTTATTTGATTAATTACTATCAGCTGCAATATTTTAAATTAAATAATAATTTAACGTAAAAATAACTCTACAGGTGAAAAATGCGTGTAGGATTCTATTTTCCAGCATTAGTAGCATAAAGAGTATTTTTTAATTCAACAAAATGTTAGTCCAGCACGTAATTATGTAGGTACGAAAAGACATCTATATGGGGACTTAATAAACTATCGATTATTAGTATAAACTTTTCATCTTCCTTAAATCCAATGAACTTGAAGGTGAACTCTCGGCAGGACTGGTTCATTGGAATTTTTATTATCTCATTGATTTGATTATGGCTCGCCATCCCTAATTATCTGACAGTTATTGTTATTTTATTCAAAATTATAATTTAATCATTCAAAGGATCGTTCGATCGGAAGTATTCGCCATTGTTGCAATAGTTTCACCTCGAGTTTATTGACTTTATTGCTCATTATTTTTAATAAATACATATCGGCTTAATATGTATATTTTGTTTTTTTTTTTAATTCTTTAACTAATGACTAGCCCATAAATTATCATAAAGAATACGAGGTTTCAAGAATGATTATATTTGTAATGCATCTTTAAATTGCAATATTAAGAACAAATTTAAATAGAAAAAAACTGCTAACGGATTAAAAAAACTAGATTTGGAATAAAGTTGGATAAAGTTCATCATTTCATACAAAATTAATTACAAAGAATAAATTTTGGATTATTTGAATATTTTTCAAATAATCCAAAAATAAAAAAAATGTCAATGTCACGATTAAAAATTTAACCAAATTACTTTTTTCCTCAAAATAAAAAAAATATTTCTTACAATGTAATAACAATTCTTAAATCTTATAACTATAAAAATAAAATTATCAAAAAAATAATTATGTATTTTATTAAATGTATAAGTAGGTACATTAAAAGTAAATAAATACCTTGCATTATATATAAACCATTGAAATAATTTTATTCTCTGTACTGGGTAGATATGCCTTCTCAATACTTTCTTTCCGGAACTATTTTCATGATATCATTAATAAATTAAAACGCCAATGATTTACTTAAAAATAAGCTAATGTCTTCTATATTGAAATTATCTTAATGGTTGGATTATTTATTGAGTATCTTCTGGTCACGACGATAAGAAAACCAGAGGTCACTTTCATCAATTTAAATGTTGAGATACTCATACATAATTATTTAAGTCAATTTAAATTATTACTCAGTTATTTATGATGATAATCCACACATAAATATTTGAGTCGGTTCGTATGTGCGTATGTCCTTTATGGACTCTGAAATAAGGAAAGACAGAAGTAAAATAATACACTCTATACGAGGTCTCATCTCCTGGGCACGTTCAAGGCTAAAAACATTTAAAATATCTTATGTATTGATAAAGAAATTATAATAATAAAATTTGTATGGAAAAATCTATGAAAGTTTTTGTAAGTAGCAATATTCATGGTCGAACATTTTTCAGTGTACTGAATTAATTTCACAATGGATGTGATGCGAAATACATCAGTACTGAAACTAAACATTTGGGGATTATTTTGGTTATAAATTGTTGTGTTTGATTATGATAAAAACTCCTGAATTATGCAAGTTAAAATTGCATATTTTTGACATCTTGGGCTAATTTCATAATGGCCGACATGAATGACATAGAATCCAATACATTAATATTTTGGTTGGTACATCAGTTCATTAGTTTGTTTGTTTTTTGACTTTTATGTCCTCTGTACGATATGTATCATCCAGTAGGCGAGCTGAAAACATTTAATATGTATACTTTTATAAAGATTTAATTTATAAATGATGATGTATCAACGATCTTTTGTCGATGTTTGGTAAACTTGAAAATCACTAAAAATCTCATATATCTACGACCATGCTATTAATATGTGTTCTTATTTTATTGTTGATATTCAGTTTCTTTTTATTTCAAAATATGGTTACCAATAATATCAAAAACACAGAACTAATTCAATGATGCTTCAATGTTCTTTTGTCAAAGTAAGGTAAACATCAAAATAAAATAAAAAAACTCATATCTACAACAATACTATTTATATGTGTTCTTATTTTATTGAAGGATATTCTGAGTTTCTTTTAATTTCTAAATAAAGTTATCTGTTATAACAATCACAGAAAAGGGTGTGAGATGCATCATTCTTAATTATCTCATAATATAATGTCATATAATATAACTATACCAAGCCATAGATAACATTTCTAAAACTTGCATTTAACATAATGGTAGTTAGGCACTTTTGTAAAGGATATCATTTCAATATTATGCTTGCATCAATCTGTTTCATTAGAAGTATTTCATTTATTCAAAACATGCATCTAAAAACATAAGATTTTCAAAATTTAGATATTAAGATACTGTCTATTGATAAAGATAATTGTTAGAATTGCATACCAACTTTATAATTCTGTTTTATGACTCACTCTGAAAAGAAATTTGTGGCTCTAAAGCATTATTTGCGTTACATCTATTTTTTAGGAATATAATTACATTTCAAATAAAGAATAATGTCCGCGATTTGTACTTTCGTATAATAAAATTATTATTGTACTAGCTTTTATAACCCGGCAACGCTCGGGTTTATTCTAAATTCAAAATAATTATAGAATTTCTAACACTAAACGTAAACACTTCAAAACTGTCATAATAAGCATAGAGATACTAAGTGTCAAAATCAGGGTTGCCAGATTGTGTGACCAAAATTACCTGCATTTTGCCAAGAAAATACCGCACAATGGGACCTTACACATGGGAAAAATATAATTTTTACTCCAACATGATTATTATTAGATCACTTATATTGCGCTGTTTTTGTAATGAAATCACCTCAAGAGCGCATTTACAATATTATTTGTCACTTTAATTTATTTTTATTACTCTTAAAATACAAATCATGTAAACTATTTTTATTGTCACAAATTTTAGGTATTAGATTTAATTTTATTAAAATTTATCACTTAATTTTAAGAAACAAACACAAAAAACAAAACTATCAAATAAAAAACACACTTTATTTTGGTCGGAAAATAAAAATAAATAAAAACTTAATCGATAAACTATTATATTTGATTAAAAAATTGGAGAAGTTATGGGTTATTATCAGCTACAAGAGCGCCATCTACCCAAAAATGATATAAATCATACTGTTCACAATTCTGTTTCATATTTCAATTTCTACCCCCCCCCCCCCCATCGCTAAATTTTCGAAATAGTATAGGAATAAATATCGTCAGTTTTCTAAAGGGTCGTTCACATTTGTTCACTTTCAGTGATCACTCCGGATGAACCTCCAAGATAAAAAGGTGTGAACGGGCGTTTCATCAATAATGATCACTAGCGATGACGGATGAAAGCGATAACAGCCCGTCATAATTTCGATGAAAGGACCTTTCACTGAAACGACCATAAACAAATTTTATCTTATTTTTTGTTTTATTCTCTATGAATTTGTATAGAATGTCAGAATCATATACAAAATTATTATGCAGTCGAGAACTATATTGATTTGTTTTAAGGGCTTTTTTTCATTTTTTTATTTATTTAATTATATTTTTGTACGAAAATATGTCAAAATACAACATGACTGAGAGTGTTGACATGGCAGTGAGAGCATAGGATGAACAAATGTGAACAGACGTGTTCACTTTCGATGAACAGGTTTGACCCTGACACTCTGAATGATCATCCAGTGTGAAGCAATGTGAATGCTACTTTAGAATAATTATTTTCTCACGATTCCCTTTTTTACAAGTATTTGTACCGATGATAAAACACAAATTAGTTACACTGGCAACACTGTCCGATCTGTCAATTGTATGGCGTTTGGTGATCCGGTAAATTTTGTGACTTTGTTTTGATTTTAAAAGACTTTAAAAATATAAAACTGAATAAAACAATACGTAGTGTATCTAAAAAAAATGTTTTCAAGAAATATTCCCAGTGTTAAGCGGAGTTTGAAGCTCAAAAACTACGCTGGTACATTAACAATGTTTTCCAAAAAACATTGATTTGACTGGTAAGCACTGTCTTAATATTTTAAATTGTATTTTTTTTATGTTTGACGACTCTTAATTGTATTTCTATTACAAGATTACTATTCAATTCTGTGCCTTCTTAAAATATATTTAATGTAATGAATTTACTTAAAAAGGCAAATTATTTTACCGAATATTAGAATAAGCTAAATAAAAAGCTGAAGTGAATGTCTCAGATGCTTAATAATAATGCATCATTAAATGATTGTGTATGGAATGTCTCGATGACTCACTTATATGACAATCCCGTGTTTCTAGGAAGTTAAATTACTGTATTGCTGATGAATTTCAATGTTCTTTTCTTTCAGGATTATCTGTGAGTTCTATAAGAAGAATTATAAAAGAAAACATAGGGAAGGCCGTCCAGGATGATTTTGATATCTACTCCATTCGCCAAAAAGTGCATTTGTATTACACTTCTTCTTCTTCTTCATGTGTCTTGCCGGGTCCCCCCGACGTTGACAACCATTTGAGAGAAAGCTTCCCTGTCCTGGGCGGCGCGAAACAGCTCCTCCACGGTTCTGACACCGGTCCACTGTCGAATGTTACACTACATATTTCTTATATTTATTTTACTGTTTTTATTAAATAGTTTTATATTATAATTACGAGTCTGTTTTATTTTCCCTTTAATGTAAAATATTACAGTTAACAGCATATTTTCATGGATGTGTAATTGTGAGGATATCCTTAGTTAGATGATGTCTATCATTATGCAGCCATTTAACCAGTATATGCTTCTGAAGGTGAAAATGCTAAGTATTTATTAAATGATTTTATCATGTAAAAGAAGTCCAAAGTCATGGTCTTTGAAAGAGGAAGTGAGAGAACAGTATGACAGGTAATGATTGACAACGAAGTGTTAGAGCAAGTTGACGAATGTGTGTACTTGGATAGTTTGTTCACGAGAGATGGGAAGTGTGAAAGCGATTGAAAGGAGAAAAGTTGCTGGCAATAAGGTAAATGGTGCAATCCGACCAATAATTGCAAATAGGAACATATCTACCACAGCTAAATGGTTAGTGCACTCTGCTATCTTAGTGCCAACACTCATGTATGCAAGTGAGACGTGGACATGTTTAGAGAAGGATGAAAGTGGTAGAAATGAGATCGTTGAGAAGGATGTGTGGTAAAGGTCTGAGAGATTGTGTGTGTAACAGTTATTTACGAAAGGAATGTGGAATGAAAGTTGGTGTGGTTACAGGGATGAATATAAATATGTTACAATGGTTTGGGCATGTGGAAAGAATGAATGAGGACACAGAATGACAAAGAAGATATATTTGGCTGAGAGGAATGGTGCTCGGAGACGTGGACGTCCGAGGTTCAAAAGCAAGATCATTTAAATCAAATCCTACAGGGCGGTCACGTGTTGAGCACATTGAACAGGAGAGCATGCATGAGGAATTGTATGACAGTGACGGAAGCGAAAGATGTATGCAAGGATAGAAGGAAAAAGCGCTCAATCCTTTTTGCCTACCCCGCGAGGGAAGTGGCGTGATGGTATATATGTATGTATGTAAAAAGTCCATTTACTTGGAGAGGTCCTAGCTTATTATTATTAGCTATAGGATTTTTTTTTGTCTGGAACTAAAAGAGTGAATAATAAAAAGAGTCAGCAACTAAATGTATGCACGGAAAGAGACTGATAGAAAGAGTGAGAATTGAAAGTGATGAATGTAATGTGAAAGTAGGTTCTCTTACAAGGTTTCGTTTTTACACAATCAATGTTTGAATAGGGCTGCAATGTGAAAGATAACAGCGCCCTCGATTATTTGTCAACTATTTTTTGACAAACTGTATGTATTGTATATATGATTTTGGCACGCATAGAGCTGATTATTATTATGACATGTACTTTTTTTGCTGCTAAATAGATTTTAAGTTCATTTTTTCAATAAGATTGTGTAGTTTTAACTCACATATTTGGATGAATATCTGTTTTTAAACCCGAGCGTTGCCGGGTTATAAAAGCTAGTATCTAATAATAAAATAACAAATGAGTTTCCTTCAAATTCACAACTTTTTGTTTATATGGTTTTCTTGGTATATTTTTAGCTATTGCTGAACCAATGCAAGAGTGATAATAGAGAGTGCGGAGTAATCGTATTGCAGCCGTAATTTTACGGCAAAATATTCAATTTTTGATTTAAGCCAAAATGATAGATACCACTGTGGATGATCATAAATGAAAATATGTCTTTTCCTACAAATAATCCAATATTTTTCTTGCTTTTTGTATATTTTGCTATCCGCTTTTTTGTTATATCATTGAACAATACTTAAGCACGTGATTTTAATAGTTTTTTTCATAAATTTACTATTTTTTTTGGTGCTTGTTTTTTAATTACCATACTAAGGAGAATTCTATATTTTGACAGTCTACATGACTTTTGAGTGATATTCCGAGTTCGGAGATTTTTTTTATAAATTATGTTAACGTTGGTCTCAGTATTGACAAGAAAATTTTTGCTCGACCGCTGTATATGGACATTCAAAATATAATCAGTTTATCAGTTTATATGAAAACACAAATATATTCGTTTTTATCATATTTTGTTTACTAACTGTTTTCAATAGGTAAAAATTATCAAAGAATAACCAAACGCAAGTTCGTGCATGAAAAAGGATGAAAGGTTCATTGTGTGTCTTACACCAAATATTGGACCAATAAATAATCATCATCAGTGAACAACTGTCCATAATCAAAGATAGAAAATCAAGTAGGTATTTTTTGCAAGTTAAATAAGATAAGATTCTACTTTCTGACTAACCGGACATGTAAAATATGAGTTGCCTCGTTTCTAGTGAACGGTATTCAGATAATTTTTATTTTTTCAATCTGTTCGTCGACCGGAATTCGATTGATTTGTGGTTTTACATTATGAATAAAGTAATATATAAATAATATTGAAATGATTATTTAGTAAGTAACTAGTGTATAGAGAACAACACTGCACGAATTATGAGTTTGTACGAGGATATTTATGTCGCCATATAATCAGCTCATGAACAGCATTCTGTTGAGCACTTTCCAATGAAAGTTGTATTGCAATGATCTCTTTCATACCAAATCTACTTGATATAAATATTTTATAGCATTGGTAATAAGTAAAAAATCGATTAAAATTTCGAAATATATAGGCGTAATACAATCTTATTTCTACGAATACACCTAATAAACTTTGACATAACAAATAATCTAAAATATCGTAAGCTATCTAGTTATAAACAAGTATCTAATTATTTAATTAATATTCATGCTGAATGACCCGGGTTTTGGGTTGGATAAGAGTTTTTGGTTGATCAGAAGGTATTAGATATGTATTAAGAATATTTAGGCACCGTAGATTTTCTTACCATCCATGATCACTCATTTTAGATCTTTTTTTTACTTTGATTGTAAGTAAGTAAGTACAAACGAATTTCATAAGTAAGTATTAAATACTCATTTGACATCAATTTTATTGTAGGTAACTATATATACGTGTACCTATAATATTACCAGCTCGTTATTTTCGCACAATTTCTTCTTTTTTTGTTGTTGAGCGAATTTACATAAGGTATAAAAACGTAAACCGTTTAAGTATCGACGAATATTTATAATAGATGCAAATGATCATGTCTTTGTAGAATTAGGTAATGTTTTTAGTTTTTATTTTCATTTGTTTTTATTATTATTTGAACATGACAGGAAAATCGTGAAAATTAAAACAACAATACTAACAGTTACAAAATAATATTATTTTACAATCTATACAGCCTTATGTTTTATTTAATAAATTAAATGATGAGAGAGTCTTCAGAACACTGTAGTATATACTAGTTGGTACATAAACATGTGTCTCTGAGGTTTCCTTCCAACCATGAGAGATATCTTGGTACTCTGGTATAAACTCCTGGATAGCCTGGTCGTCCACAACCGACACCCCATGAAACGATTCCTAAAAAATGAACATTTTCCATCTTATTTAATTGTGCATGAATAAAATACTAGTTTTTTTTTACGTAGATAGTCACTACTTTTATTAAATCATGCGTCTATACATATGTTATGCAGATAGATTGACAAAAATTTAGGTACCTATCTACAAATTTTAATATAATACGTCGTTTTTATAATAACAGGATCGGATCATTACGATTGTCCTTGAACCTATCAAAATGGAGATACGTGCATATAAAGACATGCATTGTGAATACTGAAAGGACCCTCAACACACCTAGATATCTCCTATATTTATCCGCATTTGTAAACTAAAAAAATTGTCCGCACTGGCGAGTCACATTGGCAGTCTGAATGGCCAGCTGGCCAAATCCTGCATTGTGAATGCAGTAAAATTTAAAATAACCGCCACCTAGCACATACTTTAATATACTTATTGTTCTATGCTAATATGTACACTAATGGCTGAAAATTTGAGAAACTAATCTTAAGAAATAACAAGGTTTTGTCTTTCACCGACAAGTTGAGTGAGAAGATATGTGCTGGGATAGGAAAGTAAATGAACAATTATCTACATACCAACAATTTCATATCGATCACCATTCTGTAGCAACAGTGGCCCTCCACTATCTCCTTGACAGGAATCTGTTTTACCCTTACCAGCGCAAATCTGTAATTTCAGTAGAATTATTAAAATGTGCAAATTATAAGAAGTTTTTTTTTCATTTCTACAGTATAGTATGAAACTCAAAAAGATTATATAAACATCATCTATCTAATGATGAAATTTTTGTATAGGTACTTTAAATGAACATTACAGTAGAAATGAAAAAGAAAAATAACGCGATTCATTAATAGCATACCTATACGTTTAATTATATATAAATTAAAAATACACTATGTACAAACTAGGGAATCTTTTGAAAACAATGTTTTTTATTTTTATTTTATTTCATAGAGACACTCACAGAAAACTGACAACACAATACATAAATTACAAACATACAATAAGATCTGGCCAGTTCCCCAATGGGTGCGTCCAGATAGTAGGATGCGAACGTCAATCAATCATCAATCTTCAACGATTTGGAGCATTTTCCGAAGAAATATTCGAATGAATGCGTTTGTTTCCCGTCCTTATACGGGTTACGAAGGCATTCATTCAAATATTTCTTCGGAGAATGCTCTGAATCGTTGAAGATTGATGATTGATTGACGTTCGCATCCTACTATCTGGACGCACCCAATTAAGAGCGTCTACAGCATGCACAATCAGAGAATTCAATTAAATTAAATTAAATTTAAATTAAAGCGTAACTCAATATCTGCGGTGACAAGGCAAAGGGGCACAAGTCAGCCCCGCAGCACCGAGCCACCCCCCCCCCACAGAAATGCAGGCATACATCACACCCCACAAAGCAATGGGATCAAGGGCAGCCCATGGTACTAGGCAACCCCGGACGCCAACACCTGCGAAGCACGACATACACCCACACCTCCGCGGAGGGAACAACTCAACACCGCAAAACCGACCCACGCCCCCTCACCCCGCCACCACAGATACAATGCCACGATAATGATAATCTCTATGTAGAGATAATCCTGCTAATGCACATCATCGCATTTTTCTTAGGTTAAATTCTTAGGTTATGTTCAAAATTTTTCCATTTCACTATAATATACTTGTTGCTGAATTTATTAAACAAATAAGCAATTGTTCATACAAATAACAGCGTTGAGGTTTAAACCCCTTCAGAATGTCTTTCGTTTCAATTGCCACAGAAAGGACGACTTGTATATTCATTACATGTAATTGGTCCACTTGCTATACCCCTCATGTGGAAAATGCCGTAATAGTATGAATGAATAATTATTATAAAAATTATCTACCATATTATTAGTTATTCTTGTAGCTCTGTACTTCGTAGCTCTGCACTGTCCCAATGTTAGAATAGGGACACTAACTTCTTGTACTATAGCTGGTAAGGACCCACCTTCTGCAGTTCTACCCCAACCTACAACTGTGCCTTGTCTGCCTGCTGGATCGAAACCTACAAATATGAAAGTTTATAAATAAATAAAAATATATACTTCCTCCGGAGATCCTTGATCATTGCTACTTCTGGGTCCAGGATCACTGGCCACATTGAAGTATTTCGTTTTCGATTTTTTGTATTCGTAAAAATTACGCGAATTAAGATTTATATTACAAGCATTAAACCAGTGATTCATGGTACAGTGAAAAAAAACGATTTAAATTATTTTAGTATGATACCTATGACATTAACAGAAATATACATATTGTATCCACATAAATACTATATAGTGTTATGAACTAAAAATAAAACTTACCAACTTTAGGCAAACATACTGGTTTGATAATCTTGGAAAATTCAACAGGTTTCCTTAATCTCAACAACGCAATATCATGATTATAAGACTCTGCATCGAAGTTCCTATGTCTAATGATGGCTGATACAGCTCTCATGATAGCCTTACTCTCCGTAGTAATGTACTGGTCGTGATCTCCTAGAATTACTCGGATTCTTGAGCGTTTTAATCTGAAATTATATTAAAGTGAAAGTATAATATAATTTAGTCACAATCCAATTTGATTATTATGAATTTACATAACGCAGAAGTTTTTTTCACAATTCGTTGTACAAATGAAAAATTACACATTTGTAGGTATCTTGTTGGAAAAGCTTTTTACAATATCGACGAAATGCTAAATGGGACTGTTCAGCCTAATTGGCATTGATTCAATTCATTTATTTATGTATACCTATTACAATTTATTTTTTACATACACTGACGAGAAGTTATTTTGGGCCTTTTACACTCGAAAAAACTTTGATTCAATGAAATTTCCTTGTTTATTTATTTATTTATTGTATTGTTGTAATTTGATTGTTTTGTCGTTTGTAAAAAAAAAACATTATAATTGCCTGACGATTCCAAGTGCCAAATCAATGGTATACAGATGATAAGAAAGAATAAAGAATCATTAGGTAAGAAAATTGTATAATTATTAGTAGTATTATTAGTTATCGTGGTATTGTTTGATTCATAAATCCAAAAATTGTAAGACTTTAATTTTCAACTGTAAAAATAACTTAAAGAAAGACACGACATTATTATAAATTTCAACCCTCGAACTTAGTTTCTCCTGTGTACTACGGTGGCAATATTATATTTCCCGTACCATTGTATGAGAAATCGGCATTCTCGAATTGTGTATATCTAGAATATACTCTACTGCGGAAACTGTTATAGAGGATGGACAAATAATTACATAGATATAAATCAAAGATTCATTTAAAAATGTAATATTTATTCGAGATAATATATAATTACAGAATCATATCAGTTATATTTCTGTTCTCACCTTCTTACACAATGAGCAGCCGTGAGGACATAGTTGGGAGTCAATAGGGAGGCTCCGCAGTGGAATTGGCCATCGTAGACTAACCTCGCTACCCAGGGATACTTATTGGGCTCTGAAGGTAGACCGCCAACTATTCTGTTCTCCTGATTGGCGACTCCACATTCTAGAAAAGAAAACTTTCAGGTCTAAATTTTCTTTTGACAAAATAAAATAATTTTAATAGATGTTTACACTATCTAACAAAATATTTTAAATATGTTGAAACATACAGAGCTATTAATTATTTACAAGTACAATACTCAAAAAATGCAAAATAAACCAATAAACCAATTAGCATCATTATAAGTTATCTTTTGTATTTTAGCCGCTCTGAATATACCTACAGCACAACGTGTAGATTCCATTCTAAAAGACACATATTATAAATACAAAGTTTGTCCGTATTACGATTTTCTGAAGACTTTTTTAAAAAAAAATATTTTGATATCTCTAAAGTTTTTTTAGACAGTGTAAACATAGATTTATTTGTCATACATATTTCATCAAAGTATTTACAAATGCTGAAAGATTAAAATAAGGGAAAGAAATTTGAAGAGAAGACAATTAATAGCTATCTAAAAATACATTTGTTTACAAAATATGGGGTAAAGGATATTTTGGTTTTATAAGCCAAACTAATTAATATAATACAAAGGACTTGGAATATTATTAAACAATATAATATGGTATATCAATGGTAATTGGTAAATTATGTACATAATTATTTACAATTAAAGCAGCTAGTTTAAACTACAATAGATTTATAATACATAAGGAGTACTGAAAATTGGAAAAATATGGAATATAATAAAGAACCTCGTATAATTATATTAATTAGAATAAGAAGACAAACGTAAAACATACAAATACATTAAAATATAAATTGTTTGAGATTTCTTTGCTCATTTTTATACATAATTTATTACATAAATTTATTATTAACAAGGTGTAATTACAATACCGTTTTATTGCTATGAATCGGTATGTGATTTGAGTGTTGGTTATAATATAGGTATTATATAAATTATTACTTTTTCAGGCATTTTCGCTATAAATATAAAGTTTTTGGAAGATCGTTTTTCTTCATTCTTACTTTATTTTTATAGTTAAAACCGAATCTGTTTTTCACAAATAAACAGTATTTTTTGGTTAACGTAAATTTAAAAATAATTTATGTCAGCATATGTAAATTCTAATGAATAGGAGAATTTAGACAAATGTAAATTCTTATAAATAAGAGAATTTAGCTCAACCCAGCAAAGGTTTGTATAGTAAAAAAAACAGTAACTTCATCGTTTCAGCGTTGAGGTATGCCACCAATCCTGAATGTCTTAACTTCTTTTGACACGGAGAAGTCGAGTTGCATGACAATTACAAGTAATTACACCATTTGTGGGAGATGCCATAATGGGAAGGATGGATGGTTGAATGCTTTTTGGATTTATCTGGACTCTCCTAATCATCTATTAGACATGTTTGTGTATTGGTGTAGATTTGTGTATATGTTCATTTGTGTTAGTGTTTGTTAGTCCACCCACCTGCTCCCTCACACCCCTCGCCCACAACTGCAGACTCCTCTTGTAGATTGACCTTGCCGCACTCTAAAAACATCATCACCAATATATACAAATATATACATATTTTTATTAATCACAAAATAGATCATATTATTATACAAAATGTTTGCACAAAATAATGACGTAATGCAAAAATATATCAAACATGGAAGAAATTTGTTATCAAACATAGAAATAGTATTCCTTCTTTACTAATATTATTGAGCATCTAAAACTTTCTCGTGGAGTCCCAAGTTAAGACCCTCACTCTTTTCTATAAACTTTCGTGTGTCCTGTAAAAGGCAGGTTTTCGTTAAGCATTAATTGACTCAAAACAAAACATCGAATACCTTAGTTAAAGGTTCGTGTAGTTTGACACATTGTTGCATTTATATATTTTTATAATACAAAACATTTATAATAACATACATTGCAATTCAATTTTGTCAATTTAATTATTGAAGTGCATTTTATTTACAAATAAATTGCATAAATTTCGAAAAGACATATGCCTTCTGTTTTTAATTATCGAATATGGAAAACCCCGTTAAAGATGCATTTTTAATTTTAAATATTAATGGAGTTATTTTAATATTCAATCGATTATTTTTTAATTTCTTTTTTTTGTGGATTTTTAAGTAAAATTACTTAACTACATTACCATTTTATATGAATTGCAAATTTAGTGTACAGTTTGATTTTATATTTTATGTGCGTCGGCGTCGAAGTGATTCACGTCTATGAACTAATAATATTTGCATTGAATTGTTTTGTGCATTCAATTATTTATTAGAAATGATAAGTATTCATACAATCATAAGTAATAATTATACCGTAAAGTAGAACATTCAAAGTGACATAATAAAGATAATATCAACTTATTAACTCATTTGTTGTCTAATAATTTATAATCATTTTAAATTTAAATAATTTTTTTGTACATACATATTAAGTTTTATTCCAAAATATATCTGAACCTGAGAACCATTTAGTCTTAAGTACTAAAATGCCATTTTCAAATTCATTTTTTTAATCGAAATATCTCAATATTTTACTAGTAATAAGCTGTATATAGTTTATAGTCGTATAGTGATGCGCACTTCAATTCTTATGACCCTAAGCATTTCTGTACTTAAGACTCACAACTGTTGTATTATTTCCTCTTTTTTGTAAATCTGGCATTTTTGTCAAAAATGCACTTGAGTCCTAATGGCTCTCAGGTACAGATGATCTTTTTTTCATCAATTTACTTGCATGAAACTGTAACTGTAAATTAATGTCTTCGTTTGTCAAATTTTTATAATTGTTACTTTTTTTTTGTTTATTATTTAAAAAGGCTTAGCCGTGTAAAAGTGAATAAAATAAAAATAAAATAAAAAAATTATACTGTTTATCAAACTATGCCTGAAAATATCCTGGAAAAAAACGCTTCTTAATTTGATAAATAATTTCCTATTGCACCATATGTGGTGAACATAAGTAACGTTATAATAAAAGTATAATACCTTAACGCAGAGTTGAACATAAACTCGTTGAATAAGGGTAAACTTTAACTTTCGTTAAAAAGCTAATGTTAAATTAAAGTTATTACTTTCTCTAGGGAATCCCCCATCAACCCTCCTCTCCTGAATATAAATTCAACTATAACAGATTAACTATAATTGACTAATTTTCCTTAATTAACCCAGTGCACTTTCATATAAAATAAAATAGCATGATATTTTTAACGAATTACCGAACAATGATGTTAAGCTTCGATTAACGATGTTTATACAATTTACATTCATTTTGAACAAAAAACTCATGTTTACATTCATTTTGAAAGAAAAACGTCATGCTTTAAATTTCTCTGCGATGGATTCAATGTTATTCATTTATTTTCTATGGAAAAAGATTCTCACCACAAGAGCAATTTTTAAGTCTGGACCCCGAATCATCATCATCATCACTGACAGCCGCTACGTCTGCAAAGTCTAGATTGAAGATGGCATCAAATAAGAACTTTCCAGATCTGTTATTACTTGGATGTGATTCTTCTAATGTATTGGAGGTCTGAAACAATAAATAGAAAAACGTCCAATAAGTTGATGAGTTTATTAACTCTCTGTATAACATTAATAATAATCTATTATACTTAATTAAAATATACAGATTCAGTTCAAAACCATGTTCATTTATGTAATTCCACCATATTACATTTCTTGGATCTTGATTTTCCATGAATGTAGCTTTGATTTTTGATAAACGCCAACACTTCTAAGTAATTTATTCCAACAACAGTTTCCGTGAACTACTGCGTTTCTAACTTCTCTTCAGAGCAAAAATATTCGCCTGCTTACACTTTGCTAAAGAGATGAATAAGTGGGTATCTAGATAAAAGGATAAATATAGGTACTACTTAAATTATCTTATAGAAAAAAAATATAGTCATTTAATTCTAAACAATCCAAAAACCTTCTTAAAATAATTATATAAAAAAAATAAGTATTGTTTGAGTTCATCATAAAATTGTATTTGTTGTGCACAGCGATGAGGAGTACCACCCATCCTGAAAGTCTATACTTTCATTGGCACGGAAAGAATGCCTCGAATGTTTTCTATAAGCAGTTGGTCCGCTGGCTACCCCACTTGTGAGGGAGATGACGTGATGAGATGGATGGATGATTTTTGATGTTGTATAAAATTATATTTACTATTTGTCACACACTTTCTTTTCCTTTACTTACAATAGTGTCGTGATCATAATAATTATCAGTCATTATATGAATAATACGATTAGTAATAGTACCTACATCTATAACAAAACATTTTATTATGTCTTCATATTATAATAAACATTAAAAGACAATTTATTTATTTTATACATCTACCTATACGCATTCAGTGATAATTCTCACGATATATCCAATGACGTTTTTATTATCTATATTATGCTTTATTGTTGTGCACGCACATAACTAATCATTTATTGTTCATAAATCACATTTACGTGATTACTTTTTATTTACATTTTATCATTGAAAGAAAAACTTTACTGCAATTTACCTGCACATTGCACGAACTTCATACCTACTCAAAGTGGTAGGAAGTGACAATGTGTTTACGAATCGGTTTATGGCAAATTTATTGCAGTAGCCAATAACCTGGTGGCAATATCTTACACTTTCAGTCGAGAGATCCCAGATTCAATTATTTCTGCTGACAGAGCACCCGAACTTGAGTGAATTATGAAATTATCTAAACAAAAAATATTTCATTCAGTCTCAAAGCTCTACAGGTACACGTACAAACTAGTTCCCGTGATACAAACACTTCTTTAAATATAGTACGTATTAGGATGATATTGGATGTCAGGCGGTTTAAACAATGAACATATCACAAATCTAGGTTCTATGCAAAGACTTGCGATCTTTATTGGAGAGACCGTTCTCGTAGACCTAAACGACCCTCATTCACAATACGTCCTTTCTATGATATATCATGATTAGGGATGTTGCGGATGTCTAATTTTACACATCCGCGGATGTGAATGCGGATTCGGATTTTTGTAAGCTCACATCCGCGGATGCGGATGCGAATGCGGATTCGGATGTTTAAGATGTTAAAGAAAAAAAAGTATATGAATTAAGTATTAAGATAATGATATAGTAATTATTCACATTTTAACTAATTACAATTAGTAAATGAAATTTAAAATAGGAGCATTATACGTAATAAAAAGTAATATTGCCGCAACTTTTCTTACATCCGCATCCGCATGATCATCCGCATTGATTATTGCGGATGCGGATGCAGATGTCTAAATACATGCGGAAGCTCCGCATTTACGGATGCGGATGTGAATATTCGCGACATCCCTGATAAACCATGATATCAAAGCTTTAAGAATGTCGTGGAAAGAAATGACCCGGTTGCTTTAAAATCACCTTAGAGTAGAAGAGGAACTTCATTTCCATTTCGTGCTCTTGAGAGGTGCATTGAAAGACTGAAAAAAAAAAGAAAATGAGTTTATGCATAAGCAGTGGGTTAAGATACGTTTGAAGCACTAACCATGTTACAGTCTCGTAACATTTTGAAAAGTATTACCATGTAATCTGTTACTTCATTTAATAAAAAAACACTTTTCATAATAGTAAATTAATCAATCCATGTTTTCAAGTATCCATTTACCTAATTATGTATATATATACATATCAGTATAGTTTTTGTCATTTAAGATATTCACCTCAATGTAGGTAATTATTTAGCCCACAACTTTATGAATATTCTATTAAGTACAGTATAATGCATTGTGTGCATCCATTATGCGGTACAGTTACTTAAAGTAATGTGTAAATATAAATTCCTTTCCGTTGTAAACAACTACTGATGTGTAATGTACTACTTCTACATTTAATATGTGTACATAGATTGTGCGTACAATAATAAACATTCATTTTTCTAATTATATTCGTGACTTTTAACTAATGCGATGATAATGGCGGTGATGTTTATATAATGTTGTATTGCATTATATTTTCTATACACCCTCAACCGTTATCCTATGAAAAAATACATTTTCTGATTAATTTTAGTTCCACAAAGTCGGCTGTTACTTTAATTTAGGCTTCCCTGTACTGTGTTATTTGAAGCAGTACTACCACACTCTGGATACCCGTCCACTTCCTAATATTTCTAAGTCAAAACATTAAATTTATTATATTATTGATATTTTGCGTTGTCAATTGCAATTGTCAAATCTGTCTTTTATGTTGTCTTTTATAATTGGATATAGTAGAGGATGGTTGGTAAAATGTTGCGTGATAGAGTGAGAAATGAGGATATTAGAAGAATTAGTCTATGCAAGAGGAGTGTTGTAGATAGAATGCGTTTAAATAAATTGAGATGGTTTGCTCATGTGGGACGAATGGAAGAGGAAAGAATGATAAAGAGGATATACTTGTCTGAAAAGAGAGGTGTGAGGAAGCGCGGGCGTCCGAGAACTACATGGCTTGACCATGTAGGTTATTTATTTAATTATGTATAATGATTGTCATCATTTTAATTGAAAATTAAAATATTGTTGCACTTTGTTGCTTGAATCGTTTTTTTTTAATCATAAGCGACTTGTTTTATGACCAAATATAATTCATTATATAAATTGAATATAAAGTTTAATTATATATTAATAATTTTACCAAATGCATAGATAAATGCTTTATTTATTTTATTATTATGAGGACAATATTTTTACAAGGGCATATAATTTTGTATAGGTATGTATTATAATATGAAAAAATCTTGCTACGTTGCTGATTTTTGGAGAAATATTACGATAAACACAATACTTGTGTATAATGAATACTTATTTAAATCAAAGTTCAGTTGACTGAGAACCGTTAATAAGAAGATTAAGGGCCGATCTTATAAACATTATATCAAATATCCGTTAGCATTTTGGTAAGTTGCTGACGGATGGCAGTTTGTGAGCCAAACAAACCGACGGGTGTCTTATAAAACCTATTTGACCATTCGGCATCCACATGTTAAATAAACTGGTGTTGCTATGATTTATTGTTTTTCTATGCATAGCAACGATCAAATACACACGCATTATTAAAGTTTAACCCAAGTATATTTATTATTCTATTGTTTAACCTCGCATAGCTTGTGTAATCACGTTTGAAAAATATATTATTTTGTTTAAATTCAGGAATAATTATTAGTTAAATGGTTGTAGGTTGTAAAATTAAGAAATGTCATATAAACCGACGGTTAGAGTGTCAAAACCGTTCCCAAAACAGTCGGTATTGCTAACCTACAGATTTTTACCGAAATATGGCTAACGGACGTTTATAAGACGCAAAAGTTACCGATTGTCGCTTTTTTCCTTATAAATTTAATGGAGGTTGCAGTCCACCGTCACAGCCGGGGGCTTATAAACTTCCTCAAGTGCAAAAAAGACCACAATGAAATAAAATTATAAAAATATCTCAGTGACAATTTGGAGCATTCTCCGAAGAAATTTTGGAATATATGCCTTCGTAATACGTATAAGGACGGGAAACGAAGGCATTCATTCGAATATTTCTTCGGAGAATGCTCCGAATCGTCACAGAATGATTGATGATTGATTGACGTTCGCATCCTAATATCTGGACGCACCCGGAAATGGTTTGCTGAAATCGATCGCAAATTATATACAATCAAGTTACAGAAATGCACTGTAGGATACTCTTTTCAAACATTGAAAATGTCTCGAAACTGTTGCATAGTTAATCCTTCAAATATAGATGAATTCAACCTCGTTGACATGTTTGTACCATACATGTATCGAGTGTAGGAATATAATAATGAGCAGTCTTATAAGTACAGACTGTTTTTAAACCTAAACCACTCGTAAACGATTGGACGATTTATTTTGAATAGAAATACAAAGAGTTCAAAGGGCACGTTTTAAAATCAAGGTTGTGTAGACAAACAAAAAGTATTCTTATTTTAAAAACAATTTTATTTTCAATGCGGATTATTTGCTTACTCACCAAACAACAATAAAGTACTTAGTACCTACCTAGGTCCGATATTACAATATGCTTTTAGTGTGACCTCTTTAACATGAAGTCCAAATGAAATTCAAATTTTGTGACTTTATTACACTTAAACGTAAAGAAAAAATTGAACTCAAATGAAAACAAATCTAAATTTTTCATTTATCTACTTTGTAGACTTTTATTTATTTCTGAATTATAATTTACATTAATTTATACTAAATTGATGCTGCCCAACTAAGTAGATCTTGTAGGTACTAGGGCAAACATCTCACAAACATATCAATCACATACACAAAAAAAACACAATCATATTTATAGTAAGCAAATACTGCACATTAAACTGTCCATACATGAAAGAATAAATAAACAAACCATTACTCATATGAAATAAAAAACAACATATCCCTCAACCATACACATCACAAATCCCACACCACATATTAACACACATACATCATCACTACTTCTACTATACCATCACGCCATATCCCACAAGTGGGGTAGCCAACATACCAGCCGCGTGTAATAAACATTCGAACCGTCCTCTCTGTGCCAACAAAAAAAAACATTATACCTAGTATGTAAAAAATCCAAAAAAATATTTTGACCGTATCATTGCAAGACTGAAGGCAGAAACGGTAGAGGTCAACCAAGAGACACTTATATAGACCAACTGAAGAAGGAAATGAACTGTGGCACATACGTAGAACCACAGAGACTAGCTGAAAATAGGGAGGAATGAAGAAGAAAATCTAAACTCGTTTGCAGACCAATTCGATGGATTGTAACTCACTGTATATAATTGCAGTTATTTAAAAAAATTAATATCCCTTACTGTGGTGTAATCAAAGCCATGTGATCTTATCAAATTGATTATTTTATCACTTGTTCTCTGATTGCAGCCACGGAGTTCTAAAGCTACTGCTACGAAAAAGGTAAGTACAGTATTATATTATTATATTCATCAATAATATTATAAATGTTTATATACTTAATAGTGAAAGTATGACGGTGTAACTAACATAAGGCCAAGGTAGTGAATGATCAAATATATAATATATGTACCTAGTATCTATATCTGCATAATATTAGGTTCTGAAAACAGGTAATAGCACTTAATATTACTAACAGAAGTAGTTAAGTTTATTTCATAACGACACTGTTATTCAACAACTTTGTAATAATATTATTATTATGTAGGTATGTGCCTGCAACAAAACTATTCTAGCTTTAAATACGACTCCGTTAGAGAAAATGCGTCAAATTAAAAAGCCCCATCTTATACAAACATCCTGGGAATACTCTCACCACAATGTTTTGACTTTTCTAATTGTTTTGTTTTGACTCATTTTATAATTGTTATAGTTTGATTTCCAATTGTATTTTTTCTTCGCCAGTTGTTGTTCTGTTCCAACTGTGTTGTAAATGAGAATTATGTTAGTTTTTGTTTTATATTTTAACATGTAAAAGGCTCACGCCGTGGATTTATGTATAAATAAATAAATAAATATAATATCGACTCTCCAGTTCCGTAACTTAACAAGTAGAAATGTCTTATATTCGTGAAATCGACATTTTCGTAATTTTGCTATTTATATTATGCCTTAAAAACACAACAGAAAGTGAAATATACTATATAATACATAGTTGCACTGCTAGAGGCAATATGTTGTCTTTGTTCCGTCCAATAGAAATACAATTCGAAATATTTATTTGTGGAATTGAAAAAAGGTAGGTACACCTACATTTTTTTTTTCATTAGCTTAATATTTCATATATAAAGATAACTGCGTTTTTTATAATTATTTGTTTGTGGAATCGATAGAATGGAGTTGATTATAATTATGTATTATCAATTAAATCAAATATTTCGAAAATTTTGACTTGCTGAGTTATAAAACTGGACAGCCGATATGAGTATCATCACAGCATCCTCCACGATTGATGTAATCAGTGGACTAACTGAAAATAGTGAATGTATTATATGTACCTACGTAATCCAAAATAAGAAGTAATGAATTAAAAAAAAATGGAATCAACATATATTTTCCTTATGATACATGTTTGAATATTCCGCCTTTACTAAAATACATGAAAAATAATAATTGTTTACATTTCATCCAACCTGTGACTAACCATTCTTCACATTTTTTTAAGTTTGTTGATAAATAAAAAGAAATAGGTTCTTATATGATTTAATTAGTATCCAGGATTACACTCAAAGGATGCGAGTTCTTATCAACATGCATAGAAAGTATTGGTGTCCATTTAGCTTGTCTGGTAAAAGTGTCTATGAATAAATATATGTAAGTGTTCGTCGGTAGCCTGGGGGTAGAGTCTCGGTTTCGTGCACATGAGGTCCGTGGTTCGATCTCAGGTGCCGGCAAACTCCCCTTTCACGACACAAGCTTTTAGCTTACTGTGAAAGGTGTATAAGGTTGTATTTGGGTTTATAACAAAAACCCAGATAAATCTTTTTATATTTTTAAAAATTGTTGATAAATAATAAAAAGCGAGTTCTTATCAACATGCATAGAAAGTTTTGGTGTCCATTTAGCTTGTCTGGTAAAAGTGTCTATGAATAAAACTTATTTGTACATTATAATGTACAAACATGTACACACATATCAACACACGGATTTAAATATTTATACTCATATTACTTGCCGTTTACTAGCTACTGCCTACTTAACTATAATGCATACTAATATTGACACTGGGCACAAGTTCAATGGCGAATAATTATATTATAATATAAATGGAAATTTTCAATCTTATATATTATTATCTGGTTAAATAATAGGTTATTTGTTATTGATATTTAACATAGGTAAGTTTTAGATATTTCTCCGTAGAACTTTCTTGACTCGCACGCCATAAACTTTATTACCTATTAGGTAGGCATTAAAAGATATACTGTTGCTGTTATTTATCTACTTATATAATAAATTCTTAATAAAATAACTAGGTACTTGATCATCGATATGATGCAAAGATTTCCCTGAACGATTGTAAATCACAATAATAATAATAAGAACACTTTATTGATCAGAAAAAAAAATCATGAGCAATTGGCGAGCTTATTGCCTGGAGGCAATATCTTCCAGCTAACCAAACGGATGGACAGGCCGGACGGACGGACACAATTTAACGGATGCAGATTTTTGTAACGATATAATATTATGTACATGTACCGATATGTAATACATATACCTATATACCGATTAATATTATCAAAGTTTTTAAGATTAATTTCGAGAGTAAAACGAGTTAGGGTTAGTTGCCAGAAATCGCACCTACTCGATAAACTCACACTCTCTCTCTATTAATAGTATTAAATATTAAAATGTATTTTTATTTAAAATTACTTGTGATCAACGTACAGTAATGAATAAATAAATAAAATGTGGTATGATTTGAATCAGAAACCGATGGATAAAAAAGGAGGTTGTAAATAATAATAAGGCTCCCACTATTTTATGTAAGGTATTATATTATTCTTCTAAGTCGGTCCCTCAATGCTGAGGATCGTGACCACCATGACCCCAACCAAGCGACAAGCTCCTCCACCGTGCCCTGTCCTCCGCCTGCCTAAACGCCTCACACATTGTACCCCCTGTATTATAATATTATATTTATAGTAAGCAAATACTGCATTAAATATTAAAATGTATTTTTATTTAAAATTACTTGTGATCAACGTACAGTAATGAATAAATAAATAAAATGTGGTATCATTTGAATCAGAAACCGATGGATAAAAAAGGAGGTTGTAAATAATAATAAGGCTCCCACTATTTTATGTAAGGTTCTCCCACTATTATTCTTCTAAGTCGGTCCCTCAATGCTGAGGATCGTGACCACCATGACCCCAACCAAGCGACAAGCTCCTCCACCGTGCCCTGTCCTCCGCCTGCCTAAACGCCTCACACATTGTACCCCCTGTATTATAATATTATACATTACAATAATCCAAATACACCCTCACAGAAAACTGTATGCTACATATGCTTGTGTCGTGAGGGTGTGGTAGATAGGCAGCGGGAGAATTCGTGGTACAGATCTTAATTTTTATTTTTACCATACTGATGAAATAATGAAAGAAAAAAGCCTTTGAAATCAAATCTTTGAACCTGCAGAAAAGCTATGGTACGTAACCCAAGAAAATTATTAATAGATTCAGAGCTCTTGCCCATATAAGGATAATATTATTTGTATAGTAAGTAATAATTTTGTAATGAATTTATGTGTCTTTGTGAAAAAATAGCTAATTGTATTGCGTAGTGTATACCTATATGACAAAATCAATAGATATGTATGACTATAACAATACTTTGTAAATAACAACACGGGTCCATACTTTGTAAATAACAAAAGTGAATTTATAATTATATGTATATTTAAACATAGATAATTACATATACCTAAGCAAAATTGTATTTGCATACACAACCCCGATTTGAATGTGAGATCAAAATACTATTATAAAATCGAAGTAGACTATTAAGTGAGGACTTTGTACATTAACATAATAATAACAACTTTATCATATTATTATAATATCAGCACGTGAATACAGTGTAAGGTATGAAGAATATAGATAGAGAGATCTAGATTGATCTACTTTTCCAATCATTGTTTTAAAAATTAACATCTTCAATTCAGAGATCAAGTATGCCACCCTCTCTAAATGTCTTAATTTTTGTATCTTAATTTGGTACGGACCTTTCATGTTTTGTTTATCTTGCGTATTTTCTTGAATATTTTAAGTTTAAATAATAATAAGCGCCTAATTGTATGTGGTGATTTCAATATAGATCTAGACACTGACACAAACAACAAGAACAATTTTGTGGATATTATGAGTAGTTTCTGTTTGACGCGTAGCATTCTTGCACCTACTAGAGTAACAAATAGTACAGCCACTTGCATTGACAATGTTTTTACAGATGTAAACTTGATTAATTCTCACCTTGTTGATATAATCAGATCAGACCATTATGGGCAAATGATTGAATTTAAAATTGAGAATATTAAATGTAAACCAGTTGTAAAAAAATGTATTTCCAGGAGAATTTGTACCGAGGAAAGCATAAATAATTTCCAACAATCTGTTGCCCATACTGTTTGCTCTTTGGCAGTCGACAACAAAAATGTAAATTTGGTTTTTAGTGAATTGTTCAAATTAATCCTTTTGGAATTGAATCATAATTTTCCTGTAAAGAAAACAAAGTGTATGACTAAGAAATCTTTTGAATGTTGGGCTACTCCTGGTATACGGATATCAAGGAGAAATTTGTTCCAATTGTACGAGCAAAAAAGATTGAAAAATTCTGAAGAAATTATAGTAAGCAAATACTGCATTAAATATTAAAATGTATTTTTATTTAAAATTACTTGTGATCAACGTACAGTAATGAATAAATAAATAAAATGTGGTATCATTTGAATCAGAAACCGATGGATAAAAAAGGAGGTTGTAAATAATAATAAGGCTCCCACTATTTTATGTAAGGTTCTCCCACTATTATTCTTCTAAGTCGGTCCCTCAATGCTGAGGATCGTGACCACCATGACCCCAACCAAGCGACAAGCTCCTCCACCGTGCCCTGTCCTCCGCCTGCCTAAACGCCTCACACATTGTACCCCCTGTATTATAATATTATACATTACAATAATCCAAATACACCCTCACAGAAAACTGTATGCTACATATGCTTGTGTCGTGAGGGTGTGGTAGATAGGCAGCGGGAGAATTCGTGGTACAGATCTTAATTTTTATTTTTACCATACTGATGAAATAATGAAAGAAAAAAGCCTTTGAAATCAAATCTTTGAACCTGCAGAAAAGCTATGGTACGTAACCCAAGAAAATTATTAATAGATTCAGAGCTCTTGCCCATATAAGGATAATATTATTTGTATAGTAAGTAATAATTTTGTAATGAATTTATGTGTCTTTGTGAAAAAATAGCTAATTGTATTGCGTAGTGTATACCTATATGACAAAATCAATAGATATGTATGACTATAACAATACTTTGTAAATAACAACACGGGTCCATACTTTGTAAATAACAAAAGTGAATTTATAATTATATGTATATTTAAACATAGATAATTACATATACCTAAGCAAAATTGTATTTGCATACACAACCCCGATTTGAATGTGAGATCAAAATACTATTATAAAATCGAAGTAGACTATTAAGTGAGGACTTTGTACATTAACATAATAATAACAACTTTATCATATTATTATAATATCAGCACGTGAATACAGTGTAAGGTATGAAGAATATAGCGATGGCATAGCGCACAGAAGTGGTAAGTACAGTTTTCATAGTTTTGAGATATTCAATGTTGAATGTTTGAGATGCCATACAATCTAGTACTAACCACACATAGTTTTTGTTAAATATCTCGTGAATGACACAGAGTTACGCAATAATATTCCTAAGGAACATACTTCAGATGATATAGATTCGCATGCGTATAATAACTCATTTTCGGTAAAAACTGCACTTACCACATCTGTGCGCTACACCATCGATAGATAGAGAGATCTAGATTGATCTACTTTTCCAATCATTGTTTTAAAAATTAACATCTTCAATTCAGAGATCAAGTATGCCACCCTCTCTAAATGTCTTAATTTTTGTATCTTAATTTGGTACGGACCTTTCATGTTTTGTTTATCTTGCGTATTTTCTTGAATATTTTAAGTTTAAATAATAATAAGCGCCTAATTGTATGTGGTGATTTCAATATAGATCTAGACACTGACACAAACAACAAGAACAATTTTGTGGATATTATGAGTAGTTTCTGTTTGACGCGTAGCATTCTTGCACCTACTAGAGTAACAAATAGTACAGCCACTTGCATTGACAATGTTTTTACAGATGTAAACTTGATTAATTCTCACCTTGTTGATATAATCAGATCAGACCATTATGGGCAAATGATTGAATTTAAAATTGAGAATATTAAATGTAAACCAGTTGTAAAAAAATGTATTTCCAGGAGAATTTGTACCGAGGAAAGCATAAATAATTTCCAACAATCTGTTGCCCATACTGTTTGCTCTTTGGCAGTCGACAACAAAAATGTAAATTTGGTTTTTAGTGAATTGTTCAAATTAATCCTTTTGGAATTGAATCATAATTTTCCTGTAAAGAAAACAAAGTGTATGACTAAGAAATCTTTTGAATGTTGGGCTACTCCTGGTATACGGATATCAAGGAGAAATTTGTTCCAATTGTACGAGCAAAAAAGATTGAAAAATTCTGAAGAAATTACAAATTTAGTACGTAGATACAGTGCCATATTCAAAGCAGTGTGTAAAGAGGCAAAAAAAAGATTTCTTAGCCGCAAAATAATGCTATCAAAAAATCCAATTAGAGCAACATGGAATGTTATTAAAGAGGAAACGGGTAGATCCATTGAGCACTCTCATGAGGCGGATCTCATCACTGTAGGCGGCATAGATGGTTCCGATAAACTGGCCATATCAAATTACTTTAACGAATATTTTGTAAGTGCAGCATCATCCCTGATTCAGGCATCAGGCCCTTCCTCGGTTGTAACCAATAAATATAAGTGTATAGATTCTGTAGAGACTACTTTCAAGTTTAGGCCAATATCCACACAGGACGTATTAAATACCTGTAAAAATTTAAAATCAAAAGGATCCACAGACCTCTGGAATATATCAACTAAATTACTTAAATCCATTATTCATTGCCTTGCACCATGTCTAGCAAAATTGTTTAATTTGAGCCTTGAGCAGGGGATTTTTCCGGATCTCTTAAAAATGGCTAGGGTTGTCCCTATACATAAAAAGGGTGACCCAACTGACCCCGGAAACTACAGACCCATCTCGATCCTGCCGGTGATTAGTAAGCTTCTTGAGAGAATGGTCACTGCACAGCTCGCCCACTTTTTTGTTCACAATAATACCCTAAATTCACTCCAATTTGGTTTCCAAAAGGGAAAAAGTACGGTCGACGGGATTTCGTCCCTACTCCAGACAGTTCTTGAATCTCTGGATCAGAAGCGCGATACATATGGAGTCTTCTGTGATCTGTCAAAGGCATTTGATTGTGTGAACCATAAAATTCTACTAGAAAAGCTCACTCTATACGGAGTGAGGGGCACTGAGAATCAATTTCTCAGATCGTATTTGGATGACCGTAGACAGATCACAGAGGTAAACGGTGTCAGGTCGACTGAGAGAGCGATAGTCTGCGGCGTTCCCCAAGGTTCGATACTGGGGCCCTTGCTCTTTTTAATTTATGTGAACGACCTACCAGGCTGTATCGAGGAAGGTCAAAAAATAGTTATGTTCGCAGACGATACCTCGATATTGATCCAGGATGGTATTGAAAAAGAGAAAACGATTCGCAACACCTTAAGTGTCCTGGACAGAGTGGGCGAGTGGTTCAGGGAAAATGATCTTGTCCTGAATGTGACGAAAACGAATACTATTCACTTCTCACTGAGACAGTCCTCTGCGCCCGACCCAGTCACGGCGGCTCTGTCTGAGCGCCAACTAGCTATAGTTGACAATTGTAAATTCTTAGGAGTTAAGATTGACAGGAGATTGCGGTGGACGGCGCACATTGAGGAGCTGGCCGGGAAATTAAATTCCGCAATTTTCGCAATTAAAAAAATTAAAGAGACCTGCGGTTTTGAGGCGGCAAAGTCCATATACCATGCCTACTTTCACAGCATCATGTCATATGGGGTGCTGTTCTGGGGCGGGGTAGGTGAAGCAAGAAGAATATTTCTCTTACAAAAAAGGGCCATACGAGTATTAATGGGGCTGAAGCCGGGAGACAGTTGTCGAAACTCCTTTCGAGAGCTGGGTGTATTGACCTTGGCCGGTGCATATATCATAGAGTGCATGACTTTTGCCCGGAAAAACTTGCCAAACACTCCCCTAAATTCGGATCAGCACGCCTATGACACTAGACATAAAAATGATGTTCGTGCAATCGAGCATAGGTTGGCAAAGGTCAGCAAAAGCTTTGTGTGCCTCAGTGTGCGGTTGTTTAACAAGCTGCCTGAAGATGTGAGGGCCTTGGGCTTGGAGGCGTTTCGTGGGAAGGTGAAGGAGTATCTCGTTGAGCAATCCTTTTACACGATTGACGAAATGCTGAATCGAGCAAATGACTCTATTAGCATTTAAATATTTTGTAAATCTGTAATTCTTTGTTGTCTCTTGTTGTCTGCCTATGTCTGACGATTTGCAAATCTGAGCCATTTACACTCCGATTTGCAATGACCTATAAATTTACTGGATGTCTGTTTCTTTTTTATATTTTTTAATCAAAAATTGTAATGCTTTTGACGAATCCAAGTGCCCGGACTGGGCCTACGGCTGATGATATACAATATACAATATACAATATACAATATTTAATACTTGCAGTTAATCTGTCGATTACTCCATTCGTGGGATATGTTGTAATGCTTTAAATAGATGTATAAGCAATGTTGTATAATTCTGGATTGTATTGGTTCCCGACAACTTTTCTTTCACAATATACACACAATTTCAAGTATTACTACTACTATTATACCATCACGGAATATCCCACAAGTGGGGTAGCCAGCAGACCAGCTGCATATTACCAACATTCAAGCTGTCCTCTCCGTGCCAATATAAAACCAAGACATTCAGTATAGGTGGCAAACCTCATCGCTGAATTTAAGATGTAAAATGTCTTATAATATAAAAGTATTATACTTATATTTTTTTGTTTAGACATTAGGTAGGTACTTATACTATATTTTTTTGTTTAGTTATGTGCCAATTGACTAATTCTTGAAAAATGTCGGTTTAGAATTGTTGATTTTTTGGATTTTGGAAATCTATAACACTATACAGTTTTTCAGGATAAACTCGAACAATCTTCTATATATCTCCACACGTCCCAGGGATAGAAGATTTGATATATTAATGGGATATGACTATATGAGATGTCTTGTAAAGTGTGTAGGTCGAGACAAAGATTAAAAGCCGAAAAATACATGGTCCATTGTCTAGTTTAGATATTACATTACTTAAAAACTTAAAAGCACTGCGTTTTTTATCGTTGTCATTGGTCATTGATTTTACCTGCGTATAGATAAAATAACATTTTTAGATTATGTATAGATACAGTTATTAAATATACCTAATTAATATTTAGTTTATGTCCCAGACGTTACGTATATTTCATAATGTGGTCGAAAATAATTAATTAATATTGTCGCGTACACGCACCAAGATAAAACATTTATTGAATAATCGGAGAAAGTGAACGACTTATGTCGTTACTTAAGCAATACATAATAAATAGGTACATAATATTTATAACGACATATTAATCAACTGTCTGCATTAAAATTAAATTATATAACATGTACAACTTAATCGACAGACATATACCTATCGAAAAAGTTAATGTTGTTTACCAAAGTTGCATTCAAAAGAATCTATTAAACAATTAATGGTAAATCGCCTTTCAACGCTGATCCCACCATTTAGGGCGATGTCCAACTACTAATTTTACCCACTGTCGGGTGTCCTGAAGACCCGATTCTAGGAAATAATGACGCCAATAGCTTTCACTACCTATTGGAGTGTAAAGATTTAGACCAAAAACGGAAAGTAAATAAATAAAGTTAGTTCCTGTGGGAAGTAGGGAGCAGAAACCGCAGCTTCATACGCTTAGAAGGTCTTTGTGTCAATTAAGTCACTCTGGTGTCGTTGTCACAGGAAAGGTGAATTGTAAAAGAGGGACACCCAGACCATAGGAAACTTTTTCTACGAAAGAACAGTATTCACTCTTTTTGGCCAACTATCATTAGATATTCTCGAAACATACTGACCCGGCCAGGATCATTGTCTCACCTTTATTACGGAGACTAATCTCTGTTGAGTGTTGTGGCATTGTGACATAATTGCTTCTACAACGATATAATAATTATTTAAATATACTGCAATGCAAAGAAAAAAAATACAATAAAACTTTTCCATAAAATGTGTACGCGGATTTTTTACATTCTTTATAATGCCTCTACGTTTATATTTGTGCAAAAAGTATTTATTGACGTTGCTTATTAACCCAAGTGATTTTTTTATGTTGATTATCATTATTTTATTGCATACTGTAAACTTTCTCCGGAAGGCCTATACAATCATAAAACGTTTAAAGACTTTTCCCAAACATAGGTAGTGATAATAAATAAAATATTCGTTTTTTTTTTAATTTTAATATTTTTTAATATCGTCTCATAAAACACACCTATGTAGGTATATAGTTTTAAAGATGTGAATTATATGCATACATAATATCTAAGGTTTACAATTTCTAGATTTATTTCTTTATAGAATTAAATTTAGACATGTTATATAGTGAGTAGCCAAATTACATCCATACACATACATCATAGCGTATCCACAAGTGGGGCAACCAGAAGATTAGTCGCATGCAACAAACACGCAAATCGACCTCTCAGTGCCAACAAAAAATCAAGACATTAAGAATGGGTGGCAAACCTCATCGCTAAATTTAAGATTTAAATGTTTTTTTTATTCGCCTTTTACAGGATACTCGAAAATTTCCAGAAAAGAGTGGGAAACCAATGCTTTGCCGGAAGATCCGCGTAATTAAAAATAATAGTGTTAATATTACCTACACTTAGATAACAAATTAATACTGTAATACATAATATAAATATTTATACTTATATTCTAATCACTAAATTAGCGCACAAAGAGTAGAATTCTGCATTGGTTCATAACAAAAAGAAAATCATTTTTATAATTATTTCAAAAGAGACTTCTTTTGCCTGCTTGCGTTGTCAAACTGTGAAACGTGAAACCAATTGCTGAAGATTCACATATAAGCATAGGTAATATTATAAATAGGTATAGTAATAGTATGTTTGTGTCATATGAAGGCGATGAAAACAAGAAGTGACAATATTTTGATGAAATAAGGACACTTCATAATTATATTCACATCCTTACCGAAATTTCAGAGATGATGTCGCAAAACATCTAATATCATTCAAAAAGATTACACAAGTGAAATAATCCCAAATTCGCTTTGCACAGCTGATGAAATTCGGATTTCATCAGCTGTCCCTGAAATAATAATTATTGAAAGCGCTTGAATGAAAATGCGGCGATATCATCATTCTTATTTAGTACGCAAGTTCAAACAACGGGGAACATTGAAAATGCTCATTACAATAACAAACACTAAAATTAATTAGTAGAGTGATATTTAATCGAGTGCAACTTTTAATGCATATTTTGAATTTTATTGATAGGTTTTATGTTACCTGTATAATATTTACAAAAAATAGTTAAACTTACCAATGAATAAGATTCCCATGATAAAATAGCCACAAGTAAACACAGTAGAACACTACGGTACATTTTTATTGTTAACAAATGTAAGATAACTATTATTTGCAAATAAACACAACATACGAAAAATGAAAAATAATGTTTAAAACACCATACACTAATTCATTGTAATAATGAGCACTTATTTCACATCACAACTTCCGCTGAAAATAACTTTTGTCGCAAAACAATTAAAAAATATAACTTTTCAGAAGACAAATCTTTAACTAACTATGGACTGGATGAATATTAATTGATTTTATAATATTATATGGTTTGAATTTTATATGATAACGATTTGTTTATTTGTTTACTAAGATATAATTAATTAATTCCGTTATAAGAACAATTTCCTACAAATCCATATACCGAGTTTGTGTGCATTATAAGAATGTAATAATGTTACAACATTTGTGTAATCGTGTGTGTTGTGTTTATTAGTATCTATAGAAGAAGTAGTAGTAATTAGTTGTGTATATACACTTGCTCTTGCTTATGCTAACATGGACCAATCACTTTCCCTCTCTTTTAATGTCAATGTATGATTTTTGTTTTCACTTTCGATGGCACTCCGTCAGAGAGCTGATGGCCAACTGGTTGTGGAAACCTTTCCTCCAATGTCATGATACGCTGATGAAAGTGCCTTCCCACTCCAAAGTTACTTCGGATTATTATAATAATAATAATGTGTGCACCATGGTGGAGTGTCGTAATAGTCAACAATCATAACATGGTTATCAAGGAAATTTCACATTTGGAATGGAATCATAATATTATAAATATGTATGTATTACATTGGAACTGGTGGCACCATGATAGCCAAAGGCTCACAGCTGCTGATTATCACAAGTTTATACTCGTGCGGTAACTGAGTGTTAAATCATATGATAAACAATAAATACATAATTTGTACATTCCATATTATTAGATGACTGCCTCCATCTCTAAATATTATAATTTAGTATATCTATTAGACATTATTATAGTTTTCAAACATTCATTCATCGTGCCATTGAATTCCATCAAATGTAAAAACACCTAGAAGTACCTATAAGAAGGCACATTATTTGTGTCATTAACGCTATGTTGTAATTTATATTCATGGTGCACTTTCATCTTCGGCATTAAAGATTAACTTTAATACAACTATGTATGTGTAGAGGCAATCATAAGTAAATACAGTAGATATTATCTGCATCAACAGTTAAGCTTCACATTAAAATACAAATACATTTGAATAATTTTGATAAATGCTTACTACTTCTTTTTCAAGTCATACCTTAAAACTTTAATCGGGGTTTACGTTTAGTGTCTACGCTTTCTTACTAATATGGATATGCATTCTTCGTCATCTTTTCATCATTCATTCACTCCACATGTTCAAACCCTCGCAAATTATTTACGAGCATTCTATCCACAACACTTCTCCGATCACACAAATCTTTCTTTCGTTTTCTCTTTCATTCATTCATTCATTCATCGCCCTCAACGCTCCTCTCGGGAGCACAGGGCAGAAACCAGCCTCCTACATTCAGAGCGTCTCAGCGCCAATCGCGTCACCTCTTCCCATGACATTCCCTACGTTCTTCTCTTTTCTCTTTCATACACCAGCACTATCGTCTTCATAACATTCATTTTTAAAAAAATCGGCTCAAAAAATCTATCGAAAGTATAGCTACGTTAAGATTTGCATTTTCCAAAAAATCATACCACTTTTAGTCCACTTCTATGTAGGTAGGTATATCAATGTTCAAATTGTATATCATTACACGCAGTAATCGATTATTATCGAAATAACGGTGATTTCAATAACAATAATAGTAGCTGGGAACTGTTACTAAAAGAAATCGTATCTAAGTTGAATGAATGAAAATATATTACAAACAGATATAATGAGCAAAATAAGGAAAATGAATAACGTAATTTGTAGAGCAATGTAAGTACCTATATAGAAAATACGCGAAAGTAATCGGTAAGCATATGTAGGTACCGCCTTATATTAATTTGATATGTATAACATTTTATCTGATATCGAACATACCTAAATGTAGTATACTGAAAGGTTGAAAAAAAATGTTAATACCTATTTGATAGAAAATTGAAGAAAGCCTCAGTAGGAGTCTCAGTCTTGGATATTGGATACAACAGACATGTCTGAGAATATTTATGCTAAGAGATAGTTCAAAATAAATAATAATGAAAATAGGTATCGAAGCGTTTTTTACATTCCATGTTCCGTTCAAATCTGGCGTTATTTTCACAAACAAGTAAAATAAAAAGAAAAAAAAACAAACTAAAGAATCAACTTTTAAGGTATGAGGAGATAATAATAGGAAAGCGAATGATAATGAAGAAGGCACTGCTAAAATTTAATTCAGTTTTCATAATTTTTGGGTCATCATTTATTCATTCGCCCTTCTATATCCTCCTCAGGAGAACAAATTCAACGCCCTCCCTCCCTTTGTGAGCACAAGACAGGAACCAGCCTCCTCCATTCATAACATATCTCTGCAATCCGAGTATATCCATAACTTACCAATTTTATGTAAAAGGAATGTTCTAGCCTACGGAAATCTTGTGAAAACTAACATTACCGAATCAGTAGCGACACCCCTTCTTCATCACAGAGATTACAGCTCTTTACCGAATGCGTTGGAGCACAGTAGGTAGGTCTCATTCAGCGTTTTGTACAACCCTACTATCACTATAATACACACATATTTATTACCTAATTATGTAGTATCTACGTATTATTTATGTAATACGTAATTAGGTATGTATATGATAATGACCTTTCCCCAATGTTATGGTCAATGAGGCAATGTCAAAATACGAATTAAAAACAGACTGACCACAATATCATTATTTTACGATATGACTAGATATTATGTAGGTAGGTAGCTTAATATTATTGTGTATGGGTAGACATAAATGTACAAGGTACCTGACAACTTTCCAATGAGAAGTTGGCTTGTGTTATTATTATTATTTAATGATGCCAAATTGATTTACATAAAAAGCGTCACAGCCATAGTATCGCGCTATTATTTTATTTTGATACGAAATTAATTGAGATTAAGTCGTGGTACTGAGGTGACCATGCGGTCCTATTTTACAAAGGAAGTTCTTTTTTTATAGATATATTCAGTCTTCCCTTTATAAGTGTTGTATTAAACAAGGGCGCACTTAGGTTCTTGATTATATTACTAAAGTATTGAAAAAGTATGAAAAATCGCATCTACTACTTCTACGTCTTACTTCAAAAATTAAACCTAACATACACTTAATAAAATGACATTTTGGAATTGTATAAATGTATACTAATCTGATAAAGATCTTAGAGTAAACGTTGGCAATTTTCTCAAATTCCTTTCCGTAGGTACGTACCTACCAAAATTTAAAAGCTGAAGTCTAAAAATAAAAAAGGTCTAAGTCAGTTAAAAAAAGTTTGCTGCGATAAGTTGAGAAAGACATTCGTAATGGAACTATTTTTTTATTTCCATTCAAACAACATAGCTCCCTAGGCTAACATCTCGAAATTAAATTCTAATATTACGAGATACGGCATAGCAAAATCTTGAGGTTTACCAAAACCACAAATATGTATTTTTATCATAATCATTATTTTATTTTTAGATTTTTTGTTTAAGGAATCGAAAGAATATTATATAATATCGAAAGAAATTTGAGTTCGTCGGTAGCCTGGAGGTAGAGTCTCGGCCTCGTGAACAAGGGGTCCGTGGTTCGATACCAGGTGCCGGCAAACTCCCCTTTCACGACACAAGCTTTTAGTAGCTTACTGTGAAAGGTGTATAAGGTTGTATTTGGATTTATAACAAAACCCAGATATTTTTTTTTTTTTTAAAAAAAGATATATCACATGAAACCGTTTTATTCGATTTTCATTTCTGTCGCTTTTTCACTTACTTACTGCTAGCCCTCTTCCCTCCACTGCTGGATATAGGCCTCTTCAAAACTTTTCCTCCTATCTCGAGCAACACGATACCACTGTTTTCCCATCATCTGGAGAATATCGTCAACCCATCTTTTTTGGGGTCTTCCTACGCTTCTTTTGTCCTCCTACGGCCAAGTCCATCTACCATCCTCTCGTCTTACCACATGACCAGCCCATTGCTATTATTTGCAGCTTGGAGATTTTATCAACAACATCAACGACTTTTGTCTTTTGTCGGATGGTTTCATTTCTTATTTTGTCTCTCAAGCTGATACCCAGCATTTGTCCTCTTTTACTTTGTAAATATTGGTCACCATAACATCAATGCCTTGATACAGGTGTATCTACTTAGTGCATAAATAATAATTTGGTTCGTAGGTACCTGTTCAATTTTCGCAATATTATTTTAATGAAGGGAAATTTTAGGAAATTGCGAAACGCGGTGAAGTGTGACTCTTCATATTTTAAATAACACACCTAGGTTATTAATCGACAAAATGTTCACACTTTTACTCTTTTATTTTAAATCTAGGTACGTAAGTAGGTATCTATAGTTCTGATTAATTTTTCTATGATTTATGAAAGCCTACACTTTCCGCCCCACTTATATTTTAAATCAATTAATTTATTCACCCGTCATAGATAAGCTCACATCACTTAAGTATATTTATTATTCTATACATCACATTTCGAGGAAACATCTGCTGTACAAAGTGGTCATCAAATTTTTAGATATTTACTTATATGTTTATTCTTTAATTTTATCTTCGCAACCGAATAAAAAATAGTATTTTTAAAATTGTAAGTAGCCTTGGATTCATTACCTATTTACTATTGCACTATATACAAATTTTTGTACGTTTTTTTTTTCTTCTTTTCTATTTTGTATGTTTCAAACTATATTTTTGTGTATTAGCGATGGCTGCTTGTGTGATATGCTAGTGAGAACAGATGAATGAGCGAAATGTGTGGTACTTAAATAATTGACTTAACTGTGGTACATGTTTGTGGATGGCAGCTGAGTTATGAACGACCTTTTTCAATTTTTGTAAACCATATTTATAGTTATTATCTGTTATGTGCTTTTACCAGTAAATAAAATAAATAAAAATAATATACTAACTTAGAAATAACATTAACCTAGCTATTATAATAAAAAGTTTAAAAAAAACTCTCTTAGACAATAATAATATGGTGTAATAGTTTAGTGAGTAATATTTTGTGAGCTATTTCTTTCAGGGGCATCACATTTATTTAAAATTTATACTTGAAATGATATTGAAACCACAAATAATATAACTATGTCCAAGGGCTAACCAAGATTTTTCTAGGGTGAGAAACTGTTCCCATTTCATTAAGATCCTGTGATATTTAACATAAACTGGGTCTGACTTCTAGAGGGTGGGACAGCTATTGATTTAAAATTTCTTCAATTCAACTCCATACAGTTAACTGCTCTACTTTTGGGAGAAAATATTATAATAAGTTAATACCTATAAATAAAATAAATCACTCTTTGTAATAAAATAACATTTATTCAAAATCATAAGCATGGGATTGTTAACACAGGTAGTCTACTGGTTACCCCACTTGTAGGACATTCCATGATGATATAAATGGATAGATAAGAGCGTACTGATATTATAATGCTACATATATTTATTTGACAATAATCTTCTGATAATATTCATAACTCGGCAATCTCAGCATATCTCTTTTCTGCATCTTTATAAATACTTGTCCAAGAGCCATACCCATAGTAAAATATTTCCAAAATATTCTTGCTTATACTCTTCAAATCTTTCACAAGGTCTCTAAAAACATATTGTAAGCAATTAATAAAAAATACAAAAAATAATAGTCAATTCCGCTTAATTGGGACAGCCGCTTATTTGGGACAAATCTCAAAGAACAGAAACCAAACCAAGAAACCAATAGTAAATTTATATGTATAATTGGGACAACATTCCACTTAATTGGGACAGTAAATTTAAGATTCAAAATTTTGTAGAAGTGCAATGTTACAAAAGCAAAAGACAGACTGTACTTGACTAATTTTTCCATTGAACTAAATTGTATGTACCTACCTACCCATTTATAATTTTAATTACGATTTTTTTTTCTTAAAAGTTTATATTACATATTTGTAATTTATATGATAATTTATTTTACCTATAGGTATGTAATTTACAGTTTCCAAGAGTTTATAAAATAAAATTATTGTAAAAAATATGCATTGTTTAATTTTATGTGTGCATTACTGGTTAATGGCCTTAGATGCCAAAACCAAAAAAATGAATTTAAAAAATGTGAAATTCGTTTAATTGGGACAGCCGCTTAATTGGAACAAAATGCCCAAGTCCCGATGTGTCCCAATTAAGCGAAATCGACTGTATTTCTATTTTACAGTCTACTTTATGTTTATTGGATGTAGTTGGTCGTCCACTGGCTACCCTATTTATGGGAGATGTTAATGGTGTAGATAGACAAATTTCAGTTCTATTACAAAAAACTAAACCTAACATTGAGGGTATACAACCAAAATGCACTAAGTCATTTCAGTTTTGAGATGACATGGTGGCAGTTAAATGAAAAAAAAAATGTTTAGATGAATAGGAATTCGCCATGTATTATTTGAACTTTAATTAAGATGATATTGGTAAATGACTTATAGGCTTTGCAAACAAATTCAAACATAGGAAAAGTGTTAATTACTTGAATAGTTTTTGACAACTTTTGTAGCACTAGTCTGACTTAGTGTATTTTGCTTATATACCCTCGCAGTGTTTTATAGGTTGAATTGCATTTTGTTTTTATTTAGACTTTTTTGACTGTAGCATATTTAATTATTGTATTTATAAAAGGTTTTCATATGTCCACTTCAAATAGAAAACATTCGAGTTTTTTTACAAAAAAAGATATATCTGGGTTTTGTTATAAACCCAAATACAACCTTATACACCTTTCACAGTCAGCTAGAAGCTTGTATCGTGAAAGAGAAGTTTGCCGGCACCTGGGATCAAACCACGGACCCCCTGTTCACCAGGCCGAGACTCTGCCTCGAGGCTACCGACGAACTCAACTCTTGATCTTCAAATAAAGATATACTGTATTAATAATGTCAACACTGAAACATTAAATTTAATATATACTGTGTTGTTTGAAGAATAGTTAGTAGGTATGTCTTTTTGCTTATTCTTTGAAACACTCTATCATTTTACCTGTATTCAGAAGAAGTATTGTCACTCATTGTATTCCATTTCATCAACATAACATCACACAGCTTCTGCAGCTCGTGTCCAACTTCCAGATGGTTCTCCCCAAACTGATATCTTACTGAGGGTACCAGCTGATTAATTAACGAAATACTCTCATCATAAGATCCTAAAACACAAAATAATAAGTTAACTTTAATATATTCATCCATATCTGAAAACAACGATGGCAGAATGTTTGTTAAGAATGTCATGGAAAAAGGTAACTCAGTCGGCATAATCACTGTGATTGAATGTAGGAGGCTCATTTTCTCCCAATGGGACGCACGGTTCGACGTGGTCAATAGGTATTCCTTTTTCTTGTATATTTGTGTCATAGAATTTCTATGTGTCTGTATTTTTCTGTTATATTTTATTATTGTCTTGATTGTTTACTGTTTACATACAATGACGGCGAAAAGGTTTTTTTTTACTCTAATGCTGTTCATTGTTTCTTTTATACAATAAATAAATAAATATGACAAAAAACCTAAATTTTCAGATTAAATTTTCTTGTTCATCATAGCACAAAATATTCTTAGGATTCCACAAATAAATTTCCATATTTTTTTTTTATTATTTTATTACTTAGGTAATTCAAATGGCTCAGAAGTCAATATATAAGAAGCACATATTTGTTTGTATTTTAGGTGGACTAACAAAATGCTTAAAACTTTGAAAAAGAAATTGGAGTTGTTATTCTATGGAATTTGGGATAGACATTTTCAACTTACCTTCATATGCGTAAGCCTTAGCTAAAGCATCCATAGTCTTTTGTAAATGACAATTATATTTGGCGAGACATTTAGTTTGTATTTTGAAAGCTGCTAACAATTTTCTAATTTTATCAGGCCCAGAGGTTTCTTCAGCTAAAACAAAAAATTATATAACTAATAACATTTCATGATATTAATATAAATATGAGGATAAGTTGTGAGTTACAGATTTTATTTTTTTACATTTACAATCTCAATTACTATTACAATCCTCTGACATATGCAAAGTCCTGTATAATGTGCCCTAATTGGGCACCTTTATTTGGTTGCTCCATCTTGTTGGTGCTCGACAACCCTTCCTCTTATCGTTCCACTGCCTCGGTTATCACCAGTATAACCTTTATTCTATCTACCATCTGTCGTGTAGTGAAAACATCAATACACGACAGATGTCATGTATTGATGTTCTCAAACACATAACTCAAAAACTGACTTAATTGTTTTCTCTTGTGTAATCCTGACATATCTTAATCTTCCATTGAGACTAGGGCTTTATAAGTGGACACACTTCTGAGTATTCTGTTGCATATAAAGATGAAAAATGGGCCAATTTTTAGAGAGAGAAGGATAAAAACATACCGCTATCAAATAATTCCAATGATTCATCTAGATCTTGCTGCAATCTATTGGATTGTACTTGATGACTACACTTTACACATTTAATTACATCTTGTTGCTTGTTGTCCAACTTTATTGCATTTGAACATTTTACGCAATTGAAATAATTGAAATTATCCTACAACCAAAATTTTAAGAAAATATATAGATCCTCTAGTTATATAAGGTATTTGGAATTCACAAACAAATAATTCTAAATTCATAAATTGGCACACATTTTATCAAATTAAATTGTGCACACCAAATTAATAAAGACAATTTCCAGGTGTCTTGACTATAAAAATAATGGCAATATGGAAACAAGCAGTGTCAAATTTAGCACAACTTCTGTATCAAAAGTGATTACACACTAACATAAAAATTATAATCAAACGTAGTGTTGAAACCCTTTACAAAAAAACACATTCAAAGTCACATTATAATAAAATCAGACAAGCTGAAGAGACTGGTGATGACATCAGCATATTGCCTGGTAGCTTAATTAATAGGACAAAGCAAACCTCCCAAAAATAATGGTTTGCGGGTTCAAGTCATATTAGTTACATATTTTAAATTTACTACATTAAAAACTTACAAAAAAGTTATCCTTCTCCTGCGAGGAACAAGCAGTACAATGACAATCAAACAAATATTGTCCTTTGAGAAGAGATCTCCTTTTATCACCTCTGGCAGTTTTATAAGATGGTCCATAACAGTTAAATACTTCATCTCCAAAAGATACATCACGTGATGCTCGAACTACTAACACTGATCCATGGTAACTGAAAAGTATAAACATTACTCTAATAAATTATTTATTCATGCTTTGTATCTTATTATGCATAGCAAATTGGATTAGTTGGAAGAGATCATGCCTTTGAGATAAACTCGCCCTCTATATATTGATTATATCTTATATAAATGCATTTTTTCTATAGTATTGTATGTATTGTGATTGATATAAAGTAAATAATGAAAAAATAAATAAATTAGGATAGACTATAGACCATTAAAGGTCACGTGGTCTTGTCTATGGATTTGCTTTTGCTTGGGGGGCAAACAGTCAGATTGCACAAATCATCCTTGTAGGATGTTATGCCATAAGAGAAAAAAAAGAAAGTCAGATGACAAAATAACAACAAAATCGACACTGACAGTTTTTTTGATTATTAGGTATTCTTTAGGCGTTCCACCTAATATTACACCGTAATCGTCTGTTGTGTTGGGATGCCTGATGCCCCTCAATGATTTTTCTGTGAAGTCATCCTTTAATGGTCTATTATTATATTATGTAATATTAGGCTATGTTTCATAGCTATAGTTTTATTGTTTCATAGCATAGTTTTATTGTTTGTATATTTTTGTTTTGTTCTTATTTTATACTTTTTACTGTATTTGTAATAAATAAAAATTAAACATATTGTAAGACCAAGAGATAAATAAATAAATGGTCAACACATATGATACAAAATAATAAATTGCATAACAGTTTTTAATTTAAGCAGTTAATTTATAGCAAGTCAAAATTTCAATAACATCCGACGATTCATATTGATCCTAACAGGAAATAATAAAATTACATACATACTTATTAATAATATTTGAATCACAGGAATGATTCATCATACTGGCAGATGGAAATATTCCAGTTGCCAATCTTATTTGTCTTAATTCTCCTCCTTGATCATCTTCTACAACTCCGCTCACAGCATGTCCGCTACTGACCATTTGGCCAAGCTGCCTCAGAAGTAAGGAGCATATGACCACCTCCAAAACATAAATATTTCCCCCCAATACCTTTGCAACAGATTCAAAGAAATTTGTGTGATGCTTCAAGTACATTGTCAGCATTACGCTGGTCTGAAAGAAATCAATTTATCAATTTTCAAGCAGTTCAATAAAACCCCAAGGAGTTCCGGGAAAAGAGTAAGTCTCCAACTCCTTTGTGTAGGTTTCTCAGTGTCTTGTAAAAGGCGTTTAACATTTTCGTTTCAGCAATGAGGTATGCTGCCCATCCTGAATGTTATCATCGAGACAATTAGAATTGGTGACTGAATTTAAGACTTTAAATGTCTTAATAGGAATGTTTTACAGCAGAGTGGGAGACCTATTCTTTACCAAAACTCCACAATTAAATATAAAGTTACAATTGGTTTGATTTTATAAAATATGTGTATTTTCCATCTTACCAAAGTGTATTGCAACAAATCTTTTGTTTGCATCTTATCAAAATTGGTCACAAGATTATACACTCTATGATAACCTGAAATAGCATCAGGAGAATTATTGTCTTTATTGATTTCATCCAATATTTGTTTAGCTGTGTAACTGCAATCACACTCGGTCTTTAATCCAAAATTTTCTTTTGAGGCAATCAACAAGACCCTAAAAATATATGACTATTCAACATTTCATTGATTTAAATTCAATCAATAATATACATATATGACTGTTCAGTTCCATAGGCAAAAAACTCAAAAGTTTTTTTGAATTCCCATGTATAGTGATAACCTTTTGATTCCCCAAATAAAAATTCTAAAAATTATACAATTACATTTATATTAAAAGCACATATTTGCTTGTGGTTTTGGTCAACCATCATAAAGCCTCAATATTTTTTTGATACACTGTATCTCAATATATTCAAATTTTGAGTAACTGGCTTATGGAACTGGGAAATCTTTACAGAACCTACGTAAATATAATTTGAAAACAATAATAACGACTATACCAAAAAATTATTACATGTAACAAATGTTTAGATAATACTGAGTATTAGAAAAGAAGAATGTCACTTCTATGTATCAGGCTGATTTGAAAAAAAAAATCCCTTCAATACTGGACGAGCTATGAGATATACAGTTTTCAAACATTTTACACCAACCTCATAGCTAAATGAGCAATACCAATGGTTGGCCATAATAATTTGATGGTCCCATTACACTCCCACTTATGAAATGTCTCCCAAGCTTCTCGTCTACATTTTTGACTGCAGTAAATACTCCCAGCACACTCTGTACATCTGAAATTATGTTAAAATTAATATTAAATTTCTATATTCAACAAATTTATTAAAATTTTATTTAATTTTTATTTTACATAACAATGGTACTACACATTCTCTACTTAACACACAAAGGGTGAGTTTATCGCTGTAATGCAATACACACATACATTCCATAACATCGCATCCCTCACGGAGTATGGAGAGAGGATTGAGCACCACCAACTTCCAGCCTTGCAAAAGCTTTATGCTTCCATCACATCCACACCATTTCTCGTGTAAGCTTTTCTGTTCTTTGTCCTCAAAATGTGTCCTAGCTCTGGTATACATGGTCTAGCCATTAAATTCTCAGATGGACACATTCTGAGCACCATTTATCTCAATCATGTGTATCTTCTTTTCACTCTGTCCATTTCCATTCCTCCTTTCTTTATATTGCAATATTTTCCAACTTAATCTTCACAAAAAATAATGAAATGAAAAAGAATACTTACGGTATTGGATATTTATTGTTCTGACAGCAATTTTCGCACACTACAGGCAGTACACCATTGGGACCAGGAAGTGCGACAAATGCATAAGGCTTTTCAACAAACACAACTTCATCTCTCTTTAGATTCTTAGTGGCTATAACATATCGACCACACTCTTCTGAACACCTGCAATTGATAAATTTCCCCAATTTACATATATCACATGAAGTTTAACTTCTTACATTGACGCTTAACAAAAATTATTTGATTGTCTGTAAAGGACTACATTTTAATGAGATAAGATAATTATCTATAATATCAGACATTTTAACAAGTGGCGAATCAAGCAGACTAATTGCAGATAATAAACAATCTGACAGTCTGACTGATTATTTTTTGCTGTTCTTGTGTTTTCATTTATATGACAAAGGTCTTCCTGCTATGTGTTTTTAATTGTTAATCTAATATCTGTATTTGATTTAATATCTGTATTTAAAAATCTTTTGATATATTTGATTTTATGTATGAAAAAGCTTATCAAAGGCTGTAAATGAGTAAATAAAATAAATAAATTAACCCAAAGCTTCATATCCAAAGTAAACTCAGGTTAGGGTACCAGGGGCCGTAGACAAACTGTACTTAGCGATCGACTACTGGCGAACTTTTCGACAATCTACCTACATTTACCTACCTTGTAATTATGAGTTATTGTTGCGGTTGTAGTCGAGAATTTGTTTGTAGTCGATCGCCAAGTGGGTGTTTGTCTAGGGAGTCAGAACCAATAAGGAAAATGAACAAAATATAGTTAGAAAACACAAATATTTTAAATATATGTTAAACACTCCTGGTAGATCATAATTACAAACCAAATCTTTCATCAATGATTACAATATTATGTTGACATAACCCACCTCAAATCAATATTGTCACCGGCTCCTTGGAGAGTTGAATTTTTATTGGGTAACAAACTGTCAGACAAGCAAGCATATGCACTATCAAACTTATCAAATGCCAAATGCTCGTGATTAACATTTAAAACAGATAACTTTTTAACAACTTCTGTATCTTTCCTCTCTAACACGTCAAGAGAATCTAAACATTTTTGTTTTCTTTTCTCAAGTTTTACTACTTTTGCTGCTGGATATCCACATTCCAAAGCAAGATCCATATCACTCAATGCTTCCTTAAAATATTATAATACACACTATGAACAAATATTCAAGGGAATTACAATTTTATGTATCACAGTACCTTACATAATAATGAACTGATTAGTTATTAATTACCGTAAAGCAATAAACCCACTATTTGTACCATGTCTTTGTAAAATAAAGTTTAATTTACTTAAATTTATTTACATATTTTACAAATTTTAAGTCCAACAATAAATTGATCTCCCTGTTCCGTAGGTCAATAGAAATTATAGAAATCATTTTTAATTATCATATGAAGAAAGTGATATTCTTTCAATTCCATAAACAAAAAACACTAAATTATAAACCTAGTTACCAAACATTATGGTTAGAATTTAGTTTAGTAGGTATTAATTGTTTATGTATAAGGTGTTAATGATTATTATGACTGCCCCAAATCTATACCTACATTCATAATGAGCACTTGTGTGACCATAGCCTTAAGCTGAACAGAAGTGTGTTTGGCCATAATCCACAAAAATACTTCTTAAGTAAAAGAGTTGTGGATGCTCAGAACGGGCTGCCTTCAGATTTGGTTGTTCCTGCGAGTGTAAATTCTTTTAAAAATGGACTTGACAGATTGCAGTAACATCATGGACTCATTCAAGTATATCAGCTTTGCTGCCTGCTTGATATCCATATTAATAATAATATTTCTAAAGAGTTATTATTATTATATAGGAAGCAAATAATTATTTGCGGCTTTGGTTGACATAGAGCTTAGATATAGTTGTTAGAGCTTCAAAACTTTGACACGCTGTATCTCGGAACATAATTACTTCATGATGCCGGCGTATGGTACTGGTGATCAATATCACAATTTAAAAGATTTTCATCAACATATTGGTATTGTTGTTTTTATACATACAAAAAAGCTTTCACAACAAACAGAATTTTCATTTACCTTGAACTTGGACATTGCAACTAAAACAGCAGATCTATTTCCAAGTGCCAAAGGAAAAGAAATATGATTTCTAGGTGCGGATAACAAACTCAAATTGTAATATTTCAAACTGTTTGAAAAGTCGCCCTTTATGTAAAACTCATTCCCTTTTTCTCTCCATTTCTCTGCCAAGTTTTGTGACTTCTCAAGCGAAATTTTCTTGGAATCTGTTGCATTCAAATTGGATAACCATTTTGTAAATATTTCACTAAAAATATGAAAATACTTGGAACAAATATAAGTGTACACACAGTGCATTTTCAATCAGTACTTAATTATAATGGTCTGCATCAACAGTGCTCAAGGAAAGCAATGAACAAAGGATTCTGTCTCTCTTTTTTCTCGTTGTCTTGGGAAAATAAATTATTTTCTATAATTTAAAAGTAAAAGGACAATGTACTATCTGTTACTTACTTTTAAAAAATCGTCATCAATTTTGGTGAATCTTTTGCCAGTATTGATTCACCCGTTAATAGCGAAGGATCGCCGAACTCTATTGTGGTTTTTTTAAATCAAGTTGACGCTTTTCTAAATAGTATTAAAATATAAAAATGTCTCAATTTTTACAAAGTAAATCCTTCCGAAATATGTGTAACTATTTTCTATCTCATTTATTCTTTATATAAAGCAAGAGCGACAGCCCCCTTTATTTGATGCATTCGCTGAGCAGTGTGGACACAGCCATTGACAATATATATATCTGATAACTTATCACAAACAAATGCCAACAACACACTCAAACTGAAACTTTAGATGGACATCTAGAATATGGAATTATTTAAGCATGGTGTTCTTTAGTCACTATCTTCATCAAGTAGCTATACAGTTATTTGAGGTTCCCCAGGTTAGATTTATCAAGTTCTACTCATCTTATTAAGATAGTTGAGTGATAAAATGTTACTTAAAGCAGTATTTACATACCGAATCCCTGCAGTGTTATATACTCTAATGATGGCACTATATTCATCATTAATATCCCTTAAATTTCCTACCAGACCACCTGATAAGGAATCTAAAAGCATCTCCCATTCTTGGTATAGTGAGGACAAATAGTTGTAACTCATTTTATAAAGAGCAAAATAAAAGCTTATCCTTAATTGCACCTGCCGTAACTAAATACTTCAAAAATTACAAATTTACCGCAGTCACAACCACTCACAACCTCCAACCTTCAAATTTTGCGTAAATTTGCATAGAATTAGTGATGTCAATTCGGCACATACCCGCTATTAAGTTTCGTTACTTTTGAATACCGTTATTGGAAAAAATTAATTGTTGGTAAAAGTTCTCGTTACTTGTAATATTCATAGATATTAGAGTAAGCGCCACGAAATAAGTCGCGCGGGCTCAGTGCAGCGATCGCCAAAAGAAGTGCTGCCACATTCATAGATTAAATTTTCCCACACAAGCCATGTAATTTTTGCATAAATTCTGATAACTGCCCGAACCACTCCATAGCATGAATATTACATAATTTTGTAAATAAAAATATTACATTTTTTAAATTAATTTTTATTTTCAATAATATATCTACCTAATACAAAAATAAAATCATAAATTATAATTGTGATCACATAGTGGGGTGATTCCAGACATACTGCAATCACTATCATTGCTACCACTCGCTTTCACTATCCTGGACACAGTTTTTTTCAGAAACACCTGTAATAAGAAATTATTTTTTTATTAGATACCATTTAATGTAAATTAAAACCATGAAATATAAGATAAAACCTCCGTCTCCCAGCACTAAAGGCCGTGGTGTTATCATTCACATCATGAACGAACTTTTTTTTGAATTATTAAATTATTATTTTTATATTAAAATATTTTTAAATTAAAGTATTATTTTAGATACTAAAGTAAAAATGAATATTCCTTAAAAGTGAGAAAAAGTTTTTTTTTTACTGACAACACTAAACATCACCTGTCATAGCAGCTACGCGGGAACGAACTCTTTCTAATGGAATAGACCATTAATGGATGACGTCACAGAAAATTCATTGAGGGGCAACAGGCATCCCAACACAACAGACGATTACGGTGTAATATTAGGTGGAACGCCTAAAGAATACCTAATAATCAAAAAAACTGTCTGTCGATTTTGTTATTATTTTGTCGTCTGACTTTCTTTTTTTTCTCTTATGGCATAACATCTTACAAGGATGATTTGCGCAATCTTACTGTTTGCCCCTCAAGCAAAAGCAAATCCATAGACAAGACCACGTGACCTTTAATGGTCTATTAAAATCTCTTTATCTTTCTATTCTGATTCACAAAAATCTTTCACCTTAATAATCATTTCACGGGCATTACTTTTTAACACTTTAGGCATCTTTGATAATTAATATTTTAACATTTTTTACTCCCGACACAACATTTAAAACCAAAGATGGCTGACAAACGATATCTGTCATTTTTAGTTCAGCATTTTTACATTTTTTACCACCGCGGGACTTCTTTGGTAGCGCGGACTCTAATTTGTATTATTGTCTGTCGGCTGGGTAATCAGTATCCGATAAAGAACCCGATACTTATAGAAATGGGACTGTGGATAATTATTCTTTAACAAAACCGAGGATCTTGTGAAACATTTCAAATAACTATACCGGGTGGTAGAATGATAAATCATATCACACACTTCTCGTTATAGTGATCAACTCTAAGCATTATAATTATCAGACAATATACCTTGTGAATGGCAATGTTAGACGTTAATTGAATAGTAAATAAATAAATTTCAACAAATAACGGGTTGTTTATAATACCAACAATATAATTTACTAAACCATTATACTAATAAATAAAAAAAAATGATATCTAATAACGGACAGATGTACCGAATAGACATCGCTAACAGATAATAAATAGCTATAATATAGCTATATAATATTATTATGGAAGTGTCTAAAAAGCCGCTAGCGGTTGTTTAGTACTGGGGACTAAATTGCCGGCAATGCGCGCGCATCATTTTTCTGTCAAGTAAATCACATTTTTTACTAAATAAGGATCACACAGAATTCTATATTAAACCGTAGTGAGACTAGTTTTAAAGATGTTAACTTAGTGATAATGTAATTTTAAGTACATTAATTAATTAACAATAAGAACAGTTTTTATGTACTTAATTATAAGTGCTTAAGCACCAAATAGTACACTACATTTTTATTTGCAAACCTACATACTTAGGAGAATCTCATACATGATAGGGTTGCATCTGTGTAAAGAAGAATTATTGGAATCACTGAGAGAACATTAATTATATTACGTGAAACATACTTACTCCAAACTTGTTAATCTGAAAAATAAAAGGGAAACTTATTTCATCATCACAGGATGTGTTTATCATTACGGTTAGATACCTACTATAGAAAAAGTAAAATGTATCACATACATATTGAAAGACCTTTGATCCCTTGCAAGGTAGGCAGAGAGAGTCGAATACCACACATTCCAATCCCTACATACACACTGTATAGGAATAATAATAGCATTTGTCCAATGAAATATTACAAGGATTACATTGTAAATTTAATTAATGATAGAACCATATCTAGTTCATGATATATATGAAATCCTATCTAACTACACTCGAAAGTATCTAACAAGGGATACCCATGCTAGGTATTTTATTTTATTTCATTTATTCTGTGTGGATCAAACAGTTGAAACAATAAATATCTACAAACATTAAAAAAACAACAATGAGGAGACCAATTAAGATCCCTCTTTTACCAAAATAATAATCATAAATTTCAGGTAGCTTATTAAATAAAAGAGACAGGAAGAATTAAAATGCTAAAACACATAAAAATATCTTAGAACAATACAGGTATGGATTAGGTTAGTTGGAAAGAAATCACGCCTCTGCGATAAACTCGCCCTCTGTATATTGAGTGTACGATTGTATTTGTTTTAAATGTATTTTTGTATGAATTTGCTTGTAATCCATGTCAGTAAAGAATAAATAAATATATCAGTATATAGGTCTACAATTGAAGCTGCCATCAGGGTTCATAATAGAAAATATTGGAGCCTTTGGCGAGTCGCCCGGTAGCTAGGACAAAAATAACCTTTCACTTCACCCAAACACAACACACGCATCAACCATAGCATCAACGCGCTAATTGACAGTATTGTATTGTAGCTATCTTCACAATGTTTATAATGTGGCAACTAGCGGCAAACTAGCTATTTCATGCTTACGCTGCCGTCAGCGGCATTTTAGCAAATTAGACTATAGTGCCGCTAGCGGCACGCTAGACACTTCCTATTATTATTATTCTCCATGGACCTAAATAGAGTAATGGACAGACACTTTGGTAAACATTTTGTAGCTGCGCGGGGAGGGGAATGACGACCATTTTGTAAGAAATAAATTTTGTTCGGTGCGTCGCATTTGGGCTGCGTTCAGACAGTCACCGAGTGATCAGTCGACGACGCATATTTTGAAAGTACCTATACAATGCCAGTACGCATTCATAGTGTTCATGTACTGTATGTTACTATGTTTTCAAAATGTGTAACAAAATAAGAATTATAGTCTCAGAAAATATACTCGATTTCCGCGTAATTGTCATTTATAATTTCTGACGCTGATTCAGTGAATTCGTTTGGATAAATTTAGGATATAAACTTGTAACAAATATTTGGGAAGTATACAAGCTCAGAAATTTAGATAATGGAATAATTTAAAAAAAAAGTATAAAGCAATTAGTTATAAACTAATCAAGTAGTTATTACTTTAACTGTTAATTTTAAAGATACCTATTAAAATAATTTATTCCTTCGTTAGAGACAAAAATATTTTTATCATTTAAAAGAAACACAAAAGTACTTGAATGCTACTATAAAAAGGCGCCAGTCAAATAATAATAAAAATATTAATTATTTAAATATATTCATAATTTACGTCTTTTACACGTCGGCGAATTTAAGAAATTATAACAAAAAGTAAATCCAAAAAAAAATTTTTTTTAAAAGTTATAAAAGCAATAAAAAAAATAATAAAAAGACGTAAAAAATAATGGCGCCATTACGATAACATTGGGTCATAAAACGCTCTAAGTTATTCACGATTATCCGGATTACATTCACCACTCACTGCAACTTCATGGTCGTTCAGGTCAAACGACGCCGAGTGACATTTATGCTCCCATGAACCAACCCTTGTATTTGTATGTTTAGTTGTTTTAAAAATGTTTCAAGTTTTTGCACATCAGTTGAATTTTTCATATCGGTTTTTGTTTTTATATCTAGAAGAATAGGAATCATCTTATGATTAACATGGTGATGTGCGCTATAAATGGTTGTGGTTATAAATCCAATCCAACTTTCGCAGGAAACAGGATTGTCATATTTTCGGTAAGTTGTTTTGTATTGTAGTTTTTATCTTAATATATTGCGATTTTAAAGTCGTTTATATTATAATTCGTATACTTATAAATGATCATAATAATGTTATAAACGTTCTATATAATTATCTGTCCTTATTCTCCTATATCTACACATGTAACTTGTTTTCCATTCTGTCATCTGACTACAAAGAACCTACAATCTGATGTTTGGTTTGTTTACCCGTTAGAATGAAATGTTTCATGCATACAAATCTGATCAGGTTAATGATATTATCGCATGTTTATAAACAAAATCATTTTTTGTAGTTTTCCAAAGGATCCAGAAAGGAGAAACTGGACATTATCCAATATTTGACACCAAGTAAACTATTATGCATCAGTGTATACAAGTACTTATATGGTATTTTTTTATGTTTCAGAGAAAGATCGCAGAATATTGTCTGCAATTGAGAGTACAACATCAGCAATTGAGAGTTCGGTGCCGGTAGCTGAATATTCAATACCTCCAGTTGACAATATAATACCAGCAGTTGACAGGATAGATGTGAGTTCGTACATCAATCCACCTATGCAACATGTCTTCAACCTACCATAGCATACATCCAGTCACTCAACAAGTTAGTGCTCTTCAGAGGGCTTTGAGTTTGTTGTATGTTAATTACAATGCATTTTGTTATCATTATAAATCACTCAGTTTCTCCTGTTTATTTTTATACATTCAATAAAACTATCAAAATTTGTTTTTATTTCCAGCTATAATTTCTGTACATTTTTTTATATTTTCCTTCAATTGTCATTCATTATCTCCATATTGTGTGTATATGAAAACAAAGTTTAAAAATAAATAATGATTTTGAAATGAAATACTCAATTTTATTAACTCATCCTATTCCCTATTTCATCATGTATATGAAAATATTAAGTTATGTGGCATTTTAATTATTTTAAGAAGTAAATATAATGTTTTCTGATACTGTGTGAATAATCTCCATACAGTGCCCATACAAATGTTAAATAAAGTGTTTCATACAAAATGGCCACCGTCGATTTCCCTTCCTCACTTTTTGGCTTCGCTGTCATTCATACAAATTACTATTTATAAACGTTCCATCCCCTACCTATATACATCCATGTTATTCTCTTTGACAGTGTAAGGTATTACATAGATTTATATAATATACGGGCACTATATGAGATGGTAGGCCCCACTGTTGTCAAATGTGAGATTTCATAGAAAAAGTAATATTCACGAAATTGTTGCCATATGTAGAATTATTTTTTGGTCACCACGATTAATTATTCTGGTTTTATTTTATTTTTGCCGGCAAAAATAAAATAAAACCAGAATAATTAATAACTAATTCGAATAGAAACTTTAAGAAATTTGTATTCGAGTTAGATTTTATTCTTGCCGGTTTTATTTTATTTTTGCTTATTTTATTTTTGCGGCAAAAATAAAATAAGCAAAAATAAAATAAAACCGGCAAAAATAAAATCTAATTCGAATACAAATTTCCTTAAGTTTATATTCGAGGTAGATTTTGTTTTTGCCTAAAATCTACTTCGAATGCAGATTTTCTTAAGCTTATATTTGAATTAGATTTTATTTTTGCCAGTTTTATTTTATTTTTGCAAATAAAAAAAGAAAAAAATATTTTGCCAAAAAGTCCAAATAATATTATTGTAGCAACAATTTTCCTCCATAGAAAACTATATTTCACAGATATCTCACATTGGGGCCTACCAACTCAATGAGTTCCAATATACGTTTTGGTTTTTTTTATGATTATTCTCTTTGATTTTGAGCATTTGAGTATAGAGTATAATATTTGAGTATGTTATGTTGACAAGTTGGTGAATTTTGGTTACATTTTACGCTTGTGAAACGTTTTGCAAAACATTTTCCATAATAATATTCGTTAATAACACAATACTCCATTAAAATGGAGACTATATTGGAGCAGCAACGACGATATCATGAAGAGCGAGAACGTTTGATGGATGCTATGGTCAAAGAAATAATGCACAAGAAATCAGGGGTATGTTCAATTTCGAACATTTTATAATCTAATAAATTCATTTAAATGTGATTTGTTTTATATTTTCTTTCATATTTCAGTTTCGTGAGACTATAAATTCTGATCACAGGCAGAAAATGTTGCTCGATGTAAGTAAAATGAAAAATTATTTTCTTATAGGAGAGGTTATATTTTCCTAATGCCTTATTAATCTGTGTTTTTACAATAGAGATATACAGAAAGTACAAATCGTCTCAAAGAATTTTATGAAGATAAAGATGGATTACGCAAAGAAGAAGTCGCTGCCCTTTCTGGACCAAACGAGTTTCAAGAATTTTATGCAAGACTCAAACAGATCAAAGAGTTCTATAGAAAGCATCCTAACGAGGTAAACTCCATTAACGTCTCAAACTTAAACACTGAGCAATCAGGATTTTGATAAAATATTCATTTTGTTTATTAATTTAAATTATTTTAAACTTAGAGTTTGTCATTTACAGATAAGTGTTCCTATGTCAGTTGAATTTGAGGAGTTAGCCAAATTAAGAGAAAATCCATCGGAAGACACAAGTGAGTATACATTGTTATTTCTTTAAAAATATTTACCTGTACTCGCAAACAGAGATTAGCATTGGCTTGTTTTTATGTCTGAGTAAAAGACAGTAAATACCCAGTTATTTACTGTCTCTGACATAATTCTATAGCATTTTTAATTGAAAAGAGTGATGTGTTTGACGCTCCATGATACAAATTGTTTTGCTAACAAGATTTTGATTTGATTAAGGATAATCTATTTTATTTTCATCCCTAAAAAGGTGCAGCTAATATTACATTATAAACAAAACAATAATTAAGCATAACTAATTTAAAAAGTTAATTAAAAAAGCGAGTAATAGAAACCAATAATTGAATTTCAATTTAAAAAATAATGACAATAATCTATTTTCATACTAGACATGTTTAATAATCCAGTTGGTCATATTCTGAGAAAGCAACAATTTTTTTACCGCCGAACTCTGGATTATTTGTGTTTTTACTGTTATATTTACTTATATACTTAATTAACTACTTAACTTACTTATATACTTAACTTAACTATAGATATTAGAACAGAAAAAAAGCAGATTTTTTCAAAGAAAATTACAGATGAGATGCACGCATCAAAATTAAGTTTATAAATTTCCCACTTATATTCACATAATGGGGAATATGCATGTGTGAGGAATATTCGAATAAATGTTATCAATTCATTAAAATAAATATACATATGCTGATCACGAATATCCTAATAAGAAACAATAAAATAAAACTTTTATAAATCCATATTTTCTGAAATTAAATTATCACGTTGTGACGTCATTAGGTGCTATGTTGTATTGGTACACATTTCACTCTTAGTACTGTTTGTAGCGGCTGATGACATCAAACAGTGCTCCGCCACGAGTGGACCTTTTTGTGGCGAAGTGCGAAAATTGCTTTTTTTTTTAGTTTGTCGGTAGCCTGGAGGTAGAGTCTCGGCCTTGTGAACATGGGGTCCGGGGTTCGATCCCAGGTGCCGGCAAACTCCCCTTTCACGACACAAGTTTTTAGCTTACTGTGAAGGGTGTATAAGGTAGAATTTGGGTTTATAGCAAAACCCAGATATCTTTTTAAAAAAAAAAAAAAAAAATGGTGGTGAAAGCCTTAAAAATGCACATTTAAAAATATAAAAAGCACTATAATTTTTCTAGTTTTCTGTATTATTTTTTGAGCTGAATTTTTTTTTTGTGAAAGTCCCCCATTTTATAGTTCGCACCCGAGAAATGATAGTCCATGTAAATTTGGTCAATTTGTGATACATTTAATGCTTACAAAATATGTAAATTAATTTTGTTCAGATTATTCTCCAGGTATATCTGCATAAAAATGATCCAAATTTTTTAAGTTTATATATGTTCATGTTATCTGAAACAATTCTAAAATTTCAGCCCACGTCGAATTCACAGATGAGGAGGGGTATGGGAAATATTTAGATCTACATGAAGTCTATGAGAAATATATCAATTTGAAAGGCATTGAGGTTAGTACAAACATTATTTGTATACAAACTACTTAACATAGTGAAATATTTTGAGCATCAAAGCTATCATTGGTTCCAGAAATAAAATAAAAAATACCCTAAAACAGATAAATGAAAAAATACAATGGAAAATAATTGTCTATTTTTACCATAAATTGTACAAAATTGCTGATTGTTATTATTGCCTTGTAATGAAAAAGTATCCATTTGTCTATGTATACCATCTTGGCACATTTCACAAGTTGGGTATCCAGCAGAATAATTGCATGTTATAATATAAGCATACAAGTAGTTCTCGTGACAATAATTAAGAAAAAAAAAATAGTTTCTCAATAAAATCAAGCTGTTTGAGGCTACTACTCTTTTTTTATTATTATTACATAACTATCTGTTTTAATTTTTACAGAAAGTGGACTACATCACCTATCTGACATTGTTTGATCATCTGTTTGACATTCCACGAGACAGAAAAAATGGCGAGTACAGAAATTATATCAAGTGTCTCCTGCAATATTTGAAAGACTTTGTAGCTCGTATCAAACCTTTACTAGATCAGGGTAATGAAATAACTGTTGCACATCAGGAGTTCTTGAAGCAGTGGGAGTCTGGAACATTCCCTGGATGGCCGGTGAGTTTAAAAATACAATAACATGTACGTCTGTATTACACACATCTAAACTATTAAAACTACCTAGTAGCAATCTCAAAAGATGAGCGGTATTATTGTTTGTTATATTCATGAAAGTTATATAACCTTACTTATAAAAAATGCATAATTTAGCCATAGAAAACAAAATTTTACAAAAATTGCTCACTAACAGATCATAGAAGATTTTTCCTAATTAAATCAAAATATCCTGTAATGAACATACTTAATATTATAAAACATTTATTCTAGATTTATATTTAAGGCCAACAAATTTACGACTATAACCCCAACAATAACGCATAATTATTACATGGTACATGTAGGTAGATTGTCGTAAATTTGTTTGTAGTTGATCGAAAAGTGTGTGCTTGTGTAGGGGGGCCAGACACTATTTTGTAAAAGTTGAGATTCTATTTTATTTTTCTCATTATAGCTTTTGTGTAAGTTATCATTGCATACATACATATATTTGTTTTATTTTAACAAATGTTGATTTTCTATGTCATATGCGCATTAAACCGTTGATAATTGTAAAAATATTTTTATGTTCTCCTTTTATTATAGAAAGAGACTGGCAGTGCTTTGACAAACGTTGGTGCGCATTTGGATCTTTCAGCCTTTTCTTCATGGGAAGAATTGGCTTCACTTGGTCTGGATCGTCTCAAGTCAGCTCTAATGGCCCTTGGACTCAAGTGTGGGGGAACACTAGAAGAAAGAGCTCAGAGGTATGATACACATTCTAATTAAATTTATCTTGTTGCACAAAAAAAAAATTTATTCAACATTTACATAATGAACCTGTAATAATACAGGTCTCTTTAAAAAAAATTTGGTGACTTTTCAAATGCCTTCTATAATACATAAGTCATCATATATTGAGACATATAATGGTTTGTCTTACTTACTTGTAAGGCTTTATATTTGATTTTGTCTTGAACATAAATAGTATTTTTATTTTATTTCCGCTTGTAATGTATGTAAAAAATTGTTTGTACTTTTTAAAAACTGTAAAAGGCGAAAGCCGTTTATTGCAATAATAAATAAATAAAAAATAAATAAATAAATATTAGACCAGTGGTTCCCAAAGTTGACCTTCAGCTTGAGATGGGTTGAGCTTCAACCCATCTAATGAAAATTTTCGATCTTGAGACCCACCCTTTAGCTGTCTTAGAGAAGAGAGGGCATACATATTGGTAATGCTCAGATTCCCTAGTAGCGAGTCATGAAACTACTTAATGCTCGGGGCCCACTCAATATTCGCTCGCGAACCACTGGTGGGTCGCGACCCATAGTTTGGGAACCACTGTGTTAGACAATTCTTAGTAATGAGGTCGGCTACTCATCTTAAATGTTTTAGTTTTATGGTACGGGGAAAATGACTTGTGTTGGTTGCATGCAGTTAGTCCATAGGTTACTTCACTTGTGGAAGATACCGTGAGATTTACTCATCAACAAAAAACTTGTATATTTTTATAGATTATTCAGTACCAAGGGACAGGAAGCATTAGACAAATCTCTTGTTGCTAAAAAAGGTGCAGGACGTGTAAAGTCTTCAACACAACACAAACATAAAGATATTGCCGCAATTGAGGCCCTCGTCTACAGATTCTCTTCCCTAGTATCTGAACAGAGATTTGCGACTAAAGAGAATGTACAACGTAAACAAGCTCGTACTGCAGGGGAGAGGGGAGAGAGTTCAGATGAGGAGAGTGAACCCGAGAGTGATTTGGATAATGATGATGATGAGATTCCGTTCAATCCAAAGAATTTGCCTCATGGATGGGATGGAAAGGTAACATTTTGTAATGTTTTGTTTAAAGTCCTGTGAAATGAAGAATGACAGACATTTGTTATATTTTTGCTGTGTGTTGAAAAGTAATCTTTTTTTTTGTTAATTTTCACACTCATTTTTGTGTTAAATGTTCTTCCACTGTGTTTGGTTATCATTTTTATTTATGTGTTAATCTACAACTGATTTCTATATTTATGATATAATTCATGAGCAGATTTTAATGTTTTAAATGGACTAACTATAAATAAAGTTTATGATGAAAATAGTTTATAGCATGATGGAGTATGTTACTAGTAGTTATTTTTAGATTTCTGATTTATTTCTAATTATCTATATGCACTCATAAAAGCAAAGAATTTTTATGTTTTCAAAATATTTGCAGCCCATTCCGTACTGGTTATATAAGCTACACGGACTTAACATTTCTTACTCGTGCGAGATTTGCGGCAACTTCACATACAAGGGTCCCAAAGCATACCAGAGACACTTTGCAGAATGGAGACATGCTCACGGAATGAGGTGTCTAGGAATACCCAACACTGCACACTTTGCAAATGTTACCAGCATTGAAGACGCTTTGGCATGTATGTACCATCGAGATAGTTATTTCCATTTGTTATGTTCATATTTACATCATAACAGGTTTTATAATCGTTTGATTTAGAATGAGTCCATTGACTTCTCCACTTAAAGAGATATATTGTGATGGTTTATTGTTAGATAAACCTAATTTTACATTCTGTTAATACAGTTTGAGTATGGATTTTCTATAATTCACTTGATTTTGGGTGCTTTGCCAGAAAGGTAAAGAAGAAGACTGTATCTTACCATCCCAGTTTTTTCCGTAAGTGAGATAGTCAGTTGACTAACTGCATGTAATAAATATATAGGTTGTCCTCTCTGTGTTATATAAGTCGTCATACCTAAATATGATTTGGCTTTATTTTCGAAAAAAGAAATTATGAGGATGTATTGTCTTTCTTTTAGTATGGGACAAATTAAAACAACAAAAGGAGGGAGAAAGATGGGTGGCTGAGAATGAAGAGGAATATGAAGACTCTCAAGGGAATGTGGTGAACAGAAAAACATATGAGGATCTTAAAAGACAAGGATTATTGTAAATTCACTTATTTTTTAGCAATAGCATCCAGTAAAATATATTCCGGAATTTGTATGTAATTAATTTATAGATTCTTTCTTTTTTAATAAATGCAATTTATTAAGTGTACTTTTAATTTTGATTTACAACTTATTCATTCTCATGAGTCTGGATTTTTTTACTAAGTGGTTGTCGGGACTTTTTCAAAATACTTGGGTTCACATACGAAGGCATGCCGATCCACTTTTTACAAATTTCAACTACTATGAATACAGAAATGTTCCTATATTTGCTGACTACACTAGTTTAATTGATAAATTGAAGATTCGCCTCCATCCTCAAAAAAAACAACTAATAAAACTGATTTAGTTCCAAAAACACTTCAAATAGTTTCAATGTTCTAGGACTGACATGAATATTTTTTATTTACTTAAGTCATTATGTATCATTAATAGATGTAACATAGCTTTCAGTATTGAAAAAGACGATGGAACGCCAATTTGATTTATCTTTTTTCCGAGTTCATTAAATTCCTTATATAAATTTGGTGATCTTATTCATATTGCAAAAGGCTAAAAGCCGTTGATGGAAATAAATAAATAAATATCCAGCTGGTGATGATCTTACAAAAAATTATCTACTCATTCAAGACTCATAATCCCAGATTTCCTTCTCTTACACATCTTTTTAGAAACATATCTTTTTTATTTCATTATTCATTTGGCCAAGCCATTTTTGATAGTTTTACTAAAAGATAATATTCTTTATTTATAAAAATATATACAAATTTTAACAGATTAAAAATATGCGCAATTAACTTTGAAACTGATTCCCTACTAAATTTTCATCAGCCTTTTAAAGAAAAAACAAACTTACTATACAGACAAGCTGTCTCATTAAAAATCTCAATGGGCTTAGACCGGCTGAGGACAGTTCATTTCTGCATTTTCTGAAGAAAAGTGCCCTTTTGTCTTTGTTTTAACTGCTGCCTCAATTATAAAAATGCAAAGTGGCATATATGAATAATTTTGTGCAATGGATGAGTTTATCACAGAAATACAATAACTGGAAGAAATTAGGGATAAGTGACGAAAGCTATTCTGACAGAAGTTTTTTTAAAGGATACCTCAGTAATCGTTATTTACAAGTGGATTACAAACAAACTTCTTCCATTATGTAAATTTAACACATGAAACTACCATTATAAGGCTTAGTAAAGACAATGTCACCTTATAATTCTTATATTAATCCCATTATCCTCTTACATACAAAAAAATAATAAAAACAAGAATATGTTCAATAAAATTTATTAAAATAAATTACAAGAGAGCAAATACTGCAATCAAGAAAACAATAAATTAAATATTGATTTGTAATCTAATAAATAAAATAAATTATTCCATCTGATAAACAATAATAGTAAATGTGTAAAGCATAATATGTAATAATATCTGTCAACTCACTTGATGGGATGTAAAATTATCTAAAGCTTAATATTATTTGTATCAACTTGTTGTCTAACATCTATTATATATCCTTACAATTATTTACACATGGAAGTAATCTCCGACAGGAGCTATATCACCTGATGGGTTGACACTCAGTCCATTTGTTCTGTTGTCATTTTGATCTTCATCGCGTTTGAGTATGTTCTTTACTCTCTCATAACCCGAAGAAGATGAACCCGTTCTCTTGACTTTGGAACCTGATGCAGAGTCAGCTTTGTTTCTTACTTTCTCATATGGTGGATCAGGTTTATCAAGATCAAAGTATTTAACACTTTCGTAATTGGGATCTTTAGGACCGACTGTTTCATAATTGGAATCCGACTCACTTCCCGTTGTGTAAAAAGGTTCATGAGGCATGGATTCATAATTTGGCTCTGAGCTAAAGTTTTCGTTGTTGTTTATAGACCAGTCTTTATCTGACACCTTTGTTTTTTTGTTGATAACTGAATATCCTGGAACAGATGATTTGCTTTTCTGTGTTGTTAACTCTTCATAATTAGGATCCACATCTGAGGGGTGCCTTTCTAAGCCTCGTATATGTTCATATCCCGGATCAATACTTTGAATGCTGTTAGGACCACTGGGTAAGGTTTCATATCCAGGCTCCATGCCAATCATGTGATGGGAATGTTGAGCTACTCTGCCTGACACTGTTGCTATTCTCTTCTTCTGCTTCTGACTGTCATACATCCTCACTGGGTCTTTAACAGTTTCATAGCCTGGATCACTATTCCTGTCACCAGCCTTGTGTTTTGCTACATTTTTGTCAATAGTTTCATAGCTGTGATTTTTGTTTCTTATCCTATCGATAGTCTCATATCCCGGATCTTCCTTGATGGAAGAGTTTTTCGGAGATGGACTATTTCTAAATACATCATTAGGTACAGGCATGTTTATAAAGTTGCCTTCTGATAACCTCTCTTCTTCGTGTTGGACACTTTTCTTTCGAAGTTTGACTCCATTGTGAGCTGACAGCCGACCAGCTTCTACGTCTTCATTACTTAATAACTTGGCAAAGGAATGCGCTCTTTCTTGGGAATGTCTTGATTTCTTTATAACTTTAGCATACATCTCTTCAACATTTTTGGAAGGACTACTTGTGACATTGGGAAGACTTTTAGGAGGACTCTGATCTATGGCAGCATATATATCATTATTTCCATCTATAGTATTATACGGAGAATCTTTCTGTTTGTCCATAGCATTGTCCAAACTGAAGTTAAGCTCCTTGGCAACAAGGGACCTTGCTAGATCTCCTGAACTGTATCGATGCTTATCTACAGGGTAGTTACAGCCATAAAAGTCTGAGGAGCTGACACAGCTATTATTTCGTTGGTGTTTTTCGTTTAAACTTCGCCTCAACTTTTCTGGATTGTTGTGAAGATCTCCTAGAAAAGTATTCACACAATTAAGTTTAGTACACAGTTATAACTTTGGTTAAGCTAAGTAAATAAAGATATATTTTAAGTATTTAGAGTTGCCCACCTGTACTAGATATTCTCTGCTTTGCTGATTCTCTCGACTTGTCCTTCTTCCTATGTCCATGAGATGTTGAGGATGTGATAGATGGAGCTGCTGCTGATGTCTGTAATGTATTGCTGATGCTTAGAGGTAGAGACTCAGGATGTAACGGACCTGGTGTAGGAGGAAGAGGAGAGTTAGCCTGCCTCTTCTCTGGCTTAGGAGATCCAACTGTGCCCACAGAACTGTTGCAGCTTGAATTTGAGGCTGGAAAAAAAACATAAATTTTAAAATAATATTCACAAAGATGATAAAAAATTTGAATTATAAATTCTCAGTGTCCTTGTCAGTTTCTCTTGCAAGTTTACCTTGTCTGGTGTGCTTTGTAAGAATGCTCTGTTTATGTGAATCACTTGCTGATGATCTGGAAATAAATTTATTTAAAATATTTAATAATGTACTCACTCATATTTAAATACTACTCGGAGAGTATGAGCTAATGGAATTATACAAAGCTGGGTGTTAACTTGTTATTTTATTAATTGCAATAATATGTAACAATAATCATTTTAACTTCTGTTACGAAAGTTTCTGATTGTTTTTTTTTTCTATATCATTACTTTTTGTACTTTTTTTAGCTAATATCGCTGGATGATCCCCGCTTTGGATAAGTTTAGTTAATATTTTTCAAATCAATGAATTAACAAGTATCAAATTTTTATTCTTTAATTTACAGATTAATTTACTCTGTGAAGTTGTTTGTCATCAATGTACAGTAAAGTACAGTTTAGCGATAAACTCGCCCTCTGTACATTGAATTGTATAAATGATATTTTCTATGTTAATTTGTATTATTGTAAACAATGTACAGTGAAGAATAAAATAAATAAATAAATAAATAAAGAATGAATAAATAAAATAATGAACAATGATGTCAAATTATTGATAAAGTTTGTCCAGCTCTGGAATTATATAATCAACATATTCTTATGGGGTGTTCACATTTGGCGAATATCGCCATGCGAATTTCAAAATATAACGCCAGGCGAAAAAACAAAATTCGCCGTACGCCCATTGATCGTCACACCTGTTCACACAGTCCACCGATTTAGAAACAATCTGTCAGATGTGCTTTGATTTTGACACTGTTTTCAAAATGGCGTCGAGATGGAGATCGCGAAGTGTTTATTTTTAGTCGAAAATGTTATAGTAGATGTTATAAGGCGCCTTTTAATTAAGGAAACAAACGCTACAAACCAACAACAAAGATAACAGCTGTCACGAAGCGGGAAACATTATAAAATTTATAGGTTACAAAGTTTTTACCATAGATACAAACGCCGCGCACATCTGCGCATGCGCGAATCGTTCAATCGGCCGAAAATGTTGGAAGGTGGTCAACTCGAGACGATATCGTTTCTACTGGTTTTTATCGTTTCAGACTAGCTGTCATTTTGTTCACACGGTTCAAATGGCTGGCGATATTTTGGTGCCTGGCGATATTCGCCAAAGTGAGAACAACACTTTACACTCAAAAAAAGTTTCATAATTACCCCTTAAAATGCAAAAAATGACAATAACAATATTAAATACCTAGACATTGTTTCTATCACATTATGTACTGCATCAGCTGCAGAGCTGGTGGATGGGTGTCCAGAGTTAGTAGAAACTCCCTGTTGTGTTGAGGAGTTTCCTGTACTTGATGCAGCTACCGTAGGCGAAGTTGTTGTTGATGGTTGTGAAGGAGGTTGATGTAGGGTGACCTGTGCCCTGATAGTAGTTGCAGGTTGTATCTGAGCATACGTCTCTGAACCACTCGTGTACACCTGGTTATTACTATTGGCTGGTTCATCTATCGCAGCATACATTTCATCTGTAACAAATAAAGATTAAATAATTCATTACACTCACTAAATAAATGTTTAGAATGATTCTGCTCCAATTGAGTCACCTCTTCACATGGTACTCCATACTCTCTGATGTCATAGTCTTATGAAAGGGATATAATTTATACTTCGAGACTCATCTTGGGTTACAATTTTTTTTAGTAGTAAACTAATTATGACAGAATTTTATTCCTCTACTTATAAAACCAAGACAAAAACAAACACCTTCAAATCCTATTTTTCAAGAGTATACATTATTGCCAATGAATAAATCCAAACTAATATAATTACTAGAGATGCAACAAATATTCGGCAACTATTCGGTATTCTGCATATTTGGCAACATTTTAACTATTCGGCCTAATACTGAATAATTGGTCTATTATTCGGTATTATGCCGAATAGTTTAAATGTAAAACTGGAAGGAACTCATAGCTTATAGATTGTTGCTATTTTATTGTCAGCTGCAGATGCATAACTATTAATCCTCAAATATCTAATTAATTAATTTAATTTGATATGGAGTGAAATAACATATTATTATTATTAATGTTGGAACACAAATATTTAGAAAAAATGTACCGCGCTGCAAATCTAGTTTATATGTCTATAATGTACTTACATGATGATGCGCGGTCGGGAGTACCGCACTTTCTCACCATTGTTATGCAGTATATTCGATTATTCGGCACATGATCGGCAAATATACTATTCGTTGCTACTACTACTACTACTACTATACCATCACGGCATATCCCACAAGTGGGGTAGCCAGCAGATCAGCTGCATGTAAGAAACATGCAAACTGTCCTCTTCGTGCCAATATAAATATTCGTTGCATCTCTAATAATTACTTTTTACAAATAACTCTTTACATTCACAGAATGAAAATTCATTATTTTAAAATTTCTCACCTGAATCATCTGAGACTGTAGCGTAATGTGGTTGTTGTGTTTCTGCTATGGCTGCCCGTATTGAGCTGAGAGGTTCTCGTACACTGATACTCGTGTAACCCTCTATAAATAAAATATTGTTTGAAATTCAAAATAACTAGAACTGGGTAAAGTTATTCAAAAATTTAACTTTTTTATTAATTCCATAAATGAAAAAAATAATATGCTAGGTACTCTTCACATATTTGTTTTCTTTATTGTTATGGTGGCTAGATCAATGAACACTGAATCTCTAAGTAGGTTAGTCCTCCAGCAAATCCAAGAAAGCTGGAAGAGGGAAGGATCTCCAAACAATTTGAATATATCGAGTTCGTCGGTAGCCTGGAGGCAGAGTCTCGGCCTTGTGAACATGGGGTCCGTGGTTCGATACCAGGTGCCGGCAAACTCCCCTTTCACGACACAAGCTTTTAGTAGCTTACTGTGAAAGGTGTATAAGGTTGTATTTGGGTTTATAACAAAAACCCAGATATATCTTGTTTAAAAAAAAAAAAAAATTATTCACTGTGTCGGTGTTTAGGTAGTAGAATTCCATATCGAAATAAATCCACACATAAATATTTGAGTCCGTTCGTATGTATGTATGTATGTACGTATGTCCTTAATGGACTCAGAAATTAGGAAAGACCGAAGTAAAATAATACACTCTATACAAGGTCTCATCTTCTGGGCAGGTTTAAGGCTAAAAACATTTTAAATATCTTACGTATTGATAAAGATATTTTAATTTTAATGCGACCATGTCACAAAATTAGCAACAAAATGTATGTAAAATTAATGCAAGATTTAGTAAATAGCAATATTCACAGTCAAACATTTTTCATTGTATTGAATTAATATCAAAATGGATGTAACAATAAATACAACAATTCTGAAACTAAATATTTAGGGTTTATTTTCGTAATAAAATATCGTGTTTGCTAATGAGAAAAGCTCTTGAATTACGTGAATAAAAATTGCATATTTTTGACATATTGGGCTATTTTCATAATGGAAGACATTATGAAACCATAGAAAACTATACTGTAGAATAATAATAGTTTTACCTATAAAATCCATAAACAATGTTAAATGATTTTCAATGAGTGGGAACCTATTTATTTTCACCTAATATTTTTTACATAAATTATGAAATATTTGATAGTAAAATATTCTGAAATATTGAAGGATGCAGATAATCCATTTTTAAGGTTTTTTGGGAATAAAGAGTAAATACTTATATGACAATTTATTCTTGACTTTTTTTAATTTCATAGCAAATACCCATTTATGCACTGCAAACCAAAAATACAAATTCGAATGTGGACAATTATAATATTTTATGATGACTACAATTTTTTTCACGAAAAGGGATGTTTACCCTTTTTTTCTTATAGAAATTTGGGATGACAATCTTCGAGTTTTTACATTAAGATGAGGTTTTTAGTAGTTTTTGCACGTAGGTACCCGCCTATTTTTCTAAATAAAATATGAGCTTTCGAGGTGTCGAGCTCACATATTTTTCATTTGGATGAGGTTTTTAGCACTTTTTCCATGTAGGTACCTACCAATATGTGGAATTTCTTAACTTCAAGCTTTTTCATCGGGACGAGGTTGTTAGTACTTTTTTTTCCATGTAGGTGCCTACTTATTATTTTTTTACATAAATGTGAACATCTGAGGTTCAAACTTCAAGATTTTTCAATGGGAAGAGGTTTTTAGCACTTTTTTCGATGTTGGCACCTACCTATTTTTTTTAACTAAATATGGGCATGTGAGGTATCAAACTTCATGATTTTTCATTGGGAAGAGTTTTTCAGCACTTTTTTCGATGTAGGTACCTACCTATTTTTTTTTATCTAAGTATGGGCATGTGAGGTATCAAACTTCATGATTTTTCATTGGGAAGAGTTTTTCAGCACTTTTTTCGATGTAGGTACCTACCTATTTTTTTTACCTAAGTATGGGCATGTGAGGTATCAAACTTCATGATTTTTCATTGGGAAGAGTTTTTCAGCACTTTTTTCGATGTAGGTACCTACCTATTTTTTTTACCTAAGTATGAGCATGTGAGGTATCAAACTTCATGATTTTTCATTGGGAAGAGTTTTTCAGCACTTTTTTCGATGTAGGTACCTACCTATTTTTTTTACCTAAGTATGAGCATGTGAGGTATCAAACTTCATGATTTTTCATTGGGAAGAGTTTTTCAGCACTTTTTTCAATGTAGGTACCTACCTATTTTTTTTACCTAAATATGGGCATGTGAGGTATCAAACTTCAAGATTTTTCATTTAGAGATTTGCAATGCTTTTTATGATGTAGGTAACTACCTATTTATTGTTACTAAGCTATGGGCATGTAGGGAGTCAAAAATTAAGTTTTCTCATTGGGAAGAGCTTTTTACTTCTTTTATCCACGTAAGTGCTTACTCCGTTTTTTTTTTCAATAAGATTTTGTTGTTTTAACCCATGTATTTGTAAGGTTTTCTATTTAATTAAACCCGAGCGATGCCGGGTTACATACGCTTGTAAAAAATAAAACAAGCGTTTTATTCTACTATTGTTTTATTCGGTGAGAGAGACGTCTTTCGTCTTATAAGGACATTGTCAATCTCAGATTGTTATTGTGAATCAGCACATTGACAATGACCTTATAAGACGAAAGACGTCTCTCTCACCGATTAAAACAATAGTAGAATAAAACGCTTGTTTTATTTATTTCGAATTTGAATACTTTTAATGGACATCAGCATTAACATATTTTTTACAAAAAAGTAAATCAATATTAATTAGCTATTAAGAAATTAAAGAGTAAATACTCAGCTGTCTTTTTAACCATTTACATCAATCTGTAATAATGATTATTTACTACAAAAAAAATAATATCCTCATCTTACGAAGAATTTCTCTGATTAAAGTAAGATAAAATATTATATTACTTACTGGCTGAATCAACAGAATCTCCACTAAAGTGTTGTTGCGATATCCGATTATTTGGAGCTGCAGTGGCTGCCGGTATTGGTGCAGATTGATTAGCTGATGGTGTTGCTATACTGTGAGAATGTGATGCAGAACCAACTACAGGTGGTGTCATGTAGGGAAGATCGCGACTGGAAGACACCTGTCCACTTATAGCAACACTAGCTGTTATTACAACTGCATCTGAAAATATCGTAGTCAGTTCCATATATGATATAACTGACAAATACAATGGAAAAAGGACTTTAATGACATACTACAGTGGATGCTCTCAAGGGCTTCCCCAATATTTCATCTAGATAGGGATAAGGGCAGTTGCCCAGTATAAATTGGGTCTGACTTAAGAAGGGGAAGCTGTCTATTTCAACATTATTTTTTCCCACTTAAATACTATATTTGATTTTAATAACCGGGTTAGTTGGAAGACATCGCATTTTAGCGATAAACTCGCCCTCTGTGCATTGAATTGTATAAATGATATTTGTATGTCAATTTGTTTTATTGTAAACAATGTACAGTAAAGAATAAAATAAATAAATAAATAAATATATTTGTCTATTTCAAATGTAACTTTTCAACTTCTTAAAGGAGAGGGTAAGTTTTTTTGTATTTTTGATATTCTTGTCACAAAAAAGATTGGAGAAATTCTTAAAAAGAAGAAGTATGAATAAAGAAATATTACCCAGTATACAGGGCAATAAATAAACTCTTTATATCAATTATTGTTTCTTATGTCTAAGTAATTGTGATTGTTTAAATAAACAAATTATTTGTTAGGAAGTCACAACACTTTCAGAATAGTAGGCACATCCCATATATAAGCAAATGTAAAATACTTCAATGTTTAATAACATTAGATTAAATTCGTTACACAAACCTCCACTATACTGCGTGTCATCTGAGGTGGCATCCGCCAAAGGTATTGGCAAAGTGCTATTAGATGCCGAGCCCACAATGGCATTCTCATTTGTTGCACTGGAGTCATCAACCCTGCAAATACGAGAAACCATTCGGTTTTATGTCTAATAAATATTTTAAATAACTATTCATATTTCCATTCTCAATACTCCATAGAGTATAGGATACGTAAAAATATATAATAATCAGTCAGAATTACCAATCCACATAGGAGTTGCTAGCAAGGCTTTCAATAACATGAACAAAGTTTGGAAGGGGACTGGACTCAGCATTAGGATAAATGGCGCCTGTTCAAGCTGTGAGTCTTGGCACCTAACCATGGCTCAAGACAGAAAAAATACTAAGTTTTGAAAACAAGTGTCTGAGGAGGATTTTGAATGCAAGATGGTATGAACCCATCACGAATGATGCTATGCCGATGCACCCAGCAGAGATCTATTATCTCCATGATACGGGAGAGACAATGGACCTGGCCGGGTCATATTCAAGGAATGGCCAAAAAAAAGCACTTTTCTTCAATTTGCAAAGGTCCCAATGGCCTGGGCGTCCATATTTTACAATACACCGTTCTTATAACAATAACAGAGCGCTGAGAATGTTGTGGGAAGAAGTGACGAAATGGGTACAGAGTTTCGAGCTTTGAATGGAGGACACTGAGAGCGAGAAAGTGTTGAGGGTGATGATAGTGATGGTGATGATATAATACAGTAGATGAATGATTTTAAATATTTCCAAGTAATATTCTACTAGAAATGTGTGAAACGTGTGTAAACATAATACTTGTCTAACAGATAAGTATACAACATGGCACACAATACACCAATGTTATTCATTCCTTAATTAATATTCATCACAATACTCGCATAGCACAATACCTCTGTTTGCAATACTTAGATAATGTTTTTTATAACAATTGTTAGCAATGACAATTGAAGTAGGTACTGGTAAGATAACACAAATATTATTATCTATCTAACAGACCAACATTTCTTAGGTAGTCGAATCTAGCATTTACCATAGATACTAACTAGATGTAGTGTGTCTGACCAAAATTGGACTTTGTACCTAAATTTAATTTTGGCCAACATTGACAACCCAAAACCAAAATTTATCATTCCGATTACATCCAGTTACACAGGGTGAAATAAAGTTTCACATGCAATTAAAAGTAGAATGAGATCTATATAAAACCCATACAAAATGATTTTGGAGAATATTTAACCAATTTTTAACTTGAATCAAGTGTAACTCAAACTCGATTGTACCCAAAACTTGCCTGAACAAAATTGATTAAGGTCACGAATATTTATATACTATACCTTGAACTGCCATCTTGTAATCTTGCATAAGCATGTTCGTACGGATACTCTGATATTCTGGTTGTAGTCGGAGAACTCTGCTCAGATATTCCTATAATATAAACATTGTTATTTGTTTATTCATTCTTTGCTATATATTGATTACAAACAAGTTTGTAAAGAAATGTATTCAAATTTATTACAATCAGCATACAAAGGGCAAGTTTACCACAAATCTCTTCCAACTGACCCAGATGTACGAGCTCAAAAATGAAATTGCATAAAAAAAATAACATATTTATTCAACATCGACACCCTAAACTGCAAAAGAGTTAGAGATGAAGGTTATACCGAACTGAACAAAATCATAATTCACTCGGTATCGGGTGCCTTGCCTCGAGGAAAAAGAAAGAAAGAAAGAATACCGAACTGAAATTAAAAGGATTTGCTGGTTGTTAAACCTCAGAGGTAAGCCATGACTCATTATCAGAAACGAGTCATGGTTTACCTCTGACGTTGAGTAAAGAGCATTGTGCACAAATGGAGTTCCCATCTTTGTCATCTATAAATATATTTTTTACATTTCTTTTTATTGAACTACAAGAAATTTTAAAAAATATTTATAGGGATCATAAAAACTGATCTAACTTACTTGGATGAGTGCCAACTGTGGCGTAAAGGTCCGAAGCTGTATCCCCGCTGTCTTGCCTCGGTACAGGAGGGGGTATTTCTGGTAAACTACGTTGGTTCTGTCCCGATGCTCTAAACAACATTGTAAAACAAGACAATGAGAACAATATCAACATGTTTCAAATTAGAATATGTTATCTAAGGACAAAATCATTCAATATTGGAAGGAATGTGTAAAGAATAATAAAAATGTTATCTAAACTAAGTATCTATATTCTACCCTAGCCTATTCTTTTCATGCACATGACATTTTAATAATCACTTTGTAAAATTCATACACTGAGTTATTTGAAATGCTTCAAAGCAAACAGACGTTATCACATTAAGTTCTCAGTAAAACTGTATTCATTTATCCATAAATTGTAGATACATGAAACAATAACCCCTTTAATAATATAATTAAATTGTATTATTGAAGTTATATTAAATATCTCGAAACTCTTTCAAACCAAAAAAGATACCATTCACATATATATAAGTTTCAAAATACACCTATTAAAAGGGTATGACTTTATCCATTCTATGTAGATTGAAATTTAATTTTAATAACTTAGCAAGTCTTGTAGACGCGTTGTTTAAGGGCCTATATTAATTATCTTTTACCTCTTGGTAGAAAGGGGTGATGTAGATGTGGCTGAGGCCTCCTCTTCTGAATGTAATTTGACAACACCTGCTGTGCCAACCAGTTCGCTTCTAAACGATAACATTGACAAACAGAAACAAAACACATCACAATAAAACACCAAAACTAAATAGAAATATGGAACAAATAACTCTTCACCGTTTCGGAAAGATATTTTAAAAACCGTTTTCAATGTTTAAGATATACCATATAAGTGATTCATGAGATGAAGATTTCTGGTAAGTTACGAATGAGAAAATTAGCATATTTTAACATAATCTTGTAACTTTGACAAAATTGTGTAGAGCTACTTGTTCCACCACAATCACAATAAAAACAGAAAAGATACCCTATCTCCATCCATATGAGATATACTAACATGAACAAAATATAAATGAATATAACAGTTGCAAATTTTAATTTTTTTTTAAAAAAGATATATCTGAGTTTTTTTTGTTATAAACCCAAATACAACCTAATACACCTTTCACAGTAAGCTGCTAAAAGCTTGTGTCGTGAAAGGGGAATTTGCCGGCACCTGGTATCGAACCATGGACCCCTTGTTCACGAGGCCGAGACTCTTACCACCAGGCTACCGACGAACTCTATTATTAGTTCTGATAGATTAATTTATTTATTTTAATGAATTAGTTCTGATTACGAACGAATTAGTTCTGATAAATTAAAGAAGTAAAATAAAACAATTTCATTCAGTCAAATAACTATATCAGCATTAGGTGGTTGTCTAATAAAAAAATTGCAAAATACCAAGTTATTTTGGGTAATCTTTTGAGCTCAAAGAAATTGGTGTTTTGGGACATATCAAGCATGATGCATGTTTATATATTCAACACGGACTCATATAGCAGAATAGTTTATTTATAGATCGGAAGTAGCTGTCTAGACTGACATTATACACTCTGCTAACAAAAACAATAAACAAAATAATCGGTAAATATCTAGACTAGATGAACTATTCAAAAAAATTATTATGAATTTTCAAGTTATATTTATGTGAATATGTAGTTTTCTACCTGAGAAATGATAATCCATCCAAAATAAGATGATTTAACGCACACAAAATTAATTATTTGCATATTTTGCACACGATTTACACATCACAATCAAAACAAGTATCTGACGCCATGTTGACACAAAAATATAGGAAATGAATTGCAGGATTACCAATATGACAAAAACAATGCATACCATAGAGAAAAATGATAAATTTTCAATAAAAAAATTAATTAAATCCATAAATACCATATATATCACTAATTTTATAAAATTAAAGTAATAAATGTGTTTTTGCATATATTAGCACCGTACTACCTAACAAACCTAACCCGCAATCAGTCAACGTAATAAATGTGTTTTTGCATATATTAGCACCGTACTACCTAACAAACCTAACCAGCAATCAGTCAACGTAATAAATGTGTTTTTGCATATATTAGCACCGTACTACCTAACAAACCTAACCAGCAATCAGTCAACGTAATAAATGTGTTTTGCATATATTAGCACCGTACTACCTAACAAACCTAACCCGCAATCAGTCAACGTAATAAATGTGTTTTTGCATATATTAGCACCGTACTACCTAACAAACCTAACCCGCAATCAGTCAACGTAATAAATGTGTTTTTGCATATATTAGCACCGTACTACCTAACAAACCTAACCAGCAATCAGTCAACGTAATAAATGTGTTTTGCATATATTAGCACCGTACTACCTAACAAACCTAACCCGCAATCAGTCAACGTAATAAATGTGTTTTTGCATATATTAGCACCGTACTACCTAACAAACCTAACCCGCAATCAGTCAACGTAATAAATGTGTTTTTGCATATATTAGCACCGTACTACCTAACAAACCTAACCCGCAATCAGTCAACTTATTAAATGTGTTTTTGCATATATTAGCACCAGACTACCTAACAACACAAATACAGTATATAAGAAAAAGGATTTATAATAATAATATGAGGTATGTCTATTTTCAATTTAATAAATTGTAATAATTTTCCCATTTCATTATTTTGACTTTTTTCCCCATTGTCTAATTTTGACTTCCGTTGTATTTTGTCCAGTAAACATTGTTTTTGTTATGTTGGTAACAATGAACCATTTCTCTGTGCAAATTTCAACATGGCCCCCGATATTTATAGGATACTTGTGATACGTCAAGGGCATACGAAAAATGCAAATATTTATTGTTGTGCTTAAAAAATCCACAATTGTGCGACGGATTCTTGTTCTCCAGGTTGAATACTACATATCTACATAAAAATAGTTCAATAATATCAAGTATTTATGCGTTCATTAAAACTAGATAAGTTCCAAATAATCTGCTATTTATATTTATCCCAAAACCATACATAACAAGTCATACAAATAGTATTTGATAAGATATATAGTATTGTTTTCTCATCATTGTTATTATTAAAATGACATACAAATTATTAAACTTTATTAAGTTTGTAGAATCAAGAAATGTTTTATGGCACCACAAAGTTAATTAAACCTTAAAAAAAACAACAACAACTCACAATTACATTATTGCAGGAATATAAATTATGAATTAACTTACTTGTGGGCATCTTTCCTGCATCCACAGACACATCCCAGGAGGATGAGAACCAGTGTAACACATAAGGCAATACTCAGTAACACAGAAAATCCTTCCCACATAATAATATCAGTTCAATATTTTGCACTTTCTGTCCACTGTTTACACACTCTGCACTCCACTATTTTGTTTACTTTCTGTCCTCCCCTGCGCCCACTCCTATCCTCTCACCCCCATTACTCCCATCTCACCCTCTCCACGCTACACTCTACTACACTACCACTATACAATACTATATGAGAGTTACGCCCTTACACACAAGTAAAGTGTATTCTATGCATATCTACTACCGTGGTACTGCCGGTATGACACATTTTCAATAACACTTAATTACATATTAACCATACATTACGTCGAATCAAATCTATTGAAACACTTGTTAACAAACTATTTTAATACATTTGACATATTTAATAGAAGTACACTATGAGAGTTTACTTTCACACCAAAGTTGTCATATATTATGAACTTTAAATTATACAAAAGATAGGCGTTAAATAGAATATAATATATTTTGACAAATGCAAGTGAGCAATCGATAGTTTATTAGTACAAATATTTTATCTTTTAAGTCTTAACTTTCGCAATTGAGCAAAATGTTTCGATTTTGACAGCACCAACTCGGTCGTCAAATGCGTCAAGTGACGCACACAGTGTTACTATATTGAAAAAATAAATACTACTTACTCTGTTTAGTCGCCAAATCTACGTATCTTTTACACAAGTGCCTCAGGAAAGTAAGTAGCAAGTCAAAAAGGCATGAGGTATGGACTTAAATATTCAAACAATTTTCGCTGATTCCAATTTTGACTTCACATATTAAAAAAACTAATTAAGACTCAGAAACCGCGAAATGCTGGTTTTTTGTTGGTTTTTACATTTTTTAAATCGTCTTTAATAATGTTACATATTCACGGAAAAAATATATGTTATAGATCAATTCTTTTTCTATTGAATGGTAATGTTTTGAGTTTGGATAGTTTATTTATTTTTTTGATAAAAATTCCGAAAAAAATATCATTTTTTTGTTTTTGAATCACTTTGCTTGAATACCGGGTGGAACAGCGACATATTTTTTTTTTGTTATAATGCCTAATAATATTTTGCAGTGAAATGTCATGTAAATATTTTCAACAAATATTAAAATCAGTTTTAAAATTAAAAAAACCTTCAGTTGAGGAACAATTCATATTTGTATGACGTCTTTATTTTTGTCCAAAGAAAGAGAAGGTCTTATACTTTATCTATACGCGCACGAGAGAAAAATGACACAGTCGGTTCCGAGCCGGCTTGCAGTGCGGACGTGGGGTCTGCGCTAATTTTTTGTTTGTTTTTTTGTCATTATCTCCATGATATTACGGCCGCATACGTGCGGCGGAAAAAAACAGTGACAGAAAGATTACAGCCGCACGTATGCGACCGTGATCCTGTATTGGCTAATATGAAATATTTTGCAAAAGTTATGACATACCTCGACATCTGTATACATATATTAAAAGTTCTTTCTCAAAAATTTTAGTTCTGATTATTTCCGGAGATTTTATAGCGATTTAAAAATGTCACGTGACCATGTTGGGACCACGTGCGTTGTTGTCAACTATTTCGCGCGTGGTCTTGTGAGCGGTGCATTGTTTTTAGCGCATTATTTCGTGCAGTGCGTTGTTTATTATTTTTCTACCAAATATTGTGTGATTTAGTGAAAAATTATTGGTAAGAAGTTTTGATATTAAATTTTCGTTTTTAGAATCGTTGAGTATTGTTTTTTTTTTTAAATATAGTAAAAATCCTTTAAAATCAACTTGTATATACCTAAAATATTTATGTACTGTTTCAAAAAACCGTTTGTTTATAGTTGTTTCTTTTGATTATCGATGTAGAAATGAATAACAAGTATTTGAGTGTTAGTGTAATTTTTTTGTTTTTTTTTATAACGTAAGTGAACTTTAAAAAATATATACATATATATATTTATTTGTTAGTCGATGGTTGTCAACATCTGGATTAAAGTAATTTTTAATCACGATTTTATATATCTTATTGACATAATTTGATTAATATTTTATTAAAATGTTAAATAAATACTATATTTTAATCGTTATCTATATTTTATTACAACAATTTTGTATTTTTTTTTTCTAAAAAAAAACTCAAGCCACAGCGCACGATTTTTTCATAGAACCGCAATATCTAGGAGGTTAAATTAGGTATATAATTTCACAATATTTGCATATAAGTCTCGAGTATATAAGTACTACACTACGGATCATACCTTTTGGAAAAATGTATTTTACGACGAATTTAATCTTGATTTTTTTTGCATATTTTATATTTTTTTTTTTATCTTATTAAGTACATAATGCAATATATTTATCGAAAACAATATATTTTATACATCTTTTTTATTATTATTATTAAATATGAACAAATAACAAGGAGTAAAATATCCATGTAAAATGAGCAAGCTAATCGCTTCTTCCAACTAACCCATTTTTTTAGTAGGCTTGCCCATATTTACTTTTTTATAAAAAACATTATACTTAAAAAAGAAATCACGACATAATTATCCCATAAGTAGGGTAACCAGCAGAACAGTTGCATGTAATAAACATGCAGGCCGTCTTCTCTGTGCCAATAAAAAAATAAGACATTCAAGATGGGCGGCAAACCTCATCGCTGAAATTGAGTTGTAATACTTATGTCTTTATTTTTTCGAACACCTCTTTTCACTTTTTTTATTGTAAACAAAAATAACTTTTTTTGTTTTAATACCAGAGCACAACGTTTTTTTAATCAAAATTTAATGTGCTATGATATACCTGCTTGGTTAAAAAAAGAACACCAATACTGTAGGTATTTGAAATATGTATACAAAAAACATTTTGTCGAAAATCCCTAAATTATTACCATCAGTGTAGCTGCATTTAGCTATGCCACCAATAATATATATAAGGCATATTATTACAACACGTAGAAATGCATTCTGTGTGTGTGTGTGTGTGCGTGTGTGCAGAAGTACCTACCTAGATATAGGCTAAAATTTTATAGTAGTTATTATTATTATTCTCTTTTTGTTAGAAGTTGTAATTATTATTATTACCTACTAGTGGCGGGACCAGTGGGGTAATGAGCAATTTTATTATTCCACAAATTAATACAAAAATTTAAAAGCACACCTGACTTGAGAAAATGTCTATACCCTTCCCCCCATTTCCTCTTTCACATCGCCAATTTTTCGATTTAGTATAAGACTGAGATATTTCACGATTATATTTATGTTCCGTTGAGCACTCGGTGAAGAATAGGTCAACCACTTTTTTCTGTAAGTTTTCGAGTGTCCTGTAAAAGTCAGGTGTTCGAGAAATTTTTCATTTTAAACTCGGCGATAAGATTTGCCACCCTTCCTAAATGTCCTATTTTTTATTGCGGCTGATGCTGACCACCCCACTTGTGGGATAATAGATTAAAAGTTGCACCCTCCCTCACCCATGAATGTTACAGGAATGTCATCCATACATACTTGTGGGATAAGCCGTGATAGTATAGAAGTAGTAGATATGTAGGTATGTGCCTACAATTTCAAAATTTACCCAAATTTTTGAAATTCTATCCCCCGTCGCCAGATTTCCATTACGATACATAGGAATATTCCAATTTCCATTACGATACATAGGAATATTCCAATATTTTCATACCTATCAGAAATTTATATGAAAAATATGTAATCGGGTGCTATTTTGCATGTGTGGAAAGCACGCCACTGTGTCCTGCTGTGTGATGCACTAGTGTGTCCCCCTCTAACCTCTCCCCTCCCTCTTCATCGCTTCTTTCCGCATTCACTCACTGGACTTTGTAAAAATAATTTGAGTAAATTCGTATGTGTGCTTGTATTGTTTGTGTATTGTGCTACAGAAGTTTATATTAAACAAGCAATAGAAATGCATAGTTATAATCGTTGTGTATTTCATGTTATAGGTCGGTATTTATTGATTATCCTTAAATGTGGCTGCTATCATATATTATATAGTATCTGGTAATGATTTAGACAATATTATTAGACAATTTGAAAAAAGGCACAAAATGTGACCTTGTCTTTATGAACAGTACCCCTTACGTGCAGTTAGTTCACTGAATAACAAATTGTGGGAGATGCCGTGATGGTTTATTTTTATCATAATATGATAAAAATAAACCATCACTATGTAAATAATGTCAACTTCCAAAAAAAAATATATTTCAATTGATAATAAATACTAGACTATGATATAAAATATTTCGCGGCATTTTTTCGCGGCAACAACACGTATTTTTTTCCGCCGCGTATGAAAACGCTTTTTAATTAAATTTTGAGCCCAATATTCTCACAGTAAGGGTTAATATGGAAGGTAAACTGGACGCCAAGGATTTTAAATCTTTCAAAGCATATTTTACTCAACAATTGGCTGCTCTGGAGTCCAAACTAACTGCGTGCAAATGTGAGGCGACCGCTGCCAGCTCAATGGAAGACTTTGTAGTTTTCAAAAACGCTGTCATCGGAAAACTGGACAGCATGGAGGCAAGAGTGGAACAGCAGGAAGACCGAATTGAGGAGATTGAGAGATCTCGACGGAAAAAATTGTTAATTCTACATGGTGCACCAGAGAACTTGACTTTGGATGCGGCACTCAAGGAGACACCTCTCGCAGTCAATCCCTCTTCAATCAAGGACATGCGGCGTTTCGGCAAGAAAGGTGACAGGCCAAGGCCTATACTAATAAAATTCACCTCTTTCCTGCACAAGGATGATGTCTGGAAGAAGAAATCTTGCTTGAAAGGATCTAAATGGCTAATAACAGAATCTTTAACGCGGAAAGCACTCGAACTCCTGACTGAAGCTAAGAAGAAGCTGGGAACCGGTAACTGCTGGTCGATGAATGGAAACATATTCATAAAACTACCGAACAATTCAAAGAAAATAATATCTAAAATGGCTGACCTTGATGATATACCGACGGATTGCAGACAGTTGAGGCCACGTACAAACAAGTAGTATTACTCCGCTATTTACACACATTGCACTAAATACAGTAAAAAGTATTGACTATTTTCTATTAATAATTTATTTTCACGTCATTACATATCACTTTTTTTGGTTTATGTGTCTAATTTTTGGTCGTATTGTATTCCACAATCACTTAAACTTTCTGTTTGTTGGTGCCCCGACACAGAATAAACAACCGTGAAGTTGGCTGCGCTTCCCGCATGTTCGTAACACTCACGAGTGTTCGTAAACGTCCATAATGTTTTAGAATTACTATCAATTGCGTCGCGCACCACACTTTATGCAGCGTTTGTTTGAGAGGTTGAGTAGCGTGTGCGTGGTACTTGCATGCGATTAAGAGCGTATTTAAATACAATTAATGCTCACTGCTTCTCCCATACTTATCCTATGCATGATATATTGAAATGTTTTTCCTTTCTGCTAGCTCACCACTAATTATTTTTTCTTACATGTTTTTATTTTTGACACATTTTAACCCTCTATTATTTATTGCACTCACATTCTAACGCACAGATCATATTTTATTACAAAATGTCGTAATGTTTCTTATTTTTTCCAAGTTTTAAGTTTTTATTAAGATTGCATATATGTGATTCTTACTCACATTTTATTTAACTCATCTACAATATATATAACATGACAACATTGCATAATTAACATTTAATTGAGCAGTTTTTAACATACAAAATCGCGCCGTTGCATGAATTCTTGGAATGTATGTACTGCGCTTATCAGATTTACCTTTTATTATGATATATTTTATATGTTGTTCATATGAGCTGTTGGATTTGAGGAGCGGATTTTAACATACTTGTTTATTGCTCTTGTCTGTGGGATATTTTGGGTTCATGGAACAAGTCGTTTATTTGAGTAGATATTTACTGTTTTATATTATTTTTATTTATTTTTATACTATAATTGTTCATATTATTTTTATTTATATTTAATATCCTGTGCACATTTTGACATGTCTAACTCTTCCCATTCAAATGACTCCTTCTACTCTCTCCCCTCCTCCTCCCTCTCCACCTCCCATGCTCTAAACTCTTCAACAGACTCGTTTAACTCGGCTTACAATTCTTCAACTAGCACACTGCCTAATCTCTCTGACCTCTTACGGGGTTCGTTGATTTCTTCACATTCAATTCTAAATATCTGTCACATAAATGCTCAAAGCATCCCAGCACATTACGATGAACTCCTGGCTTCTTTCACGGATGTCCCATTTCACGCGCTGCTTGTAAGTGAAACCTGGTTTAAGCCGATACTCTCTTCTTCAATATTTCCTATTCCGGGTTATAAGCTTATCCGTTGTGATCGAGCCAATCGTGTTGGTGGTGGCGTTGCCATCTATCTCCGTGAGGATATTGGATACAGGGTCGTAGCGTCATCTGAGTCTCTGGCTGTGGGGGGTATGGAGTACTTGTTAATTGAGATTTCCGCTTTACACTCCAAAATATTACTAGGGGCATTTTATTGCCCACCCAACTGTAACTATTTCCATGAAATCGAAACACTATTAGAACCTCTGACACACAACTTCGCCCATAGTATTTTAATGGGAGATTTTAATACATGTATTATTAAAAATGATAATCGTGCTGCAAGGCTGCTAAATTTATTACACGCATTGAATTTGCATGTACTACCCCTGCGACCAACTCATCATTTAAAAGATTCAGAAACACTCCTGGATTTAGTTATAACTTCTTTGACTAACCAAGTGAGAGGGCACGGCCAGTTGACGGCATCTGGTTTTTCTAACCACGATTTAATTTACCTTTCATACAAAGTTAAGATGCCTAAGGAAAAACCTAGGTTGTACTCTTTTAGAGATTTCAAGCAAATTAATAGGGATACTCTACAATCTGATTCTGAGACAATTAATTGGAGTAGCATTTATTCAACAAATGATATGAATGCAATGGTTGCGGATTTCAACAATTCCATAACCGAACTATTTGATAGGCACGCTCCTATTAAAACTGTCCCGTTAAAACGTCCTCCTGCACCATGGCTGACGGATGATATTCGTAAGCTAATGGCTAAGCGAGATAGAATTAAAACAAAATTCAAAAGCTCAAGATGTCCTGTCAGATGGGAAAATTATAAAAATATTAGACGGAGATGTTCCCAGCTATGCCGTCGAGCGAAAAAAGAATACTTTTTGACCAATATTTCCTACTCTTCTAGAGAAACCTGGAAGTTTTTAAAACGCCACGGTGTGGGTAAGCCGAACAACGCTACTGATTTTGCTTCCCTTGATCTTAATGACTTGAACAATCATTTCTCCTCTCTGCCGGTGACGATAAATCCTCAGGCGAAACAGTCAACATTGGACATTATTAGGAATTGTAGAAATAGTGATGACGAACCTTTTAGTTTTCAGTTAGTTTCCATGTCTGATGTTCGAAAGTCTTTTTTGTCTGTCAAGTCCACGGCGGTGGGATGCGATGGACTGAGTTTGAGGATGCTGGAACTCATCCTTGATTCCGTAATTCCTATTTTGACGTATATCATAAACTCTTCACTGTCCTTTGGGATTTTCCCCTCTGAATGGAAGGTTGCCAATATTATTCCACTCGCAAAGGTAAGCTCTCCCTCTTCGCTGAAAGATTTCAGACCGATTTCAATTCTCCCATTTCTTTCCAAAGTTATTGAAAAAATTGTTCATCGACAACTGAACGACTATCTTGTAGCGCATAACTACCTCAACTCTTTTCAGTCAGGTTTTAGGAGGGGTCATAGTACCACAACAATCTTGTTGAAAATTTCTGATGACATTAGGTTTGCCATGGAGGGAAGGCAACTCACACTGCTGACTCTCCTGGATTTTAGTAGTGCATTTAATTGTGTAGATTTTGATCTTCTACTTGCGCGGATGGAGGCGCTCAATATCACGGGGCCTGCTCTTTGCTGGATGAACTCTTATCTTAGGGATCGAAAGCAGAGGGTTTCAGTTTCAAATAAAACATCAGATTGGATATGTCTTCGAGCTGGCGTCCCTCAGGGTGGCATACTTTCTCCTCTTCTGTTTTCTATTTTTATTAATCCAATCACTGAGCGGCTCCGTGGATCTTACCATCTGTATGCCGATGACCTCCAACTTTATATTCATTTCGATGGGACAACAGTTGATGAAGCTTTTAATAACATGAACTTTAATCTTCAGTACATTGGATCTTGGTGCGAAAGTCACGGTCTTCTGGTGAATCCATCTAAATCACAGGCTATAATAATGGGTAGTCCCAGATTGTTGTCTTCATTAAATCTTACACCGCTACCTTCATTGGAGTTAAACGGTACAACGATCCCTTTCTCTGATAATGTCAAAAATCTGGGTGTTTACTTCGATAGTCAGGTCTCATGGCGCAAACAAATCGGCGAGGTAAGTCGAAAGGTTTTCGCTTCGCTTCATTCGCTTAGACGGCTCCGGAATTTTCTCACAGTTGATACAAAGAAGCTTCTTATTCAATCACTCATCTTTCCAATTATAGATTACGCAGACATCAGCTATTTAGACGTCTCTGTGGAGGGTTTGAATAAGCTGGAGCGATTACAAAATGTTTGCATACGTTATGTATATGACCTTAGAAAATTTGATCACATATCTGAGTACCGTCTTCGACTCGGTTGGAGGACCGTTTCCCAACGCAGAGACTTCCACACCCTTTGTCTTCTATACAAAATACTTTTTGATCCCAACACCCCGCCTTACCTAAAAGAAAGGTTTCATTTCTTGCATTCACATGGACTCCCTCTTCGATCAGCCAATAACAATCTTTTGGCAATCCCTTCACACCAATCTGGTTTTTATACAGACTCCTTCACAGTTCTCGGTGCTAGGTTATGGAATCAACTTCCGCCTAGTATCCGTACCTGTCCTACATATCAATTGTTTAGAAAGCAGCTCGGTGGTCGCTAGTCTTCAGAATTTTAATACTTTCACTTTGTAAACCCTGAGGAAACGTTTTCTTCACGTGTTGTATATATACACGACGAGCATTCCTTCTCTTCCCTTCCCTCGATATCCAGACTTTCCCTCATTGTGTGCGCAGGTGTTTGCCTGTTTGTAGGTATATTTATTTAACTTTTTATGTATGTATATATTATTTTCTTTATTTTCTTTTTTTTATGATTTTTGGGTTAGTTGGAAGATATCGCTTGCACGCGATAAACTCGCCCATTGTGCATGATAATTATTTGTATTTATAATCTGTTTATATGTATGTTTTTTTAAGGCACAATAAAGTTTATTATTATTATTATTATTATTATTAAAATAAATCGTTAATGTTTTTCAACTAATCTAACCTAAAATTTTCAATTTTCAGAAACCAACATAATAATATCAAAAATTTTATTTATAAAATAATTTTTCTTTCTTTGTCAAGAATTGTTCTAATCATACTTTTTATTTGACAATATTCTCAGGGTAAAGCCGGATACTGAGCTAGTAATATTATAAACGCACAAAACTTTGGTTGAATATTTTGGACTAAGTATTATTTTTATTATTATTATTATTATTAATCCTTGGTCCTGACTATGAGCTGAGAAAATAATAATATCAGCGGAACTTCGATACCTACTCGTATTGAGACGCACTATTATTATTATTTATACCGTCGTGTCGTATTGCACTAACACATTCAAATATAACATTTGTCTTAATACACACATCTAAGCAATAAAGGTGTTCTCCTATTGGATAATTTGGCGGAATTTTTTTATTATATACTAAACGACATTTTACCTAATCATGATATTTTATTTGAGTAGGTCTTCCTCTTAAGAAATAAACTATGTATTGGCCTATCGATTTTCTTTTATAGCGCATCATAATGTCTTGAAACTCAATCCAATAACAATATTTTCTTAACAACCCGCTTATTTTGTTCCTATAGGCCTATTATCCTTTATGAATTTTCTTCAACCTTGAACCAAAATAAAGAAGATCACTAACTTATTAATTTATCACTTCGATAGATATGTTCACATTTTAACAAACCAATAACAAGAACCTTAACCGAAAAACTATTCAAGACAGAGTAATAAACATAATAATATATTATTGCATTTATGTACTTTCCCGAAACACTCGTAATTTCACAGAGATCTACGGAATCCGCATTTTTTGGCCTAATTTACGAAATTTTATCTCGAATCTACATACGTACTATGTTTTTTTTTGTAATACATCCGAAGCAGGAGTGGGGGGGGGATATTTGCAAAAAATACCAAATTCGGGAAATCTCCAAACTTTTTCCCTAAATCTATTGTCAGACTGCTCTCTGAATAATTTAGTGAGGTAGCCAATAAACCAACTATAATAAGCATTATTCATTATTAAACTATCTCATCTCATTGCCCTCAACGCTCCTCTCGGGAGCACAGGGCAGAAACCAGCCTTCTCCATTCAGAGCGTCTCTGCGCCACCTCTTTCCACGACATTCCTTGCGCTCTGATATCATTGTCATAGGAACGGTGTATTGTGAAAGAGGGACGCCCGGGCCGACGGAAGAACAGTGCTCTTTTTGGCCAACTATCATTGGGCATTCTCAAAACATGTCCCGGCCAGGACCATCGTCTCTCCTGTATTACGGAGATTACAGGTCTCGCACAGCATCATTTGTAACATGTTCATACCATTTGACATCCAAAATCCTTCTAAGACACTTGTTTTCGAAACTTAGTATCTTGCCTTAGAGCCTTGGTTAAGTGCCAAGACTCACAGCCATATAGAAGGATTATTAAATTATGCAATGATACAATTTTTGGTTGACATGGGGAGAACCGTTTACATGTCTAATAAATGCAGGTGGTCTACTAGCTACCACTTATGGAACATGTCCTGAAAGTTTTCATTACTTATCTAAGTACCTATATTGAAACTTTAAAAATTTCAATAAACTAATATAAGATTAATTATAGGTACAAATTGTGAAACAAAACACTATGTAGGAACAAATTTGCAATATTTATTTAAAACAAACAATACACAAAATGTAGAAATTGTTTATTACACTATTTATGAATATATTCATCTAAATATAGAACAATACAACAGACTTGATTACATCTCTAAAATAGAATGAAATAACGATACATCACGCATATTATGCAATTTCATATATTCAAATCCATCACCGTTTTACCCTAAATATCATATGAATTGTTCAACATCAAAAAATATTTAGGTACCCTGCATATGATTTGATAATAGATTCTGGATTCATCAAGTCTATTGTACGTTTCACATCTTTGTAACTAATCTTAACTACTCACACACAATGTATGCAATTAGAAAGAAAACAAATAAGTGTTTGGAATGTTGAAATGAAATTCAGAATGAAAGTTAATTAAGTAATAGGTAAAGAAAGAATATTATTGATAATGAATTCCTTAATACCAACAGTCTTTTATAAATACACATTAATTAATAAATAATAAGATGTTGATCTATAGTGGCATGGAATAGTTGAAATGAAAATACATATATATATGAGGTGAAGGTTTTACTCCATTTCACTGCGTACAGTCGGGCAGAGACTTGGCTCTTGCCTTTGCATGTGGGACGAGACATGGCCCGTCACCGACTGTACGCAGTGAAATGGAGTAAAACCTTCACCTCATACTATCTCCTGCGTAAAATCAAGTGATCTTTCATCAATGGAATGCATGTTGCACATGCATTTCCGATGAAAATTTGATCACACAGTCATTCATATATATATATATATATAGACACATTATTTTTCAACTTGAATTTTCAATAATTAATTTGATTCCCTAATAATGATATTCATATTACTATCTGATAAAAGTATTAATGGTGTGAGCGATAGATCTAAAATTATAGAATTACCTCGCATGGTAATTTTCTGTTCAAAGAAAAATTATTGAGATAAACAATTTTTATTTTAAACAGAAAATACTGATATAAATTGAATGAATATGTGATAATATAATCTCATTTACTTGGATTAAATAGGAATTAAAAACTCCTGTACAGATAATATTTATAAACAATTATTATTAGACTTGCACTTATATAGAAACAAATTACGACATAATTAAATAATTACAACATTTATATGTATGTGTGCCTCATTAACTGCCATATTATAATTGATAACAAATGTACTACCAACACAATATTTATCACACAAGTGTGACTCAAATGATAAAAGGAGTGCTACAAATCTTGAAGCCATGAACATAAAAGATAACTGAGATGTTATATAAATGAACTGGAGATGTTATCAACTTACTCAATATAAATTTATTTATAAAACTAACCTAAAGATGTACGAGTTATTTTTTTATCTTATTGCAAATACATTCTATTGGGACCGTTACAAATTTTGCCCAATATGATTTCAGATGTATAGGTAAATTACAATTATTTCCAAATATGTGAAACAGTTATAAACAACAACAAATACACAATTTACTGAAAATACCCCATCAAAACACTTTTAAAACATGGTATTTACGTGAAATTATAAAAAAGTACAATACAAATATTGTGAATTAAAATACCCAACTCATTGGAAGTTACTGTCTGATAAATTGAAGACAGTTGAAGGAATTTACTTGTAAAAAAAATATCTATTATCTAATTTTCTCTCTGCCCTTTGACAAAAGAGATCTACAAACTTGTATCTGAAATTATTTTCTGAAACTGGACAATGTATAAAATAGTAATAATAGTAAACCACCACAGGCTTAAATCTCTTTAATATTTATTTTGTAATAGAAATCTTATAAAAAAATATTGAGACAATTAAAAAATATGTAAAACAATATGTGAATCTATTATTATTAACTAAAACTTCTTTGTTTTCTTGTATTTACTGCCGGTCCAATGTATTTAAAAATACTTCAAACTACTAGTCTTTTTTATCAGTTGTTGACTTATCTAACATGAAATAGAAATTGACTAAAAGAAGATACCTAGTAAGGTTTATACATTGCAAATTCAATGTTAAGTCAAGTGCAACTATTAAAAAATACATTTCAACAGACTGATGAAAAGACAAAAATAAAACTAGTGACATTTTTGTAACCCATCTCACCTAAATGAATCTATTTCAAAGACATAGAGATCCTTTACCACTTTCTTGACTAATTACATTTGTGACACCTTCCCATGTAATATACGACATTGTGAAAGATACAGAGCAACTATTTCATGCCATGAAGTATGAAATGTACAATACAATAGTTAGATAATGTACATTAGATTTATAGTTCATCATGTGATGAGTGCATTTGGTTGGTATCTGCTTCAACACAGGCTGCCGGAGTGGACATTTCAAATACATATTCACATCTATTTGGTTCCGTAACAGAACTAATAACTGTCTCCAGCCCACAATGTATATTCACTCTGGCTGATCTATTGGGACCATTCCAACATGCAATACCATCCTTGTAGAGCATGGCACTGTACTTGTTATTCTCATCTCCCACCCACTCTCCCCATGTCCCCAAGCGAGTCTCCCCGCCTCCCTTCTTTGGTTGCTGAATAGCTTTCTCAAATGGGCAAAGTCTATAAATGTATTCTCTGTCAGTATACTCAAAGCATTGACCTGAAAGAGTGGCGAATTCCTCCTGGGGTCCGTAATCTTTGTCAAGTGACTCTTTCAAATTATTGATTTCATTGTCTATATCCCTGACAGCTCTCTCGGCCTGTAAATATTGACTTCTAGCTTCTGAGGCATCACTCACGAGCTTCTGAGTCTCCTCATCATACTGCCTTTCTGGTGGTATGGGTTTGTGCTCCTCTTCTTCTTCTTCCTTGTGGTAATCTCCTCCTGTCTCTATATCCTCCTCCCCCTCTGCATCCATATCCCCCTCACCATCACCCTCTACATCCTCACTATCATGATCATCCTCATGCCCTACATCTTCTTCTGTCTCCTTCTCCTCTAAGTCTGGTTCTGCCTTCTCACTAGGAGGCTTAAATACTCCTCCTTCAGTCATGAGGTATGGCTTAATTAGAGGCCAAGCTTTATCGAAAAATTCATCATTAGATACCTCAGAATTCTCTCCCAGGAAGAACCTAGCTTCCTCTTCTGTGACTTGTCCATCTTTATCCTTATCAAATGTAATACTTTCTTGTATTTCAGTCACAGAAAGAATTCCGTTTTGATCAATATCATATTGCAGAAAAAGTTGCATGGCTTCCCTTCTACTATCCTCAACTTGCGCCTTTTCTTCTTCTTGTTTGTACTGTTGAAGAGCTATGTTTTCCAAATTCTCTGCCTCTTCCTTTAACTTGAGCTTTTCTTCTCGCAATGACTCAGCTTCTTCTCTATCTCTCTGTAACTGTCCAACTTTATCAGCCATTTCCCTTCTCACAGCTCCACCTTTAAGGATAGCCTCAGCTCTAAGCTGGCTACCTGCTTTAAGCAGTTCAGCTCGCCGCTGCGCTTCCAACCTTGCCTCTCTTCCCACCTGCATGCATGTATCCACACATCCTGCCGTAGGATGAGAATATTCATCCGATCCATCGCAACAGTCACAGATACCATCGTTTACACGAGAACTCGGAATATTCTCAGGTCTATGTCCGGCATTCGTACAATGAAACACTCCATTTATACATGCGGATGTTCCGGGCTCATCACTGCCATCAAAACAATCACAATAATCATCATTCACTTCGCTGAATCTGATGGTTTGACTGCCGTCGAAGCATGTGAAGTCTCTATCTGGAGAGTACAAAGGAGCTTTTGAAATTGATACTCCCCGAGGTCTCGGAACTTCAGAACATTCGCATATTAATAGGATACTAAATGATAAAATGAAAAGTTCGTATTTATAACAATTTGTATAAAACATTTTGCACTAAAATCAACTATCCACCGGTATGAAATCGGCCCGAAAAGTTGAATTGTCACAAATTTCTCGATTTATCTATGGTGAGGATGACAACGACAAATGCATAGACGTCATATTATAAATAAATATATTTACAATATAGCAACACAGCTAAAATAGATTTTAGAAAATGTAAGTGTATTTTAAGAACTGCATTTTAATTTTGTGATATTTTTAAAGTTTTAATAATGTCTTGTATTCAATATTATGTTATATTTCGTTGTCTTATGTGAAATTGATACGAATCTAATGTTGCATTTCTACATTTTAAAATTTCCCCGCGGAATTGTTGGTAGCCTGTATTCCGGCCACGTTAAAAAGACACGTATCTAACTTCACATTAGTGTTTGTGCTGTATTATGTGTCAAAGTAGTTTGTTTCACGAATGGTGTAGAAAATGAATTTTAATATGAATATTTGGCCGGGGTTTTTCTTTCTAACAATCCTACTAACTTTAGATTATTCTGGTGGAGTGGAATTGACATTTGAACTTCCAGACAATGCAAGAGAATGTTTTTATGAAGAAATTACGAAAAACAATACTGCTATCTTAGAATTTCAGGTAAATACCTATTTCATTTAATATTTCAGTCTGACGATTCAGTGGGTCGTTTGTGAGGGCGATAAATTTTTAATAAATTCAGGAACTATATTCTTTGATAAATTACGTTTTCTTCATGATCACTTAATCTGTCTGTTGAGTTGTCAAAGTAAGGTTCAACATAAATCAGATCAATTTTATTCTATTCCCTGTTGCTATTTCTACATCTCCCACAAGACATTTTATCAGCTTTAAGAGAATTGTATAATACATTGTTAGTGTCAATGTTTATTTCATTATTATTATTTTTTCAGGTGGTCACAGGAGGGCAATATGACGTAGATGTAGTACTTTTATCACCTAAAGAAGAAGTTCTTTATAAACAAATTAAAACACAGTTTGATTCTCATCAGTTTGTGGCTCCCGTTTCAGGTGAGTCTTAATGTAATTATCAAAATTAAAAACCTTCCTAATAAGAACATGCAGAAGGCATTCAAATTGACACCATTTCCAGCTCTCTACTTCGATTAGAAAAGCTACAATAAGAATTTGAATGCCACCATGTCTAACAAAAAAATTAATTTTTCTATGTCTTTGTGACTACTACCCATGTGCCAAATGTCATCAAAACTTGAATGGTGATGCCAAAATGTGTATTAATGTGATACGGGATATGACAAAACTCATTCACGTTATGTTAAATATATAGAATACATAACATACCCTTTCAGCGGAATAATTTTTAACAAAGAGTTAATTGATTAGGTTGAATACATTATTATATGTGACAAACAATATTAATTTGCTAGTCAAAAATATTGTATTGATGTATCAATGAAATATCCACTTTAGTTCGTATTTAATTTTTTTTATCAATATAAATAAAAAAGAGATTTTGAAAATAATTAGTTTAATCTTTATTTATGTATTTAATATTTTTTAAAAAGACTTCATATGTTCACATAATTCAATCTACTTACGTTACTCTATGTATTAATCAATCTACTGAAGAAATGTAAAATAAAATTTTTCGAATGTTTCGTGATTAACACTGTGGAATTCCATATTTATTATTAATTTATATTAAAAGAAACTTTGTATTTTCCACTAGAATAATTTCAATTATAGTATAGTAATAATTGAAATTATTCTAGTGGCAAATACAAAGTTTCTTTTAACATAAATTAATAATAAGTAATATAAAACTTGTCATTATACACTTAAGCCTCATTCATGGTTAATATTTGTTTAGCAACAAAGTTGAATAAACGTGTTGCGGAGTTGCTGTCAACGTGTTGCAGAGTTGACAGCAGCATGTTGACAAGCTATCGCTCGACGAGCGTAAACATCAGTTTCGCAACAAAATTTGACATGTGTGAACGTGTCTACAACTGTTTATAAATATGGCTTATACATCAGATACAGAGAACACAGCAATACTACTTCCTCGGGCAACATTTAAAACGAAGACTGGCGTGTGGACAACCTATATTGATTTAAACAAAGTTTCCAGCAAGATTCTTGCCGTTCATCAACAATGTTGATCAATTGTTGGTAAACAAATGTTTACCATGAATACGAGGCTTTATAATCTACAGCTACACTATATCTCATATTTATATTGTATTAAAAATACACTTGTTTGTCTATTGTACAATGTGGTTTGAAAAAGATAAGAAAATTTGGATGGTAATAGAGTTTATGTAGAATGCATTATTGCTGTGATAACTTAATTTGGATGGTAATAGAGTTTATGTAGAATGCATTATTGCTGTGATAACTTAATTTGGATGGTAATAGAGTTTATGTAGAATGCATTATTGCTGTGATAACTTAATTTGGATGGTAATAGAGTTTATGTAGAATGCATTATTGCTGTGATAACTTAATTTGGATGGTAATAGAGTTTATGTAGAATGCATTATTGCTGTGATAACTTAATTTGGATGGTAATAGAGTTTATGTAGAATGCATTATTGCTGTGATAACTTAATTTGGATGGTAATAGAGTTTATGTAGAATGCATTATTGCTGTGATAACTTAATTTGGATGGTAATAGAGTTTATGTAGAATGCATTATTGCTGTGATAACTTAATTTGGATGGTAATAGAGTTTATGTAGAATGCATTGTTGCTGTGATAACTTAATTTCTTATTTATGTTACACATTAAATGGCGTTAAAGCCTTTCTACATTGTATTACAAAGTATATTTGATCACATTACATTACAATTATTCACATATATACTATTATAAAAGATGAAAAGAAATCTCATTCCAAAAACATGGAGAATGTCAGCATAATACTTTAATTCATTCACAATAATAATCAAACAGCCATATTTTACAATAATAAAATAAAAAATACTAGCATTATGGTCTTAAATAAACTATGATTTACAGCAGATATCTTTAATTTATTATTTCAGTGGATTTTGTTTTTCAGAATCTTGTTCATGTGATTAAATACCTTTAAAACTATTTATACCATCATATATGCCTTGTTATCACTTTTTCTACTTTCCTCTTGGAAGTGCAATATTTTGTTTCAAAATACCCAAAAAACTTCAAGCACCCTCGCAGTAAGCAATATAATTGTGTCTTGAAGGTGGAGTAGGGCAGCAGCAGGTGGAATTGAACCTAGGATCATTGGATTGATAATCCGAGACTCTTCATTATTATTTCAATACATTAAATGTATAATCCTTTTTTACAATGCTCAACAAAGTCATTAATCATACTAAACAAGAAATACAAACATAATACCAAGATTTCAATTGTTACCTTATAAACAATTAATACATACAAACAATTTTTTATAAATCTGAACAAAATAATAACAATAGGTAGGGGAAAATAACGACATTTTTACAAAGAAAATAATTCAATAGATATCAATCAAATAATAATAAAAAAATTTATTAAGTTATATGTATTTTAACATAGAACTATAATAAATTTAAATAAAATTGTAATGGTTAGCAATTAAACAATTTAATTGGTACAAGGGAAAGCTCTTTTAACATAATAAATAATTCACAAACAATTAAATAGTTCCAAATCAACAAACAGAAGCATAAATACTTTACTAAAATTATGAACAGAATTGAAAAATCTCTTATTGCTATAGACTAAAGGGTCCCAAAATTTCCTGCCTTAAGGAAGGGCCATTTAAATTTTCTTGTCATTATCTATCATTGCAAAACAATTTAGGTCTTCTGAATCATTTTAAGTACAAAAAAATGTCTGAATTGATGTATGTAGGTTGGCCGATTCCACAAAACAAGATCTTATCATACTTTCAATTACACCATCAAAAATGTTACATTTTGGTCTTGTATCACATTATACACTCTTACAGACCTTCTTATGTGTCCATCTTACTGCAACCTATTTTTCTATATTTTGTTGGATAAGGATTACTACCTACTAATGTTTTAATAAGTTGTATATTTTCATTGTGTACAGGTATTTATACAGTATGCTTCAGCAATGAGTTCAGTACCTTTTCTCACAAGCTGGTGTACATGGACTTCCAGGTTGGGCCTGAGCCTACCTTACCTGGCATAGGAGACCACACCACAGTTTTGACTCAGGTGAATATTTCTATAGTACAATAATATACTTAAATCAACAATAGAAGGTCTGCCTTTTCTTAAGTGCTATATAATATATATTTTCTAAATTCAGCTTTTTTTTATTGCAATAAACTTATCATTCATTTTTTCATCTTTCAGTGTAATTCAAAATTCCATATAAGTACAGTTTAGCTAAAAAAGAGTAGTAGGAAACAAATTAGGGCGCAACTGTCGTTTATATGACAACATTCAATAGGTACTACTATACAGTCTGGAAATATAATTCTTCTTCTTCTTCATCCCCCTCAATGCTCCTCTCGGGAGCACAGGGCAGAAACCAGCCTCCTCCAATCAGAGCGTCTCTGCGCCAATTACGTCACCTCTTTGACAACTTTCATTGCTGAGATATGGGGATGTGTGGTTTTTGCTCGAATAAAATAATGCAGGTTTCAGATTTCGTCAGTATTAACAATCCATAAAAAGTAATTTATTACGTACAGTTTTTTGCAAACTACCTCATTTGTAGAATATGCCATGATGGTATAGATGGATAAAGAATAATATGGAGATGTCTCTCTAAGGGATTTTGCGCAAGGATATCTTATCTTTTGTGGCACAAAGAGAACATCTTGTACTTATTTTAATCATATGCAGCTGGTACACTGACTACCTCACAAATGGAAAATACTATGATAGTATAAGTAGATAGATAATATTATTTCCATATAATTTTTATACGCTGATGTTTCATGCGTAACTGTACTAGTTGAGCAAGTTAATTGTTTACAAATAATTGTTGTAATGAAATAACATGTATTATGTTTATAACAATATTATTTTTGCATTATCTTTTTCTGTCGTTGTTATCTTTATTTAAATATTGAATGACATAATTGCTTTATTTTCCCTTTAGCTACCTTTTGTATTACCGTACCGAAGAAAATTTTAAAACAATTTGAATAGAGTGTTGTTTGTTTTATTATTTTTCTTGCTTATAATGTTAGATATCTGTCCCGTTAGTATTGGCATTTACACTAGCATAGATTACATACCAACAGTTGTGTGAATGTTTGCTGTGGTTATTACCCTTACCCTTACTCTAATATTCGGCCAACGTGTTGATGAGATATTTAATTCAATGTAACCTTGAGAAATTACAACAGTTGTGTGAATGTTTGGTGTGGTTATTACCCTTACTCTAATATTCGGCCAACGTGTTGATGAGATATTTAATTCAATGTAACCTTGAGAAATTACAACAGTTGTGTGAATGTTTGGTGTGGTTATTACCCTTACTCTAATATTCGGCCAACGTGTTGATGAGATATTTAATTCAATGTAACCTTGAGAAATTACAACAGTTGTGTGAATGTTTGCTGTGGTTATTACCCTTACTCTAATATTCGGCCAACGTGTTGATGAGATATTTAATTCAATGTAACCTTGAGAAATTACAACAGTTGTGTGAATGTTTGCTGTGGTTATTACCCTTACCCTTACTCTAATATTCGGCCAACGTGTTGATGAGATATTTAATTCAATGTAACCTTGAGAAATTACAAACAATGCTGTTTGAGTGTCTGTGATGTTGGTAATTATTAATCATATTTATTTATTTTCAGTTGGAATCTTCAGCTCAAGAAATTCATCAGTCCCTGAATAAAATATTGGATTATCAAACACATCATAGGTTAAGGGAAGCCCAGGGTCGCAAGAGGGCTGAGGATATTAATGAGAGAGTTCACTGGTGGTCCATTGGAGAGAGTATAGCCATAGTTGTCATTACCATAGGACAAGTTCTCATCCTGAAGAACTTCTTTACAGATAGACCCGCAACAACATACGGAAGGATGTAGTATATGCGGCATAATCTCATTAGACTGCTGCATTACTACTTAATGTTCCACGTGCCCATCCTACCGAAGATGATTACACCCAATCAACACCTAATGTCCATGAAGTGGTGTATGACGACGTATTGTAATATAAGTATATAATATTGTTGTGTTGACTGATAATTGGAAAATAACTTTTATTTTTTTAATTATTTTCTAATTTGTTGTTGCTTATAAATCCTTATTTATTTTGTATAATATTGATTGTTGATAATTTCATTCAGCAGTTACTATTTGTCCACAAAAACAAAGCAATGTTTTCCCTTAACCGGCTGTATTTCTATAGATTTAATAATGACACCAAATTTATGATTAATACAGTTTTTTTCTTCCTCCATCCACGGAGGACCCCACCCTTACCCACAATAACTTACAAAGTTCATTGTGAGAGGCAGTTCCATAAACTAATTTTTTTTTTTGTGTAAGTGTTTATTCAGGAATAACTTTGAACACATTAGATATGCAAAACAGCACTAGTATAATTTAAATAATACTTCTGTACTAAATACAAATTATTTTGTAATGAATTCAATGAAGAAACACAAAATGTAGTTGTTGGTATCATCAATATGATAATTGTGTATATTTTTTCTGGAAATGTGCAAAAACCGAATGTTATAATAATTAATTACATCGGAAAGTTTTGTAATGGCGAACCCGCTTTACACTATTTCACAATAGGAAAAACTATTGTGTTTATAGTTCTTTTTCATATGTATTATTGTCGCATATAAGGCCCTGTATATAATTTGTGATCAGGCCCCTGAATAATTGTAAACAATATATGTATATTCTGAGGTATTTTGATGTAGTTATGATTTTTTAATTCACAATTACGTTATTAGAAGTTAGTTGATCTTACCGCTATGCTAATAAAATTATATTTCTTACTATGAAAGTGTTACAATGTGTTTGTGTTTATATGCAAATGTAATCCATATAATGTAAAATATTGAGTAGGACATCTGCCATTCTAAATGTTTAGATGATTCTAATTTATTATTACAGTATAGAGGCCAGTATTCTGTTAATTTTTAACCTATTTTTAAACTTCATAATAAACGATTATGTAATAATCTATTTATTTACTTGACTGTCATTGTTAACAAACAATTAAATAGATGATTATGATTTAAAATACTTTTTAAATAGTCACTATACAGAGGATGAGTTTATCATTAAGATGCAACCTTTTTCAACCAACCAAAACTCTTTTTTACATGTTTGTAACGATGAATTTGTGTTTTTTTGATAAACCCAATACATCTCACTAACCCCTCCACAGTAAAGAATACATGTGTGATTTGAATATAGAAATGTTGACAGAAGATTTCAATTCTGGGATCTCGTAACTAAAAGAAAATGTTGCACCTCCGAGATAAGCTCGCCCTCTGGACATTGAGTGTATTTAACTTAATTGTATTTCTATGCAAAACTGCTTGTAATCAATGTACAGTAAAGAATAAATAAATAATAGTCAGTAACCACCATCAGACTGCAAATCACTTCATTAATTCTATTAGTTTTTTTTTTTTATTTTCTGGTTATGCGGCTATGGTATTTAATAGTATTATATTTGTGGGCATTGTTGATGTAGGAAACATTTTTTCATTAGCATGGTGATATTGGTGACAAAATAAAAATAGTAAATTGCAGATATACGTAATTCTTTACTTCACATTGGATGTAGAAAAGTGTTAGGCCACTTTAAAAATACATAATATGTATATACTGGAAATGTTACTTTATTTGGTTGCACTTTCAAAATATTAAGTTGATCTGAATACAAGTAATTTGTTCTTTCTCAATAATAAATTATACAATGTGATTGATATTGGTTTTATTCTGTTTTAAATATCTTATTATGTATATCATAGGTGCAGAGAGTCACCAGCAAAGAATAGGTCCCCCACTATTTTCTCTTTTATTTGAGTATCATGTAAAATAAACAGGTATTCATAAAACATCATAATTAAGACATTTAACATCGTCAGTTCAGTGATGAAGTATGCCATAATAATAATATATCAAACACATAACAATCAAAACCGATACAACAATATGTTAAGACTATTAAAACTATGATCGAAACATATTCCTCTTAGACCTGCCGCGCACTGGCAACTTTATGAAAGCAGCTATTTAGTTGCTTTGATAGATTTAAAATGAAATACAAGATATTGGATGCGAACAACTAATTAGTTGTTACAACTTAATACTCACCCGTGAGCAGAGGCAGCCGGCAATATGTATTTGCGGGGGTTCGATAAAATAAAAAAACACCTCCCTTATTCCTTATAAAGAAGTTATATCCTCTTCTCTTTACCATTAGCGAACACTTCAGTTACTAAACGGTTAAACTCTGGTGTTTCCTGTTTTTAATGTATTCTACGTTTAATTCACCCATTTTAATAGTAGGTACCCTATAAGCTACGATAATATTTTAATTTTATTTAGGTATATCGTAGATTCTTTAAATTGTATGTTATATTTTGATATTAGTGCGCCGAAATCAAAATATCTTACAGATAAAATAACTAATTATCTGCATAACACAGTCGCGACTAGCGGAGACTGTCTATAGAAATTTTAGCACTATGTTCCTAATCCACACATAAATATTTGAGTCCGTTCGTATGTATGTATGTTCGTATGTCCTTAATGGACTCTGAAATTAGGAAAGACCGAAGTAAAATAATACACTCTATACGAGGTCTTATCTCCTGGGCAGGTTTAAGGCTAAAAACATTTTAATTAACTTATATATTGATAAAGATATTACAATTTCAACGAGACCATGTCACAAAATTAGCAACAAAATGTATGAAAAATATATGCAAGGTTTAGTAAATAGCAATATTCACAGTCAAACATTTTTCATTGTATTGAATTAATTTCAAAATGGATGTAACAATAAATACAACAATTCTGAAACTAAATATTAAAGGTTTATTTTCGTAATGAAATATTGTGTTTGCTAATGATAAAAACTCTTGAATTACGTGAGTAAAAATTGCATATTTTTGACATATTGGGCTATTTTCATGATGGAATAGACCATTAAAGGATGACGTCACAGAAAAATCATTGAGGGGTATCAGGCATCCCAACACAACAGACGATTACGGTGTAATATTAGGTGGAACGCCTAAAGAATACCTAATAATCAAAAAAACTGTCAGTGTCGATTTCGTTATTATTTTGTCGTCTGACTTTCTTTTTTTTCTCTTATGGCATAACATCCTACAAGGATGATTTGCGCAATCTGACTGTTTGCCCCTCGAGCAAAAGCAAATCCATAGACAAGACCACGTGACCTTTAATGGTCTATACATTATGAAATCATAGAAAACTATGCTGTAGAAAAAAAATAGATTTACATATAAAATCCATAAACAATGTTCAATGATTTTTCGATGAGTGGGAACCTATTTATTTTCGCCTGATATTTTTTACATGCATGAAAGTAAAATATTCTTTAATATTAAAAGATGCAGATATGTAGATACATCCGCTCTTTAAGGTTTTTTTGGGAATACAGTCTTGACTTTTTTTTTATTTCATAGCAAATCGCTCAAATATGCATGTAGGTATTACTGAAAACCAAAAATACCAATTCAAATGTGGGCAATTATATAACATTTATGTGCTTACAATTTTTTTCACAAAATGGGATATTTTTTAAAGAAATTTGGGATGACAAATCTTCAAGTTTTTACATTAAGATGAGGTTTTTAGTAGTTTTTCCACGTAGGTACCTGTCTATTTTTCTAAATAAAATATAGACATATTTTTCATTTGGAAGAGGTTTTTTAGCACTTTTTCCATGTACCTACCAATATGTGGGGTGGACAACTTCAAGCTTTTTCATCAGGACAAGATTTTTAATACTTTTTCCATGTAGGTACCTACCTACTTATTACCTTTTTTTTACATAAATGTGGGCATGTGAGGTGTCAAACTTCAAGATTTTTCATTGGGAAGAGGTTTTTAACACTTTTTTCGATGTAAGTACCTACCCATTTTTTTTACTTAAATATGAGCAAGTGGGGTGTCAAACTTCAAGATTTTTCATTGGGAAAAGGTTTTTAGCAATTTTTTTCGATGTAGGTACCTACCTATTTTTTATTACCTAAACATGGGCATGTGGGGTATCAATCTTCGAGATTTTTCATTGGGAAAAGGTTTTTAGCACTTTTTTCGATGTAGGTACCTACCTATTTTTAGTAACTTAATTTGGGGAATGTAGGGAGTCAAAAATAAAGTTTTCTCATTGGGAAGAACTTTTTACTTCTTTTATCCACGTAAGTGCTTACTCCATTTTTTTTTCAATAAGATTTTGTCGTTTTAATTCATATATTTGCACGGTTTTCTGTTTAATTAAACCCGAGCGATGCCGGGTTACATAAACTAGTAAGTAATAACTGTGCATACGGCTGACCTTTGAACCTCATGATGTCAAGTCGTACATTTTAGCATGCTTGGTAGGTACTAATTCATCGCGTCCATAACTAATAACAGGAATCCCTGATATCTTATCGCCGAATACATAGTTTATAGTTTATTTTGATCAACAATAATATCAAATAGGCTAGTGTAGTAGAATTATTAAATAGGTATAAATAGGTGTAGAGTTCTCTTTTGAGAACTATGGCGGATGAAGATCCTGAAATGGAGGGATCTATCCCTGGAAGACTCTATTCAGTCGAGGAGGTAAATGGCTTCCTGGAGGAGCTACAGTCCGTCGTAGGAGAGTCCTCTAAGTTAACTAAAGATCAGCAGCAGCGCATAGGCAAAATCACTCAACGAGTGATTGCTGGGTACGGAAGCTTAGCTGTTAGACTAGCTACTGCTGAAGGGCGATCTAATGCATTATTCGTTGAAAATGAAGCCTTAAAAAAGGAAGGCACCACAATGAGGAGGTCTTGTGCATCCACGGTTGGTCCCGCAACGGATTTTCCACCTTTGACAAGGCACGGCCTTCCGATTCGGCCTATGCCACATTCTGTTATCGTCTGGCCTTCGGACAAACAGGTGTCAAACTCGGAGGACACCAGAAGAATTTTGAAGAACGTAGTAAAGCCGTCTGACGCTGGTCTGAGGATATCTGGTATGCGAAACGTGCGAGAAGGTGGTGTACTTTTAAGTACGCCAACCTACGAAGAAGCCCAGAAACTTCTAAAAGTCGCCACTAAACGGCCAGAATTGCAGGCTAAAATACCAGAGAAAAGAAACCCAAAAATTATCATTTACGATGTACCTAGGGATTTAACAGATGAAGGAGTTGTGGATGCTATCATGCATTCTAAAGATGGTTTCCCAATAGCAATAGACGATGCACTAGCCTCTATAAAGTTTAGTCACTTTTCTGAGCCACGGGATGGTGACAAGTGTCATCGCATCTACGAGGTACCGGCTTCAGTAAGACATTTCATTGTGGGTTCAAAGATATACTGTGATTGGTACGTTTGTCGTGTAAAAGATGCTGTCAATTGGGGCATGCCCAGAAGACTTGTAGAGATAAGATATGCTGTGCTCATTGTGCCGCAGAAGGCCATAGTATTGATGCCTGCCCTAAAAAGGAACAATTGAAACCCAAATGTGCCGCATGCTCCAGATTTCGAAAGCCATCAGATCATAAGATAGGCTCAAAGGATTGTCCAGCATACCAGGTATCTTTAAATAGACTTATGTCAAAAATTAACTATGGAGCTTAATTTTGCTCAAATAAATTTAGGCCGTGGTAGGGCGGCATCTTTAGAGCTCATAAAAATTGCACAAGAAAGATCATTTGATGTAATACTGTTACAAGAGCCTTATACATCAAATCAGGGTATTGCACAGTCTTTAGGAGATGGCGTAAGAATTATCCAGTCTCAGTCTATGAACTATCCGGTCATGGCGGCTATTGCTGTATTCAATCCTGAGGTGTCGGCTGTTTCGCTGAATCATCTTTCAAATTCATTCTGCGCGGTTGCAGAGATCACATATGGCGGCGTTGCTTTCACGGCCATCTCATGCTATTTTAAATATTCAGATCCTGTAGAAATTCATTTATCTCATTTAGATTCTGTACTAGTACAATTGCGAGACAAACCTTTAGTATTGGGCGCAGATGTTAACGCAGAGTCATCTCTGTGGTGTCCTAGAGTCGGTACTGATCGTCGAGCTAAGAGAGGAGAATCTGTAGAGGAATTAGTAGCTAAACATTGTTTAAATGTATGCAACTCACCTGATAGTCCACCCACATATAATTATTTTGCTAGGATTGGTTATATTGACGTCACACTTTGATCTATGAATGATCATTGGCAAATAGAAAAATGGCTAGTTCAAGAGGGAGTTTCATGTAGTGATCATAATTTAATCTCTTTTGCTGTAACTCGCGTTGAAGTCTCTCTAACCGGTTATACTTCCCCAATTCCGTTAAAATTCCGTACTAACATCCAAAATTGGGACAGATTTGATCAAGCTTATATTGATTTTATGGATGATTTATCCACGCGAGTATGCGATATAAATGAATTGGCGAAGAGATTTACTGTTGGTGTGATTAGGTGTGCTGAGTCTACTCTGGGTCGTAAAACTTCACGTGCCTCGTCTTCTACAGAGTGGTGGAACCCTGAATTAAATATCTTGCGTAGAAGATCGTCTAACGCAAGAAAACGCTTTCAGGCTTGCAGAGCTTGCGGTGGCAATGATCTGGAAATTCGGTGTTTGAAACATGCATTCTGACTTATTGATAATGTATATAAGGCACAAATTAAGAAATATAAGTTGCGTTCCTGGAATCAAATGATTCACACACTGTCCGCCAGTGATCCTTGGGGTTCAGTTTACAAACACATTGCAAATAAGGGCGGTAATAAGTGTGTATCGACAATAAGAGATCCTGTCAGTGGTGTTGTATCAAATACATCCGAAGAGTCAGCTAAAATATTGTTAAATTCTCTAATCAAACGGGATGATCCCTCAACTGACAGGCCAATCGATAAACTTATCCGTTTAACCTCTAGAGTACCTCCAACTACTTCCAACTCCTCTCCTATTACAGACATTGAATTTTCCAAAATCTTGAAAAATCTGGGACCCACAAAGGCTCCAGGCTTAGATTGTATAGATACGTTGCTTATTAGAAGATGCTGGTCACTCACACCCATCGACATGTTAAAAATTTTCAATAAATGCCTCACAGATGGAGTTTTTCCAGACTGTTGGAAAAACGGTTTGTTGATAATCATCCCAAAAAAACCGACAAGCTTCCCTCGGATCCAAAAGCATATCGACCCATTACACTGCTCCCGATTTTGGGTAAAATACTTGAACACTGTGTGTCGATGAGAATTCACCAGCACCTTGAACAACACTGTCCACTTTCACAACGTCAATTTGGTTTTAATCCTGGTACCTCAACTGAAGATGCTATATACGATCTCAAAACTTAGGTCACTGGCTCTGACTCCAAATACGTTTCCATAGTTTCGCTCGATATTTGCGAAGCGTTTGATAATGCTTGGTGGCCTTTAGTGCTCCATAAATTGTCTATCAGGTCAATTCTGCGAAATCTGCACGTTCTTATTTCATCTTATTTCACAAATCGATGGGTCTTCATGTCTGATGGACGTAAACTTCACGAAAAGTCTGTGACAATGGGATGCCCACAGGGTTCCGTCCTTGGCCCGTTGTTATGGAATATTCTCTTCGACGATCTTTTGGATCTTTCTCTTCCGGTAGGATGTAATATCCAGGCTTACGCTGATGATGCCATTTTATGTATTGAGGGAAACTCAAGGCGACAACTGGAGGAAAAGGCGTCTATTAGTCTGTCTCTGGTCGCTGAATGGGGTCGCAGAAACAGGCTTGAGTTTGCACCTCATAAAACATCTGCCGTAATGTTGAAGGGCATTCTCAATAGAAATCCAACATTTTCTTTCCTCAACAGTCCCATTAGGTTTTATAAAGAAGTGGTAAATTTGGGGGTTGTTCTGAATACTGGCCTAGATTTTATGCCACACATTAAAAAATCTATTTCCAATGCAAAAAAGGGTTTCTTTGCGATTTTCTCGCTGTCAAAAGGTAAGTGGGGTCTCAAATATGAAGTTGTAAAGGTATGTTACAATGCCATTTACTTGGGTATTTTGGCTTACGCCGCAGGCTGCTGGGCTCATCGTTTTGAGTTTCAATATGTTCGACGCATATTACTAAGTGCACAGAGGTTTCCTCTTGTCGCCATGACAAAGGCGTATAAAACATGCGCGACGGACGCACTGCCTGTGGTGGCTGGCGTGGTTCCACTGGATTTGGAGATTCAGCGAAGGGCCTGTATTTTTAATTTTAAGAGAGATCGTCCTTCAATGATTGGAGATCTTGAATTGCAGCCTTCTTCAGATCCCCTTCGATTTGAGTCTGAGAGTCTCGAAGCTCTTTACACTGCGTGGCAGTCCCGTTGGTCGGTATCTCCTGTTGGTAGAACAACGTTTCTCTTCTTTCCGCAAGTAAAGTGGCGCGTAAACTCAGTGTGGATTCAGCCTGAGTACTGGACAACACAATTTCTTACTGGCCATAGAGCATTCAATGCGCGTCTTTATCAGTTTGGGATAAAATCATCCCCTTCATGTCATTTTTGTAATTCTGAATCCCAAACGTCGGAACATATTTTGTGGGATTGTTCCCACACCGACATCAGTAGGAAAAGAGAGGAGATGCTCGTTGCTGTTCGTGGTCCATTATCTGGACCTGTAGGACATGCAGACTTGGTGGCCACAAGGAAAAACTTTTTCGCCTTCAAAAACTTCTGTACTTTCTTTGGTAGCCTAATATCCCCTTCAAGTAACTGACGATACTGCATAGAGAAGAAGGCATTTTCCCATTTCTTCCCTTCCCTTTTTGCACCAACATTTTTGGTGTGTGGCCACTAAATCTAGAGTGCTCACTCGGGGTAGCATTTCTCGCTTTAATGCAACCTTAAATCCTGTTTGTGCATGTGTGTGTCGTTATGGAGAAACATATCTCCAGGTACGGCACGAGGTATGTGGCGGGCGCTGCCCTTTAAAAAAAAAATCCCTTCACATAAAAAAAAACACATTAGTCAAAAAATTTCCGTCAATGTACGACAAAATGCTACAAGGCGTATCTCTTACTCCTTTTTACGTGTGAGTGTAGTTGTGTTCATTGCTCAAGATATCTCATACATTTTTAATATTCTCATAGAATTTTATCGCCACGAATTTTGTATGGAAGGGATTCGAAATGTATGTAGCATTGTGTGCAAGATTTAGTTTTGCACCAATTAGTTCGCTCGACATCCGCATTAAAATATTCTAACGAACAGTAGCGCTGCATGTTGAAAAGCTATAATGTATGCGATGACTGTTTTGTTCATATGGTAACTGGAATAATAATATTATATTGTTCATGGGAAAATTAATAAATATTTTTTATTTTAATTATTACTTATTGTTAGGTTTTAAACTGGGGGTGCATTTGAACTGCCGCTCATTATCAAAGAGCCGCCTCTGCCCGTGAGTAAACTATTTAGTTGCCGGTGATTAAAGCGGCAGGCCTTAATGTCACAAGTCTTGTGTAAACACAATCCTGAATGTCTTACTTTTGATTGTTATAGAGAGGACAACTTGCATGTTTATTACATCACTTATTAAGACTATCCTACTTGTTGATATGTTGTGATGGTAAAAATAAATCAGTTGAGTACTAAATTGTGATACAATATGGTATTACTTAATATCTGTCCGCAAGGGTTCCTACAGCCTGTGCATTCCTCTTTCACAGTACACAGTTCATTTAAAAACTGACATCAGAGGGCTGGAAATGTGGGAAGAGGTGACGAAATTGGTACAGAGTCGCTCTGAATGGAGGAGGCTGATTTCTGCCTTGAGCTCCCGAGAGGAGCATTGAGGGCAATGATTGATTACTTTATTATAAATAATCAAAATTCTTCTACAAGCATAATGTTTTATTAGGTATTAAAACGCAAGAAATAAAATGCAGAAGTACCGTTCATTTCACATACAAAATTTAAATATACAATAATTAAAAATAATTACATCAAGATTTATTGGAAGTGAATAATATACATAGTTAAATAATAGAGGATTAAATTGCTAACTTAAAAAATTACTAATAAGGCAAATACTCCATTGACAAGGGCACAGGGATATGCAATAAGAGGCCTCTGTTCTCTATCTCCAGACATTGTAACAAATAATCTACTAGCGGAGAGAGTAGACCATAACACAGCTAAAGCAGCGAGACCAAATCCAACAGGACCTTCCAATGATACAACTATTCCTAACCCCGCTAATGCTACAACTGGCAACAAACAATAACCCAGAACACTAGCAACACTTAGTAACGTAAATACACCTTCTGTACGACTCATGAGAGATAATAAGAAATACATCATAACAACTGAAATCATAGATAATCCATACACATAACCAAATTGTGCTTTGCTACCAGATAAGAAAAGAAACACTGCCAGAGTTAAACAGAATGCAATAGGTCCAGCTATGTCCGTATCGCGTAGCAAAAAATTGGCATCATCGGCCAGAGATTGTCCATGAAAAGGATTAAGTACAGCTAAAGTCTTCTCCAATATTCTGTCAGGATATATTTCTAACTCATCCAGTAAGGGTGGTTCATCAAATTCACTGTCTCCGTGAGCTACTTCCGGGGCAAGAGGTCCTGGAGTAAATATATTTGGATAGTACTGGGGAGATGTTTCCATATATGGTTTTTGCTCAAATGACTGATTTTGTTGTTCATATGATTGCTGGTCTCCGAATGTTTGAAAATCTACAAATAAATAAAAACATATGGAATGTCGATTTTCATCTTATACGATAAAATTTATCTTCTTCATGGATTTTAACAAGACATGCAGCACAATGATCCTTCATAAATGGAACAATATTCATCCAATGACTTTATTATTTTATCAGTATTGGGTAAAGTAATAATATTCTGACATACTAGATGTGATGTGGGATATGATGTGATGGTGTAGTGGTAGATGTTAAATAAAATAAATCGAAAAGGAAACAGTCAATGTTTGAGTACCTATTGAATTAATATTGTAAACTAACCTAATTGTTGCGGTGGCATTTCCGAAAATCCGCCGGATGTTTCAAAACCATAACTTTGGTGAGTGCTTTGGTTTTGCCAATAAGAATCATTTGGATTTGTATAATTTGCCATTTTACAATAATACAAAACAATTTCACAACAAATCCCGACTATCGGCTTATTTAGGACATGACAGATAATATCAACGTCAATGGTCGTATAAATTGTTGCCATACTTAATAGTTTAATACTAAAATATTAATTTCCATAATATTATTATGAAATTAAAAAAAAATAAACTGTAAAGCCTGACCAGAAAAATAAAAAACCTCGCCATATTGCGGAAATTAATGGAACTAATTTTTTCTTTAAGTGGCAACACTCTTCAAGCTGTCATTATTGTTGTCTGTCAGTTGTGCGTGGTGTATTTTGGTGCGTTAAAATGTCTAAAACTATTAAAAGTCAGCTCAGAAAAGTTATTTATAATATGACGAAGTATTTAACAGAAAAGAAGTCCGAAGGAATTGATTCTATTCCTTTAAATAATATCACGGACCTTGTTATCAACATGACTGGTAAGTACATCATGGACGCCATTACGCAGAAAACATCCAACCCACAGTTTGACAAATGTGAGATAGATATTACAACAGATATCGAGATATTCATTTGTTAAAAACATCCCATCTTCAACTATCCACAATAAACACTTTTTTTATTTTACTAACTCTTTATGTCCTACGTTACATGTGGTAAAGCCGATTTTTGGGACTCTATTTCGTCTAAACTGTATTTTGTTGGTTGGATCTTTTATACATAACGGTGTACATTGTAGTACAGTGCGTGCTATGTATATTGGCTAATATGTGACTAATAAATTATTAAATTCATTATTTTTTTAGGTGTTTCCCGATCTTCGGTAATGAAGATACGAAGAGAAGGTCAAACTTCGGTTGTGTTTTCTACACCTAAAAAAAATAAACCGAAGACAAAAAAGAAAATAAATCTGGATGATTTTGATCTCTGTGCAATTAGACACAAAATTCAAGAATTTTATGCTGTGCGAAAAGAAGTACCGAGTTTAAAGCGTTTGCTTGCGGCATTGAAAGAATCAATAAATTTTGATGGCGGTAGAGAGTCTCTTCGCTTAATCTTACACAAATTAGGTTATAAATTTAAAAAATGCAGGAATCAGAGGACGATTCTTATGGAGCGGCATGATATAGTGGCATGGAGAGACAGATACCTCCAAGAAATCAAGGATGTAAAGGAGAGTGGTATGCCAGTTGTATACCTTGATGAATCCTATATTCATACATCTCTGAACCATTCAAAATGTTGGCAAAGTGAAAATGAGCCTGGTGTTTCTAAATCTGTGGCTAAAGGCAAAAGATATGTAATAGTACATTGTGGTGGCAAGACGGGGTTTGTCCCAAACGCATTGTTGATTTACAACGACAAAGAAAAAAAAGAAGACTTCCATGATGCCATGAATAAGGTGAACTTTAAAAAATGGGTATTGGAGAAATTAATACCCAATTTAAAGGAGCCTACCTGCATAGTCATGGACAATGCTAGGTATCATTCTAGCCAAATCAATAAACCACCAAGTTCAGTGAATAGGAAAAGTGAAATTGTAGAATGGCTTTCTGCGAATAAAATTGCCTATCCTCCCAATGCCACCAAAAGCATGCTATTAGTATTGGTCAAACAAAATAAACCTGACCCAAAATATGAAATTGACGAGTTAGTGAAGAATTATGGTCACAAAATATTAAGACTGCCTCCTTACCATTGTGACCTGAATCCCATTGAAATGGTATGGGGCATAGTCAAGGGGAAGGTTGCCACAAAGAATGTTGGTTTAGATAATATCACATTCTTACAGCTTGTAAAAAATTGTTTTGAGGTAAATATCAGCTGTGGTGTCACATATCTTTTTTACTATTAAAAGGAAATGTCAAACTGTGTTTTTGTAAAAAGTTCACTTTCCCTTTGAAAAAAATGTCAAAGTACATTTTTTAATAGGAAGAATGATTCATGATAGGTTAGCAAATATTTTATCTAATATAAATCTGTTTAAACTCACTCACTCACTTTTTTTATTTTTAGGATATAACTGCCAATACATGGAATAATTGTTGTGAGCACACAAAGGAAATAGAAGAAAACTATAGATGGCGGGGACCAGTAATTGATAAAGGAATCGAAGAATTTATATTTAATGTTGGCGGCAGTGATAGTGAATCATCAAGCGAAACATCCTGTCTTTCAAGTGACGAGTCTGATATACTATCTGGAATTGAGCCAGTGCAATCTGACCATGAAATGTCATATGAATCCGTGGAATATTTAGAGGATTACAAATAAATTAATAAAATCATAAGATTGTGGTTTTTGTTATTAGCCTAAATACAACTTATTGCACCTTCCACAGTAAGCTAAAAGCTTGTGTCGTGAAAAGGGAATTTGCCGGCACTTGGGATTGAACCTCCAACCTCAAGTACACAAGGTCGATGACAAAATACCCCAGCAATATGTTATGAATAAAAAAAATGAATATTTTTTTTGTACACTATGTAGCCAATTTGCAAGTGTACAACTGTACTTCCTGTTGCTGTAGTAATATTAGTGTTGCCATATTTATGATAGCTATCTTAGCGCTACCACATCAGGTTTTTTATTTTTCTGGTCAGCCTTTAAATAGTTAGAACCAACACCACATATAATTTTTTTACAACTTATGGCATAACATCCTACAAGGATGATTTTTGCCAAAAACGGTCGAGAAGATATAGTTATTATAGAATAACAAAATTGGCCTTCATCGATTTGAGAAGGGACAAATGGACTGTATCGGATGTCATACTCAATAATGATTCAATATTCAGGGGAAATTGGCAATCATTTTGAAGAGAATCAACAAAAATATCATACGCATATCCCCTATGCCCTAATAGGGCATCCCAGGAAAACATGGTCAAGCCTCTCATCTAAAGTGTATTCACCGAGAACGTGAACAATTCTGAGAACGTTTAGTACATCCAGGCAAATTTTAATAAAAGGCTGTTTCTTCTACTCCGTATTTTTTAAATTGCTTTTAAATGACTGTACCCTTTTTATAAAGTCACTAACGATCACGCGTCTATACCTAATTAAAAGTTTGCTTTTGAAACCTTATAAAAGGTATTTTCATTGCAATTGTGTAAATTATCTTTCCATGTACCTATATTGAAATTACCCTTTCTACTTTTTGTTAAAAAAATATTTACCAACACGTTCAAAATACGTTGCTAAAACGAAATGCATTATATGAAATAGCGGCGACACGGAAAAATCACCTTAATTTATATTGTACATAAGAGATATTTTTTTGTACTTCTTTTCGAATAGATACGTCTTTTATTATTTGACAGTGAATATTCACAGAATTCCATACAAAACCAGTATTATTATATAAAAATCTATGTGAATATTAGACACTAGCCGTGTAACCTCATTGAGGTAATTTGGGCGCAAATAAAAAATGAGGTTTCGGAGAAGAATAATTTTTTTAAACTTCTTGAGGTTAAAATTTTATTCGAGAATGCGGTTCGCAATGTGTCAGCGGAAAATTGGAGCAATTGTTTAAAACACGTGATTGAAGTAGAAAAAATAATGTGGACGTTAGATGGAATGATGGATGATGCTTTCGACAAATTCGTGATAAATGTTGGAAACACGTCCGATTCCTCATCTCTCTGATTAATTGTTTCTTTTTTTTAATTTAGTTGAAATTTTTTTATAAATCATTTTTGTGCTAAACTCCGACATACAGTAATTCCTCAAATTTCTTTTATAAATTAAGATAAAGTCAAATGCACATAGAAATACGTCACGCACACACTTATATTTTTTATGAAAACAGAGCCGATTTAATTTATAAAATTTGTTATTTTTACTTTATTAATTATTCTATGTTATCACATTTATAATTATTTTTCGTTATGCTAAAATTATTTTTGTGTTGACACTTTGTTAAGGTGTTTAATTAATTATTCTATGTTATCGTATTAATAATGTTTTTTGTTTTGCTATAAGTACATATATTATGTCACGTTTACATGTAAAATGTTTTAATCAATTATTTTATTATCTTTCTAAAATTTGTTCCGCGTATTACTTAAATAACACTAATTTAAGAGTCCAATCAATTACCTGAGTCTGCCCAAAAATAATGAATGATGAATGGAGTATAGTAAAAAATGGATTGAGAAGAGGCCAAACGACGAAGAGAATGGTTTTGTTGATATTTGTCGTTCTTTTTTCATTCTCGTATAAATATGATCAAAACATAATATAATATGATATTTGTGTTTCACCTAATTAAATTAAAACCTTAAATACTAAACACGAATAAATGTTAACTTTATTATTATTTATGAAGTATTAGAATAATTGATTTCTAATGAACGGGTCTGTGAGACCCACCAACGTCCGTGTATCACTTTTCTACCCCCATGACCCCGGGTTAACTCATTTATTATTATCCACAAGGTGAATCGCAAAGAATAATAATACATAATGCTTGTATCGCGAAAGCGGAGTAAGTTCACAGCGGATTTTGAACCCTGGGGTAATCTTTCGATCGAAAATTCTAACGGCGATTTCCATATTTTTAATATTTTAATATATTCAGGGTGAAGCAAAAGCAGGCTTAATGAGCCATCTTGATTTCGCCGGACGAGTTGTTTTGGGATAGAGCGTTTAGTGTTGTGGGTCCACAGATGCCGGAACAAGCCGCCTCTGGTTCTACGAGAGGAGGCGAATGGTGAGGACTTCAAAGAAAGCTGAATAAAGACGCATAATATGGCGCCCTTGAGGTCAGTTGATGACGGTGGCTTTACAAGTTGTATATAATTATATCTAGATATTATATGTGTGTGTGCGTGTATGTGAACTGACCTTATACAATGCTTAGTTGGAAAAGTAACATCGGTAATATGTATCTACTTACTAATTTTTTACGAAATATAATAAAACAAAGTAAATTTGAAACTGCATATTCTGAAGTCAAGAATTTTTTCAATGATAAGACACGCAGCCACGATGTGCTATCCAAGATCAAAACGGCAAACTACTGTTTGAGGATGAATTGATTGTTAAAAGGTGGAAAGAATACCTAGAACAACTTTACAAAGGAAAGAACATTCTTGAGGAAAGTAAAGCACTGGAAACAGAAAATGACAAAGAAAATAATGGAGATGACATCTTAAGAAGTGAATTTGATAATGCCTAATTATCAAAATTGAAAGACGGCAAAGCACCAGGTATTGACCTAATTCCATCAGAGCTGCTTAAAAGCGCAGGAAGCGGCATGCTTGACACTTTGTATAAGCTTGTCTGCAAAATATATAACACAGGAGAGATACCTGAGGACTTCGCCAAATGTCTGATACGAGCGCTACCTAAGAAAACAGGCACGACAAAGTGCGAACAACACAGAACATATTAAGCATGATATCACACGCTTCTAAGATACTCACCAACATTATAATGAAAAGGGCGGAAAGTAAAATCAACGAAACACTTTCAGAAGATCAATTTGGATTCCGCAAAGAGACAGGTACAAGAGATGCAATTCTGAGTCTAAGACTTGTTCTTGAAAAGAGAATAACAGTGAATAGAAACACGTATGTAGCATTCATCGACCTAGAAAAAGCATTCGATAAAGTAGAATGGGAACAACTTTTTAAGACTCTAAACCAGATAGGAATGAGCTATAAGGACAGAAGAGCAATCTGGAGCCTATACAAGAATGAAATGGCTGTGATTAAAAGCGGAGAGAGCTGCGCAGAAGCGAGGGTAGAACAAGGTGTAAGACAGGGATGCTCAATGTCGCCAGCACTCTTTAACTGCTATATACAGCGAGCTATTGATGAACTCAGAGAAGAAATGAAGAACTGGACAGGAGTAAAAATAAATGGGAAAAAAGTCGACATGATTAGATATGCTGACGACATAGCACTGCTCGCAGACTCCGAGATGGAGCTGAACGAAGCCTTAGGGAAAATGGAAAGTATACTGTTGTCAAAGTACAACATGAAAATAAATAAAGATAAAACAAAATGTATGGTCGTTGGAAGGGAGGAAGCGACTGCGAACATTGCCATAAATGGAGTGAGCATCAAACAAGTAAGAGAATTCGTGTACTTGGGCAGCAGAATAAACCAGGACGGACGCTCCAAATCAGAAATTGTGAGCAGAATAAACCAGGCACGAATTGCCTTTAACAAAAAATCCAAAATATTAGAATACCCTAAGCGTGAGGAAGAATCTCACTAAAGCCTTTGTGTGGAGCATTTTGCTATATGGGTGCGAGACGTGGACCATCAGCAAGAGGGAAAGCGGACGGTTAGCGGCATTTGAAATGTGGTGCTATAGACGCATGCTGAAGATTCATTGGTCGGAACACGTCGAAAACGAAGAAGTGTTAACCAGGGTTGGCGAAAAAAGGAAACTCCTCAAAAGAATCTGCCAACAACGAGCTAATTGGATTGGCCACAACATCAGGCACCCAGGACTGCTCATCGCAATCGCAGAGGGCAGGACCGAAGGCACAAATGGCAGAGGTCGACCGAGAGACGCCTATATGGACCAACTGAAGAGGGACATGAGCTGTGGCTCATATATGGAGTTGAAGAGACTAGCTGAGAATAGGGAGGAGTGGAGAAATAAGTCAAAACTCGTTGCAGATCAATCCAATGGATTGTAACTCATTATATATACGCAATATATAATAATATAGGTATTGTGTAACATGCTTGTTATATTATGCATTGTTTTTACACATTATGTATAGTATAATATTATGTATGAATACATTATTAAACAAATTGTCTGAATTTATATTGTAAGAACTACCTACCAATATCAATGGAGAAGTGAATATAAAATTTGATACCTATGTATAGTATGTATTGGTATTCGAACAGTGAGTAGATGATAGTCGTTTAGGATGTCTGCATTTAAAGAGATTTTAGAATTGTTTTCACCCGTTCAAATAACAGTTTTGTGCATTATTCTTATATTAATCATTAGCAAAATATTAAAATTGATAAACTTAATTTTTTTAAGAAGCAATATCAAAAATGTAGAAAAGACAGAAAGTTACAAAACAGGTAAGCGAAATCAAATATCACAGTCGATTTTTCTTAATTATAACTTGGTCACCTTGATAACATTGCAGTTTATGTTTTTTCTATTCTTACTTCTTTACCTATCGAGTATCTACATATTGTTTTGTTTTTCTTGTGTATAAGTATGCGATTTCAATAGTTTTTGTAAATATTTTTTTTTAACATTTGAGCAAAAATAATTTACAAGTCACAAAATATAAAAAATTCATAATGCAATTCAACTTATACCCATAATTTTTCAATTGAAGGGTTTTTTACAAAAACTACAAAACTGAACGCGAGGTGATTTCTCACAAATCGAAAAAAAACCTTCTGTATTCAAAAATAATTGAATATTTGGATTTTTTGTTACAAATTATTATTAACGATGCTATTACTCTTCTAAACAATTCGTTTTGTGGCCCAAAATATTGTTATCTAGTGAAATATATGGTGAAATAAATGAAAAAAAGCCTTTGTCAGTTATTCCGTTTTTGTAAAATTTTGTTAGTTACCTACGCTATTTTTGTAAAAAATATAAAGGAAAAATATGACAGTTATGTTGTTTTTGTGAAAAAAAGATACTTTGCATGAATTATGTATCGAAAATCTTATAAAAAAGTTAATTTTAAAATGTAGGAAGATACTCAATTATACATCTTCGTTTCCACTGCTGTTGTCATCGTCGTCCGGTGCATTGGGGTTGATATTGTTCAGGAGGTTTTCGTAAAACTGAAGATTACTTGGAGAGCTTAAAAAATTTATAAGCCGGCTTAAATCAGATTTTACATCTTAAATTCAGCGTTGAGGTTTGCCACCCATCCTGAATGTCTTGATTTTATACTGGCACGAAGAGGACAGTTTACATGTTTCTTACATGCAGCTGATCTGCTGGCTACCCCACTTGTGGGATATGCCGTGATGGTATAGTAGTAGTAGTAGTTAAATCAGATACTTTATTTGGATTCATGGCAATCGAATTCTGATCCAAGCTTTCTAAATCTAATTCATTTGGAAGTGGTTGTTTATTCCTTATAATAATCCGTTGCCAGGGACCACTGAATGCCTCTTTCATAACACATACTTACTGAAAATCATTTTCAATTTTTATTTCGCGGACCTGTTTAAATTTCATAGTAGGTTTCCTTTGTTTTAAGAAATAAGGTCCCCATGTTCTCTTTATATGAAAAAAAAACATATCATGAGTTGTTCTTTGAACATCAAAAATGGTGATGGATATTGGCGTAATATTTCCATTATAATGTTTCAATCTTCAGGAACTTCAGCCGTACATTTTTTTTTATTTCCGATAAGATCAAAATCTTGGTCGTTTGGCAGGTAACTATGGCCCCTAATAGAAAAAGTATATTTGATAGATTTAAACAGCTTGAAAACATGTACCATTACATGCAGAAAATTTATCGTCACATAGTTTTTGTTCTGATCATCGCTGAAGAGAACAAGGCGATCACTATAAATATCATTTTCATTGAAATATTTTAACAACAGAGATGTAACATCATTCTGCCCCTTATTTCTTTTTAAATTTGTTTAAAATTATTTGATTGCCTTTTTAAACTGCGCGCACATTTTCGAAGATTTTTTTTGAAAACTCGAAACCAGGGGCGTACTTAGCGTAGGGGTGGATACAACTGACTCTATTGTGTGTGCGCCCTTGTTTAAAACAATCGTTAATTTTTCTTCAGGGTACCATGAGGAAGAAAATGACGACGTGCACGATAAAGATGACAACTTCGTCCCAGCTTTGCCTGAGAACATTGAGCATATTCCATATAATCTACCGAAATTACATGAAAAAGAAATGATCAAGATGTCAAGTGAATTCTATAACCTTATGAACAGTAGGAGAACAGTGAGATACTTTAGTACAGCACCAGTTCCCGAAGATGTCATCAAGAATATTGTAAAAGCTGCTGGTTAGTATTAAAGTATTGATATCAAAGTTATACAATTTTTTTTTATTCAAAATCAGTGAGATGTTGCTATTTTTGGGAGTACCTATACTAAACTATGTATTACCAATACATACATACATAGGAATACCCGGGTTTTTCTCTAGAGGGAAACAGCTCAAATATTCATTTTGATATACAACTTTCAAATGTATGAAGGTCTCCTAGGTTTGATAAAGAATTTTACAACTATCTTGTAGGTATTTAGTTTGACTTCTAGAGAGGGATGGGTGGCGGCTCCCCACTTCGATGTCAATTTTCCATAGTTTCCAACGCTTAAATAATAAATACTAAATATGCCTACGTTGTCACTATTTTCGAGAGTCTAGCCCCCTCTAGAGTGCTCCGTCGGGGCAGCATTTCTCGCTTTAATGCGACATTAAATCCTGTTTGTGCATGTGTGTGTCGTTATGGAGATACATATAGGGGTTTTCAACAAGGACTTTGTTTTTTAAAACAAAATTTGATGAAGATGATTAAAATTTTTATTGAATTACAAAGAGAAAAGTTTGGCAATTATGCATGAAAAATGATATCTGACAAATGTCCACCACGAGCACGCTGACAGATGTCGATTCTTTCATCAAAGTTTTTAATCACTTTTTGGCAAAATGGCGGGACTATTTCGCTAATCACATCACGGATTTTGAGTTTTAAGGCTGCAATCGATTCGATTGGCTCCGTATAGACTCTGTCCTTAACATAGCCCCACAAAAAATAATCCAGTGGCGTTAAATCACACGATCTGGCTGGCCACTTAACAGCTGAGTTTCGTGAAATCATGCGATCGGGAAATTTGGTTTGCAATAAATTGATCGTTTCATTGGCTGTGTGACATGTGGCACCGTCCTGTTGAAACCACATGTCAGTGATATCCACGTCATCAATAATAGGCCAAAATTGAGTTGTCAACATCTTGCGATAGCGTGATCCATTGACCGTTACCGCATTTCCAGTCTCATCTTCGAAAAAAAACGGCCCAATCACGCCTCCAGACCACATAGCGCACCATACAGTGACACGCTGAGCATGCAACGGCTTCTCAATAATTGCTCTAGGATTTTCAGAAGCCCAAATGCGGCAATTTTGCTTGTTGACGTACCCTGACAAGTGAAAATGGGCTTCGTCAGAAAAAATGATTTTTTCAGAAAAACCAGCGGGTTGTTCCTGAATGAATTGAGCGAATCTACGGCGATTTGAATGGTCGTTCGGCTTCAATTCCTGCACCAGTTGAACCTTGTAAGGCTTCAAAGCCAAATCCTTACGCAAAATTCGCCATGTGGTGGTTTTGGATAACCCCAATTGTCGAGAACGTCGAGGAATTGACAAATTTGGATCTGCTTCAACACTGTGGCTCACGGCTGCGATGTTTTCAGTTGAACGACCCGGTCGTACACGCGTTGGTGTTAACACATTTTGTATCGAGCCTGTCGACTCAAATTTAGCGACCAAATTCTTAATAGCGGTCTCAGAAGGACGATTATGTTGTCCGAAAATATCACGAATTTGACGAAATGTCACTTTAGCAGAACCACCATTTTCATAATGGATTTTAATTATTTTAATGCGATTTTCAAGCGAAATTGAATTCATTGCAACAATTGCCAATGCATCCACTACGAATACGTCAAAAAATTAAATGTCAAAACTATCATGTTGCTGGTGTTGCCACAATTAAAAAACAAAGTTCTTGTTGAACAACCCTATATCTCCAGGTACGGCACGAGGTATGTGGCGGTCGCTGCCCTTTTAAAAAAAAAAGTCTAGCCCCCTCCCTCCTCCTCACCCTAAGTACACTAATATTATTCTAAATCAAAACAAAAACTTTTTAAAAGGAGTTACAGACAAAAACCATTTTCTATAAAAAAATCATTTTCTATAAAAAAATATGTCGCTTACACTCCAAACAACAATAATTCAAACAATAATTGTTTGAAAGCGATGAAGCCGACATATTTTTTTTGTATATTTTACAATTATTGTATTCTTGATATTAATATTGAAATTACTATCGATATTAATTTCATTATTAAAACTGGTTTCGAATACCTATAGTAACCTCCTTTCGTTCATGATAGTTAAGAAAAAAATTGAACTATAAAATAAAAACCAATGTGAACGTAAGAGTCAAAGAGCGAGACTTTTTCTTTGATAAAGTTGATATTTTTCAACCGACGGTACTTGGTGGAAATTCATGTTGAATTAATTATAAATAAAACATTTATAGTGTAATCCACAGTGACTTTTTATTGGACGCGAGCCGGCTTTCAAGAGCTTCCGCTCTCATCATCAGACTTCGAAAAGTTCACTTTTCTCCAGCCTGATGATGAGAGCAGAAGCTCTTGAAGACCGGCTCGCGTCCAGTAAAAAGTCACTGTGGATATACTATAAATAAGTGTTTTATTTATAAATTTTTCTTTGATTTGAATAAATAAATATACAGAGTATAGTAAAACTAGCATGTAAAATGGACTGACTTTACACGTTTTTTCCAGGGACATCCCCAAGCGGCGCTCACACCGAACCCTGGACGTTCGTCGTTGTGAAAGATCCAGCGGTTAAGCGTGAAGTACGTGAAGTAGTTGAAGAAGAAGAGTTCGTCAATTACACAAGGAGGATGGGAAAGAAATGGACAACAGATTTAAAACCATTAAAAACCAACTGGAGTAAACCATATCTTACTGATGCTCCATATTTGATTATCGTATTCAAACAATTATATTCTTTTACAGAAACTGGAGATAAAAAAACTCATTATTACAATGAAATAAGTGTGGGGATAGCATCAGGTTTACTTATTGCAGCTATTCATGTAAGAAATTTGTACGTACATCAAATTAGATAGTATAATAATATTATATGTAGGTTGCAAAACATACAGAAATGAGTATACACTTTACAGAATTACTGACTATGGGAGACTAAATATGAGCAAAGATATTATTCTAAAATGAGCGACCACTTAATACAGTTTATGCGACTATGTAACAATTTAGGTGACAACATTGGGGGGTCTGGCCAACTATGTTGACCTGCCCTCTGTGTGGCTGGTCCGTTGCTGTGGAACAAAATTCCCTATGATTTGCGAACTCTGGAGAGTGTGGAGGTATTCAAGACGAAGTTAAGTTATAGGTGTTATGATTCTTGAATGGGCCCTTGCGGTGGGCTTTTTCCACAAAACGGCGCATCATAAATAAAGTTATTATTATTACAGTCGCCCATTTTTTGTAGCATAGTTATGAATTTTTTCTTCTTCAATATTAGTCGCCAAATTAGATTTTTTACAAATAGTTTAATTCATTGTCAATCGATCATTTGATTGATCCTGTAACCAATTTAAATTTTCCCCAAAGAGTAAATAATATTCCTTAGTTGTCCTTTGATATCCCTTATTTTATGTCCCCATCTAAACATGTAAATATTCGAACTTTTAATAGGTAACAATGTTTTTCTTTGATTACAGTATGCCGGTCTCGCCACATTGACGTCGACTCCTTTGAATTGTGGTGTGAAACTTCGAGAAATTCTTGGGAGACCAATATCTGAGAAACTGATGCTTCTATTTCCTGTTGGCTACCCATCTGAAGATTGTACAGTTCCTGACCTGAAAAGGAAAAGTTTTGATGAAATATGCGTTGAAATTTAATTTTTATCTTCGACTCGCCAACAACTCTAATGATCCAATCCAGGACTATTCTTCCTCTTCTCCTTGTGCAATTATTTTTCCCACATTAGTCTACCTTCTTTGATTTTCTTCACCACGTTGTTGAGCGCGTTATACTAGAATGACGTCGCATTTGGATCTTTCCTAACTTTGTGACACCACATATCCATCTTAACATCATAATATTATGTTGTTTCACTTCATAACATTAAAATGATAATTATTGCCTTCTTAGTTCTACTACGTTAATATTGTACCTACAATATACCTAAAAAGAGAGACCCTACAATAGACCATTAAAGGCACGTGGATTTGCTTTTGCTTGGAGGGCAAACAGTCAGATTGCGCAAATCATCCTTGTAGGATGTTATACCATAAGAGAAAATTTATTTGATTATTAGGTATTCTTTAGGCGTTCCACCCAATATTGAGTGATTTTGCAATACTGACAGTTTGAAGGATAATACCTACATGACAACGTTCTTCTTTGAAATAATTTACTATCTGAGATAGTATGTGTTATGTATGGTACTTTATCTCTTTTTCACGCATAGTTAGAACTGCGCAGTTAGAAAGAGATATCACCTTTCTGTTTGTTTTGTTTTTGTTCCGTTGATGTCCTCCAAACATTTTTTTGTGACGTCATCCTTTAATGGTCTATAATGAAAAACCCAGATGTCTTTCAAATTTAGTAAGTAATTATATTTATAATAATTATTGTTGTCAACAAGTGCGGTTCTAATGGACCGCCAATATATTTTGCATCACCAGTAACGTACTTTTATAAATACATCTAAAACAAAAGAAATACAAACTTATCTTTTAGAACCAACACTCGTTTCAGATTGATTGATATAAAATTATATTGGATCCATTACCGATTTTTCTATGAATCGTTAGTCTATAAAAGGTCATTGGTTATATCTAGAGAATTTGTGCTTCTGATTCCATAATTTCCCTTTTCCAATCCTTATTCTCGGCTGAGTAATTTTGTTGACTATCGACAAAATAAGATTTTTGGAATCGTCAAAATGAGAAAAAATGCATGGAGAAAATATTATTTCATATATTATAACATATATTATATTATGATTATATTATTATAATTAAATGCTATAAATATCACATAATTATACCTAATGATGAATAATTATAATTACTACCTACATAATTTCAATGAAAGGTCCTTTCACTGAAACGACCATAAACAAGCTTTATCTACGAATTTGTATTGAAAGTCGGAATCATGAACAAAATCGTCATGCTGTTGAGAATTATATTAACTTTTTTTTAATTTTTAATGACTGTTATTTTTCATTTTTTTATTTATTAAATTATTTTTTTACGTAAATACGTCAAACTACATACAACATGACCGTGAGTGTTGAAATGGCAGTGAAAGCATAGGATGAACAAGTGAACAGACGTGTTCACTTTCGATGAATAGGTTTGACCCTGGGTGATCATCCAAAGTGAAGCAATGTGAATTCTACAAGACAGTGTAAATAGACGTGTTCACTTTCGATAAACGACTTTGACCCTGACACTCTGGATGATCATCCCATAGAATAATAAATATACTAAAGCAGATCATCCAAAATGAAACAATCTGAATGCTGCCTAAAAAAATTACAAAAATTTGAAAATTTTACTTCATTCTTTCTATCCATGCACTCGACAATAACATTAGAAATGCGTGATGTTCATGTGATCAGATGGCCCGCTCGCAGAATAGATAGGTACTGGATAGAAATTGCCCAGTGTGAATAATAAAAATATTGTAAATATGTAATTTAAAAAAAAACATACCTACTGTTTTAAGATTATCTTTATTGTAGTGCTCTCAATAATGTCGAGATAACTTGACGAAAATGCTTCAGATTTTTTTTATATGAAAATTGAAGTGTGTTTTTTTTTCAATATAGGTAATTTATTTTAATATATTTTCAGTGTCAATACACAACCCTTTGGATTATACAAAATTATTGAAAAATAAAAAGATTTATTACAAACTGAAACATGAGGGACCGTTTATCGAAATTTTATGATTATACATAGGTACCTATATAAAAAAATCATATTTTACTAAATGATTTGATTATTTAATTTTAAATTTTTTGAAGCTTATTTTTGGGCAGACTCAGGTAACTGATTGGACTCTTAAATTAGTGTTATTTAAGTAATACGCGGAACAAAATTTTAGAAAGATAATAAAATAATTGATTAAAACATTTTACATGTCAACGTGACATAATATATATATACTTATAGCAAAACAAAAAACATTATTAATACGATAACATAGAATAATTAATTAAACACCTTAACAAAGTGTCAACACAAAAATAATTATAGCAAAACGAAAAAACATTATAAATGTGATAACATAGAATAATTAATAAAGTAAAAATAACAAATTTTATAAATTAAATCGGCTCTGTTTTCATAAAAATATAAGTGTGTGCGTGACGTATTTCTATGTGCATTTGACTTTATCTTAATTTATAAAAGAAATTTGAGGAATTACTGTATGTCGGAGTTTACCACAAAAATGATTAAAAAAAAAATTTCAACTAAATTAAAAAAAAGAAACAATCAGAGAGATGAAGAATCGGACGTGTTTCCAACATTTATCACGAATTTGTCGAAAGCATCATCCATCATTCCATCTAACGTCCACATTATTTTTTCTACTTCAATCACGTGTTTTAAACAATTGCTCCAATTTTCCGCTGTCACATTGCGAACCGCATTCTCGAATAAAATTTTAACCTCAAGAAGTTTAAAAAATTTATTCTTCTCCGAAACATCATTTTTTTTATTTGCGCCCAAATTACCTCAATGGGGTTACACGGCTAGTGTCTTATATTCACTGTCAAATAATAAAAGACGTATCTATTCGAAAAGAAGTACAAAAAATTATCTCTTATGTACCTACAATATAAATTAAGGTGATTTTTCCGTGTCGCCGCTATTTCATATAAAGTAGCATTCACATTGCTTCACTTTGGATGATCATCCAGAGTGTCAGGGTCAAACCTGTTCATCGAAAGTGAACACGTCTGTTCACATTTGTTCATCCTATGCTTTCACTGCCGTGTCAACACTCACGGTCATGTTGTATGTAGTTTGACGTATTTTCGTATAAAAATAATTAAACAAATTCAAAAATTAAAAATAACACATAAATTAAATTAATATAGCTCTCGACTGCATAATAATTTTGTACATGATTCTGACATTCAATACAAATTCATAGAGAATTAAACAAATAAACTTGTTTATGGTCGTTTCAGTGAAAGGACCTTTCATCAAAATTATGACGAGTGGTAATCTCTTTCCTCCGTCATCGCTAGTGATCACTAGCGATGAAACGCCCGTTCACATTTGTTCATCTTGGAGGATCATCCGGAGTGATCACTGAAAGTGAACGTATGTGAACGACCCTTAATGCATTTCGTTTTAGCAACGCATTTTGAATGTGTTGGTAAATATTTTTTTTAACAAAAAGTAGAAAGGGTAATTTCAATATACATGGAAAGATAATTTACACAATTGCAATGAAAATACCTTTTATAAGGTTTCAAAAGCAAACTTTTAATTATAGACGCGTGATCGTTTGTGACTTTATAAAAAGGGTACAGTCATTTAAAAGCAATTTATAAAATACGGAGTAGAAGAAACAGCCTTTTATTAAAATTTGCCTGGATGTACTAAACGTTCTCAGAATTGTTCACGTGGACAATAGACCATTAAAGGATGACGTCACAGAAAAATCATTGAGGGGCATCAGGCATCCCAACACAACAGACGATTACGGTGTAATATTAGGTGGAACGCCTAAAGAATACCAAATAATAAAAAAAAAACTGTCAGTGTCGATTTTGTTATTATTTTGTCGTCTGACTTTCTTTTTTTTCTCTTATGGCATAACATCCTACAAGGATGATTTGCGCAATCTGACTGTTTGCCCCCCAAGCAAAAGCAAATCCATAGTCAAGACCACGTGACCTTCTAAAGGTCACGTGGTCGTTCCACCTAATATTACACCGTAATCGTCTGTTGTGTTGGGATGCCTGATGCCCCTCAATGATTTTTCTGTGACGTCATCCTTTAATGGTCTATAGACCATTAAAGGATGACGTCACAGAAAAATCCTTGAGGGGCATCAGGCATCCCAACACAACACATTCACAGTGTTTACGGTGTAATATTAGGTGGGACGCCTAAAGAATAGATACCTAATAATAAAAAAAAACTGTCAGTGTCGATTTTGTTATAATTTTGTCGTCTGACTTTCTTTTTTTTCTCTTATGGCATAACATCCTACAAGTATGATTTGCGCAATTTGATTGTTTGCCCCCCACGCAAAAGCAAATCCATAGACAAGACCACGTGACCTTTAATGGTCTATTGCAGCTTCTCGGTGAATACACTTTAATCAAAATACTATAATCTACGGCCTTTTCAAAATCTGGGTTGGCAACACTGTCCATGATGGCAACTGGCAACTAGATGGCAATATGACAAGTGGCGTGTCAAATTTGGTGTTTGACTGTTTGAGGTTATAAATGATTGTATGATACGATATCGGTGAATGTTTGTGAGTTGCAACATATTGTAACACCAGAAGTAACTTTAAGGGAAAATTATTAATTAACATGGCATCTGATTTAGCAGAAAAAATATTAGAATGGTTGGATACGAAAGGAGATGTGGATACTTTAGATCTTGCATCAGCTTTCAACGAAGATCATCAGAAAATTGTTGGTGCTGTGAAGAGTTTAGAAGCTATAGGTGATTTAATTCAGTCCAGCACAGTTACAAGTAAGAAGTGGGTATTGAGCGATGAAGGCAAAGAAGTGGCTGCTAATGGAAGTCACGAAGCTTTGGTGTATAATGCTGTACCAACTGAAGGTATTTCTCAGACGAAAATTATGAAGGTAGGTTATTTCAAAATAGTTTTGGATTCCTCTTGTGTGCCACTCTAATTCTAGTAAATTATGTAACATAATTTCCCCATACATTTGGATGTTTCATGTTACTGTGTTATGTTCTGTAATTAATGATGACCTTGTGTATTCTAGGATGTTCCAAATGGTAAAGTAGGATTTAGCAAAGCCATGTCAGTGGGATGGATTATGATGGATAAGAGTGGAGAGCAACCTTTAGTAAAAAGGAAAGTAGATTCAATCAAAGACACTGTTCAGGAACATCTGCAAGCTATTGATAAAGGACTCAATGAAAATATACCTGACAATGTAAGGAATGATTATAAGAAAAGAAAATTACTTCAAGAAGTCACAATCAAGAGTTTCATATTAAAGAAGGGTTCAGAATTTTCAATAACTATCACAAAATTGGAAACAGATCTCACTACTGAAATGATTACAAGTGGAGCCTGGAAAGATCTGAAATTCAAAGCTTATAACTTTGATGCCTTAGGTGAGTCTTTGATTTAATTAAAAAAAAAGAAAGTAAAATGTGTATATATCAAGAGCACTGTTTGTTTTCACACTGATATAGTTTTATAATTAACTCGAGAGCTTTCATCAAGATGGCTTGACATTATCAAGAGATCTAAGAAAAATATTTAGATCAAACTGCAAACAGCAGGTAATGTAGAAAATAAATTAGTATACATAATATTGAGAATAGTTAAAATGATCCGTTCCATGACAGACTTGTTGCAGAGCAATGTCTTCCATTTATATATACATTTTTTCCCTTCCAACATTCGTTTCAGAATCATAGGGTGAAATAAGCTTCCTTCATTTCTTCCCCCAATATTCCTCACAAACTGAAATTGCACAATTATACAATACATTTAATTACTCTCACACATTGCAAATTTAATAAATTTAATATAGTATGTTGCATGATTATCATGGTTAAGAAAAATAAAGAACATTTATTTGAATCGTAGTGTAAAAGTCTCAATAGGCTATAAATTGAGAATATTTTTTTTTTGTAATTTATAGCAGCATACGTGTTGATTTCAGGTGCTTCTTTGGAACCAGGACATCTGCATCCTCTGATGAATGTACGCAGTGAATTCAGGCAGATATTTTTAGAAATGGGTTTTTCTGAAATGCCCACAGACAATTATGTGGAGAGTTCCTTCTGGAACTTTGATGCTCTCTTCCAGCCTCAGCAGCACCCTGCTAGGGATGCCCATGATACATTCTTTATGCTGGATCCAGCCTATTCATCACAATTTCCTTCGGATTACTTAGAAAGAGTGAAAGTTGTACATAGTAAAGGAGGATATGGTTCACAGGTATAACATTTTCATTCTTACTTGTTGCTTATACTGTGACTGTGTTATATTTATTTATTTTATTCTTCACTGTATACTAGTTTATACACCCCAACCTACAACTATGACAAGAGGTTGGATAAATTGAAACAAGCGTTTCATTCTATCATAAATCAATAGTAACGTGAGAGGGACAACTTTCAACTTGTTAGGTATTTTGATGATGTCTGTCTAGGGTTGTTTGATTTTCAGTACATCAAAACCCTTGTTTCAATTTATCCAATTAGGAAATTCTACTACATACTTGTATACCAATACTATAAAAAAGATAAGAGATGTTTTGTGTTGAGTAAACACTTTAAAGTTGTATGGGTTTTTAGTTAATAAATGCTCTGTATTATGAACAATATGTGAGTTTTTACTGCTCAATTGCTTTAGTAAAGTGATAATACCATTTTTAGGTTTAAATTAGAACACTAATAATTTTCTTACATAATTAAAATAAAAGTATTTCTCAATTCTCTATCATATTTAAAAAAATGTATCTGGGTTTTGGTTATAAACCCAAATACAGCTTTATACACCTTTCACAGTAAGCTAAAAGCTTGTGTTGTGAAAGAGGAGTTTGCCGGCACCTGGGATCGAACCGCGAACCTCATGTGCATGAGGCCGAGACTACCTTCAGGCTACCGATGAACTCAATATGTATTTAAAAACTAGTAAAAAAAATCAGTTTACAATTAAGTTCAAATTACAGATACATCAAACTATACTAAAACCGATTTTTATATATTTTTTGTTAGGGTTATGGTTATGATTGGAAGATTGAAGAGGCCCAAAAGAATCTTCTGAGAACACACACCACCGCCGTCAGTGCCAGAATGTTGTATGCTCTGGCTCAGCAGGATGAGTTTGTTCCTCAGAAATACTTTAGCATTGACAGAGTAAGTTCAATATAAATGTTCTCTTGAATTTAATGATTATCTATGTCATCAGGGTGTGAAGTACTTAAATAATATAAAATAAATATAAAAGTAAGACATAGTCAATTGATACATTATTTATCTATTTATTCAATAAACATCTAATGCCTTTTACAAACAGATAAAAACCATTTATGTAGTTCTAATTATTTTATATTTGTTTTTGTTGTGTGATGTGCAGGTATTCCGTAATGAGACTCTGGATGCCACCCATTTAGCGGAGTTCCACCAAGTAGAAGGAGTCATTGCAGATAGAGGACTCAGTCTTGCTGACCTTATAGCTACTCTCCATGACTTCTTCAATAGACTCGGCTTTAAGAAATTACAATTCAAACCTGCATATAATCCTTACACAGAACCCAGCATGGAAATATTCTGTTATCATGAAGGTAGCATTACTATTTTTAGTCTTTAATTTATTATTTCTATAAAATTCTTAAATTTATGAATATATTATATTATTAAGTCAGTTTTCAATACTTGATTACATAGATTATTTAAAGTTTACAGCCTCAAGTTTTCAAATCAAGAATTTTATAGGTATCTGTGTGTGAAAGGAAAAAGAGGACGAATCTAAAAACACTACTTCACAGGAAAAGCAAAATTAGTGTGGCGGTACAATACAGTACAATCAGAGGCGGCCGGCAGTGTGTATTAACGGGGGTTCGGTAAAATAAAAATACCATTACCTTATTTCTTATAAAAAAGTTTGTTTCTCTTCTCTATACCATTAGTGAACACTTCAGGTACTAAGCGGTTCAAATCTGGTGTTGTCTGTGAGAACAATTTTCAATACTTAATACAGATAGGGCATATAATATAATAGTTTGTTTTATACTCATAGTATTTTTTTAAAACGATTTTTTTTTAATAAATAAAAACACTTTTCTGGCCTGTTTTTGAAATAATAAACATAACTAATACTTTCAGTAGAGCACCCGACAAAGAATTTATCTCTCACTTTTTTCCGTAAGTTTTCGAGTGTCCTGTAAAAGGCAGGTGTTCGAAAAATAAACACATTTTGCATCTTAAATTCAGCAATAAGGTTTGCCACCAATCCTGAATGTCTTAATTTTTTGTTGGCGCTGAGAGGATAGCTTGCATGATTATTACATGCAGGTGAAATGGTGGCTTTCTCACTTGTGGGATATGCTGTGATGGTATAGTAGTAGTAAAAAAGATGTGCAAAGCCACTACTTTTTACTAACAAATAATTTGTTTCGTAGTTTTTGATATTGTTTTTAATCTACTCGATATCTAGGAATATTATTATTGTTCTATGTACAAAACAATAATATAATAATTCAGTTTAGATATGTAATTGATTCTTAAAACAGTAAGTATGTAATATTTTCGCGCTAAAATAATATTTAACGCACTCGCGACCAACAGTATCTAGGTACCTACCTATCTATAGGAATTTACTATACAAATATTGCATCCTTACGCATACGGGTGACCTTTGAACCCGACACGACGGATAGGCATGCATTTTGGGTAGGTAGGTACTTGATCATTCGCTCCGATTCATCGCGTCCATTTAATATTGGTGATATAAAAAAAGACACAGTAGTCAAAAAGTTTCCGTCATTGTACGACAAAATGCAACAAGATAGTATTTTCTTAACCCTTTTTAAAACGATCAAAACGTTGTGCATTGCACCAAGAGTTCCATACATTCTTGATGTTTCTGATACAATTTTAGAAGCATTATTTTTGTATGAAGAAATTCGAACTGTATGGAGAGTTGGGAGCGATATTATGATTCGCACACGTTAGTTCGCATGACATCCGTACTAAAATATTCTAACGAACATTGGCGCTGTAAGTTGTTAAGCAATAGTGTACGAGATGACAATTTTGTTCATATAGTTATTTGCTGTGTGAATGAGATAGGTTTTGAAAAGTTTTTGTAATTGTTATAGTTACTCTTTGAAAATGGGGGTGATATGATAGAGCCGCCTCTGAGTACAATATGATCTTTATTTCACATTGAAATATAGTCTCTAACGTGCAAATATTGACTTATACTTTTTCCACGACATACATTACCAATGTTCAGTTATTAATGCATTAAATTTGATGTGGTGATGAATCGATTCATCCCCTTGTTCCTTTCGCACACAAATATTTTGCTCTCAAATATATTCCTTTTTTGTAGATGTTATGTTTAATTAAAAATTGGGATTCTGAATATTGAGCACTCTTTTATAACACTACTCTATTTCGAATTCAATGAGCTTTAGTTTATAATGTATTGTATTTTGCTTTTAGGTTTGAAAAAATGGATTGAGGTAGGGAACTCTGGTGTCTTCCGACCTGAAATGTTGCTACCAATGGGTTTGCCTGAAGATGTTAACGTCATTGCTTGGGGTTTGTCTTTGGAAAGGCCTACAATGATTAAATATGGTTACAATAATATCAGAGACCTCGTGGGACCTCGAGTTGATCTTCAAATGGTTCACAATAGTCCTCTTTGCAGACTGGATAAATGATCTACTTATTGTTTTATCCTTAGTTAAATTATTTCCAAATGGTTATTTAATAATCCAAGTCTTTTAATTTATTGCTTCTTCAACTTTCATATTTTTTTTTAATCATCAAATCATTTTTTTTTTCTGAATATCTATACAGAATGTAATAAAGAGTTATTTGAGCCATAACAGAACAAATTGTTGTAAAATAAGCAATAGAACTATTTATTCTAACATTTCTTAAATTCACATTCTTACTTAGAGATTTTGTCATAAATGCATAAATTCTCATTACCTTAGGTAGAAGAATGAAGCCTTTCTATACATTTTGTAAATATCTGAGGAAAAGGAAAGTTATTTCATATCTGAATTAATATTTATTTGTGCTACATTAATACCACACAATTTTAATGATTTTTTTTGTGCAAAGAGGTAAATCTGCATTTATTTTAAACTTAAAATATTCTCACAGTAAGTGATATGCCTGTGTTGAGAAATTGAAGTAAGTCAGTAGCAGAATTTTAATGAATGATTTCTTAATGTTCTATTTAGACTTAACCATTGTGCTACCAACTAACTTTGCTTATATAATGTTACATTGAGTTCAGTATTTTTTTCAGTAATTTATGCGTACAAAGTACTTTAATCATATAAAAGACACATTGTTGTGAGTAGATCAGTATAGAGAACTCTCCTTATTGTGAAGTGCTACTTTATCAGTGTCCCTAAAGCATTTCCTTGCTATGATTGTCTTGTTCTCAGTGTAGTCAAACTACCAATGCATAAGACAGTACTCAGATAAATAAATGGGACATTGGATTATATTTTGAGTGAGCTGGATGTATTTATATTTAGTTTTTATTATTTTTGCATTTTAAATTCAGAATAGTATTTTGTATACTTTCTGTTGCTTTTTCATAATATAAATTAAAACCAAATATAAATTGATTGAACTGCATATGTATTGTTTTATTTAATTCTCCCACCAATATTGATACCTTTTACTTACCTACATAATATGACTTATTATGCATATAATTTCATTAAGTATGATACAAAATAAGGTCTGGATTAAATAAATCCTTATTGCAAGCTCTGGATTACATACTTGTGTATTTATCTTGGAACAATTTGGGAATGGTAAAGCGGCTTTGTAGTATTTTTTTCATACCGACTTTGCTGACAAAGGTATCAAACCAAAATTTTGGTGAAAGTGGTTTTATGTTTTAAAATCTATCATTTGTGTCTTACACATTCTGGTAAAATTATTCAATCCCAAAATGCCTTTATAGAAAAAGCAAAATACTTTTTTTAGCTAAGACTTACTTGCAAACAGCATGAGTATCATTATTAACACCAAAAAAAAAATCACCCAGACGTAATTTTACGGCTAGGTAAAAGGCATCAAACCGCATAACCCCAAACATAAGACATACACATCTCTTATACATGTTGCTAAAGTCTGTCAGTACAAAGGACTTACTCAACAATTTTTGTTATTTTTTGCTTATAACTCGATAATTCCTTAATATTTTCTCTTGAATTTTTATGACACACATTAAGGGTTGCACCCTCCCTCACCCATAGATGTTGCAGGAATGTCAATTCCTATGTCATCCATACTCTTCATGCAAATCATCTTCTCAAGGTTTGCCTGAAGGGCTATTCCCGACAAAATCCTCCCCAAATTTTTTATGACATAATAAAAAAGCTAAATTACAATAAGATGGTTAATTTTACTAGCGCTTAAGCACAGTCGATATGCAATAGATTCTGTGACTAAAACTGTGTAAAAGTTAAAATTTAGTGAAAATCTAAAAAGAAATTAGGACCGTACTTCACAGGATCATTTCTGTAGGACTTCCTCCCTCGCAACGAAAACCCACGATGGAGAGTCGTGACGCGACATCTTTATTTTTATCAAGAAAGTATGCTAAATTTTGGAAGTCATTATCTAATAAAATTATTGGTTTTCAAGCTGCACAAATAAAGTTCTAGGATCTCATGGAGTTCACGGGCTGCTGTTTTAACAACCACTGGTTTATATGAAACTGTTCAGTTTCTCCTTGAATGGGTCCATATTACATATTTAATACAAGCGTCTCTGGAATGAAACCTTCACTAGTTTTTATACTATTACTTCCTAACAATAAAATTAGATAATTTATTGATACAAACAAATTTAAGTTAAAAAAGGTCATTAACATAAAATGCAAACTATGCACTGCAGATGTGAATCATTGTCTATAAATTTTGTTGATTGTATTTAAATTAATGTCATTGAATTGTAGAGGTATTTGTTAATAATTAGTGAATAAAAAATAACACAATAAATCAATTATATAACTTATTATAAAATAACGATTAAGTATATGCTTTATTGAGAATGTCCCTCATCCATGATAGTTTTATACTATCTAATAGCCAAGTATTTGTATAATATTTTATCAGGTGTTGATAAAATATACCTACTCTTATTGTTTATAAAAGAAAACAATAAGAGTAAAAACGAGATTTGTTTATAATATTCACGTTTTTATCTTAAGTTATTCATAAATTCTATCATAAACCAATAATATTTATCAAAAATGTGATTTGGATGAACTTATAAAAAGGTTCCACAAATTATTACTCAATTTACTTAGCTAGGTAAAATTGCTGAACTAATATTGTATCTCTCTCTCTCTGTGAGTATGAAAGTGAGAAATATATTTATAATAGTGTTTATATACTGTGTCTCTATTGAATTATTTCATTGTATACAATGGGATACATTGGTAGACAGGTTATACCCAAAGTCATGTTCCAGAGAAAATATCTTTCAAAGATCACGTGATGGAAGTATTGGAGGTGATACAGTTATATTCTTAAATAATTTTAACATTAATAAATAAATAAATAATTTTGCATAATAGGTGTAACCAGTATTAGGTAGTGTTGTCTTTTTTTCTAGATTTGTTTCCAACCGTCACTCAATCGGAAGCATCTAATTTTGTGAGACAAGGACAGCGGTTAGTAAAAACGATGGAGGAATTAGATAGAGAAGCAGATAGGATGCCCTTTCCGTCACTTGCAATGCAACATTTCTTTACTTCTCAACTGACTCCACAAGTTAAAGCAGCCAGTGCAGCTTCTAAAGCAAACCTTTTAGCCTCCAGGATAATGCTAAACAAGAAAACATCTTGGTACATTACGGATATAAAAATAAATCACAATGCTTTTATGATTAAAACTTCAAATTTGTTTTGAAATTCTAATATGTAAGTACCTATTTTATTTCAGTGGTAAAATGACACCAAATAATTTTGTATCATTTTTGGAAGCTAATGGTTATGTAGGAATTCCTAACAAGAGGTTCACATTGTGCAAAATGAATGCTGGTAGTTTACAATTCAGAACGTTGGATGGTTCTTGTAATAATATAGCACACCCTACATGGGGATCAGGAAAACAAGCCTTTACAAGAATAGCCTCACATAATTATCGTGATGGTAAGAAAATCATTCTAATTTTTTAGTCGCTTAAATCATATTTAGTGTAGTTCGAATTTTATTTAGAATTCAAATTTTCATATTCATATTTATAGGAATATATTCAATGCCCATATCTAAAAGTGGTCGAGCTTTACCATCACCACGTTACATATCCACTAGAATTATGGTCGGTTCTCCCACCACCAATCAAGTCCTCACAGCTATGAGTGTTTACTGGGGACAATTCGTAGCTCACGACATGTCAATGAGAGTTATGGAACAACATGGTAATTAATTGAAACACTTCCTGTAATCAGTATATGACTTTAAATGATTAAGTAGTTAAGGTACATAATACTTTGTAGCATCTGGTGGTGGCATACAGTGTTGTTCTACAGATGGATCTCGGATACTGACTGGAGACTCCTTCCATCCAGCCTGTGCTCCTATCCATGTGTCTCCAGACGATCCCTTCTACTCCAAATATAGAGTTCTGTACCTTAACTTTGTGAGATCTATGACAGTACCAAATGGTAGAGATACCTTGGGGCCAGCAGAGCAGGTGATTTAAACTTTGAATTTTTTGTATTGTATTGAACTTCAGAAATTAATTATAACGTTATTGACCATATCTGATAAGAGCTTATATCTCATGAGAAAGTTTATGTTTTCATTGTTTCTGTCTGTCACATACCTACCTTCAAAATAATATTTCCCTTTACATTTGCCTGACGATGAGAGCAGAAGCTTTCAAAAGCCAGCTCGCAAATTAATAAAGTCACTAGTGGAATTATTGCTATGCATATTGTTTCATTTTATTTTCTTACTATAATTAACTTCCACTTAGAACCGTCAGGAGATAAATTAAACTGTAGCAAATTATATTATTGTAATCGTTAAAGATTTGGGCTATTTATTGACTTATAAATAAATGATTATTCATTTTCAGATGAATAGTGTATCTTCATATTTAGATTGTTCTCCAGTTTATGGAAGTGATCCAGGCACATCCCATCAGCTGAGATTACATTATCAAGGTCTGTTGAGAATAACAGATAACGGATATCTTCCACCAGCACCTAATGCTAGTTCTCTTTGTGATACCTCCAAAGGACACTGTCCCTGCTATCTTACAGGTAATTATATATACAAAACAACGTCCTATTTAAAAAATTATGTGATGCATTTTATCTAATTGCATATTTTATTCCATCGGGATTTATGTTACCTATCATATCGATGGTCTCTACGTATATGTGCGTAAGTGACATTTTTGACAAAATCGCTTTTTTTACACTAAGTATCTTAAAATATCGTATATTTTCATTGATGAAATAATTGGGTCAAAATTTTGGATATTTGACCCTTTTTTGAAACGTATATGTGCGTAAGTGCACCAAATAGTTAAAAGACGCCGGCGTATATCTGAGTAAGTGACTTTAAGTCGATATACGTCGGACATCCTGATGCATTGTTTGGTGTAAACCAGCGCATGTACCATACATACATAAAATATTATATACATTGTATGATTTACATACATAAAATATAAAGATGAATGTACCTTAATTCCTCTAACCGTAATTACAATAAGTATTTCATCATAAATAATGCCAATGTTATTGCAACAGACAAAATAATAATGTTATAGTATACATATATATTGAAAGGTATTTATTTTCACTGATTGATTAGACGAAATTGTTATTTTTCTAGAAGTCTTGTTATTAATAAAACATTGTACTTTTATCCATGTTTGAAAAAATGTTTCATTATTTTGATCTCACTTTCCTTAGTGAAAAGAATCTGCTAAATATTACTATGTTATTAAACAAAATCCAATTTCATACACAAAACAAAGGAAGATAACTAGTAATACAGTATTATTACACAAGTGCACAATGCCCACGAAGAGTACAAATTAAATATGAGTACCTATTTGATATTATTATTACAAATAACATTTCTTTTCTTTAAGATATCTGCACATACATATTCACTAAATTGCTAGTGTATGACACTTACTCACATATACGTCGGACCAAATAAAGGTTTATGAAAATACTAACAAGAAAGAAACTACGTTAATTCTGAGTCCAGAAATAACAACCATTCTTGGTTTATTATAAAATAAGTTCGTATTGTCAATAAATATAAATATTTTAAGTAAATAGTTATAAATCATGTCAATATATGCCTTAAAAACACAATAGTATTATCCCGGCATATAACAACTCAAGTGGTAGTTAAGCTGGTAGATGTTGTTTTGTTTCCGACGTATATGTCAGTAAGTGCTAAATTTATAAAAATATTGCATTTGTAAAGAAATTAAATACGCAGTATTATTATACACATTAATTGAATAATAGCTGCCGATTTTCAAGTAAATATGTCGAATAGAAAAAAAGTTATGTCAAAAAAACTACATAGAAACTTTAAATCGCTCTGGTGTAAAATTTAGGTTTGTGCACTTACGCACATATACGTGGGGAGCGTCGATATGAACTGTGTAAATGCAAAGTTCACAACCTCCACATCACAATTTTGTGCTATAAATGACGAAAGATTGGGATTGATACAAGTATTGATAATAACCATTCAGATAAATTGTGATTTTAGCAAATTCACATAAAATTTATCATGAAAATACAATATTGAAATTTATTAATTTATTAACATAGTATACGGCCAAAACAGCCTTTATAGTTCAAGAGAAATACAAAATTTAAACCAAAAGCAATCAACATATAAAAACAGTCAATTAAAAACAAAAACATGATAACAGAAACTACAGGGGATCCTCAGATGGTGTCAATAATAATTATGTCAACTCACATTTTAGGTGACTCGAGAGTTAATCAAACTCCTGGTCTAACAGCTCTGCAGACCCTCCTCATTAGAGAACACAACCGCATAGCCAGAATATTGTCAGTCCTCAACAATCATTGGGATGATGAAAGGATATACCAGGAAGCAAGGAGAATAGTCATTGCCCAAGTGCAGCATATCACTTATAAAGAATGGCTGCCATTAATTCTAGGTAGGTATTTATCCAAAAAGTAACTTGTTTTAGTAACATTAGAATACACTTCTAACACAAAAAGTATGCCCTCTAGTAGTGGACTCATACAAATTTATATGGGATTATTTTAATTGTCCTGTAAATTGTGTTATTTAATCAACTATCTGTCTATACCCTCATGCCATGTCCCAGGTGGGGTAGATAGAGAGAATGAAACGCCAAATAGATCTATACATGTGATCAAGCCACGTAGTTTTTATAATAAAGCTTAAGATGGATTAAATTTAAAATGAATATTTTTAAACAATACTGCTATGCCAAGAAGAAAAATATTTTTATTTAGACACAAATACCACTTATATCTTCTTATGTTCCTAAGAGGAGTCAAGAGCTAATAAAAAAAGGAAAAATATTGGTCTTTATCTGTTTATCCGGCTATACCTTTATGGCATCTCCCACAAGTGGGATAACCAGTGGATTATGTAATAAACATTTATATAAATAAGACATTGAGATATATTAGTAGTAGTAGTAATATACTGAATTTTCCAGGAAGAGACTATGTGAGAAAGCACAACATATCACCTGTTAGCCTATTCACATATGATTATAACTCAGATGTTAATGCCGGAGTCATCAACTCTTTTGCTGGGGCAGCATTTAGGTTCTTCCATACTCTGGTACCTGGGGACGTTGTTTTAATGCCTGGAGAGGGACAGACTCCTATATCTATCAGGTAATAAGAAAATTGCTTTATACTTCTATCAATTTCTAAAATTAAATTCGTACATTTCTATGTGCGGAAGGAAAAAGGGAATAAGATGTCCCATTCCCAAGTGGAGTCAAATGCATTAATCATTAAATATTGGACATATGCATCATGGAAAAAAAGGATGAGTCAATGTAAGACACCATATTTCGATATAAAACATAACACATATTTAGAATATTGTACCACCGTGCAGATTTTGATTTCTTCCGTGAAGTAGTGTTTTTTTTTATTCATCTCCTTTTTCCTTTCGCACACAGATTTCATCTTAATAAGAAGTATTAAGAAGCGTAATAACAATTTTTTGATCACCACAATGAGAAGATCAAAGAACGAGTTGACATAAATTTCCTTTTATATGTAACCTTTAGAAATACATCCAAGTCCTTAAATATTTTTTTATGAGTATGACATTTCAATAAACTCAAATACACCATCACAGTAAGAATGATAAAGATGATATTGTGCGATTTGAGCTCTGGATTTCCCAATTGAAAGTACGAAATTCTACCATCAGACTACCTAAAAACGTGGTTTTAAAGTAAAACAAATTTGTTTCATGGAACACCCGTCAAAGAATTGGTCTCCTACTCTTTTCCTCAAATTTTCGAGGGTCCTGTAAAAGGCAGGTGTTCGAAAAAGTAAAGACATTTTACACCTTAAATTCAGCAATGAGGCGCTTCACCCATCCTGGATGTCTTAATTTTTTGTAGGTAAGGAGAAGACAGCTTGCCGTGATGGTATAGTAAAGTAAAATAAAATGAATACAATTACCACATAATAGTTATCTGCTAATATAAAATCTTGTTAGTTTTTCATACATTGTAAATTAATAATTCAATAGATTGAGTGATCAATACATGAAGCCTTGCATACTGGAGAATTATCCAAAAGCTGTGGATGGTATCCTAAAGGGAGCTGTGCGGCAGTCAGCTATGGATGCAGACACATTCTTCTCTCCAGAGGTCACCAATCTACTGTTCAAATCAACCAGCCAGTGGGGACTAGATCTGGTAGCCATAGACATACAAAGAGGCAGAGATCATGGACTTGCTTCATACAATACATTCAGGTAACTTGGTTTACTTGGAAAATATTGTGTCTTTGCAATGAAGTCACCTTCTGTATATTGATTGTATTTAATTTAACCGCATTTCTCTTTAAAATTGTTTGCATTGTGATCAATTTTGTAAAGAATGAATAAATAAATAAGTGTGATTACTCTCGATTCAATTTTATTTTATAGATTAACAACAAATTTTAATTTTTCTGATTCAACTTGTTATTCTATTTTTGATATAACGAAAACAAAATTGTTTTCAGTAGGTACTATGTTTTATTTATTAGATCAGTAACCAGGTTTCGACTTATGAGATCATTGTCAAACCTCATAAGTCGAAGCCTGGTTACTGATTTAATAAATAAAACATAGTAAAACTAAAAAAAAATTGTTTTGGTTATATCAAATATAATGGAGTTTTAGAAAATTAACGTCAACTCAATCAATAAATTGTTATTCTATGTTTTTAGATCAATCTGTGGATTGCAGAAAGCAGATTCATTTGATGATTTGAGTAATGAAATGCTGCCAGAGGTAAAATATATTGTTTTTTTTTTAAATGAACCTATATTTGAAATAAATTTTAATATGTTCCTAAACACCCTCTTAGTAGTTATGAACATATTTACGTCATTAAGAAACAATGTTTCATTAAATTGGTAATAAAAATGTAGCCCAGTTTTTTAGTCTTATGTGAAATGTTTCCAATAGTAGTTAGTGATTCAAACATTTAATTAACTTATTTTAATAAACTAGCTCCATACTGTATCAAAGTATTTTATTTATTTATTTATTTTATTCTTCACTGTACATTGTTTACAATAATACAAATTTACATAGAAAATATCATTTATACAATTCAATGTACAGAGGGCGAGTTTATCGCTAAAATGCGATGTCTTCCAACTAACCCAAAGTAGACTTTTAGAAGTCTACTTTGGGTTAGTTCATGTTTAGACATGAACTATAAAACTCTAGCGCAGTGGTTCCCAAAGTTGACTGTTGTTGACCCAAAGTTGGACCCACCTTTTAGCTTTTTTTTCTCCAAACATTGCTTCAGCAATATTTTTTTATTTATGTCTTATACAGTAGCGAATCGTTCATTAGGGCCCACTCAATATTCGTTCACGACCCACCAGTGGGTCGTGACTAGGGGATTCAATCCCGACTCTTTTTTCTAATCCCGGGATTTCGGGATTATCTATAGTTGATCCCGGGATCCCGGGACTAGTCCCGAGATTGTATTGGTAATGTAAAGTGGTAACAAAAAGTCAGTAGGCCATGTCAAAATCACTTTTTTTTACTTATCTGGCAACGAATTTAAGTTTTGAATCTGTAAAAAGTTGGTTAAACAAAATTACACTTCAAACTTATTCTAAAATAAACAAACAAGGCACTTCTGTTTATGATTTATAAAAGTAACAATTTAACTTTTTTATAATTGAATTGAATTCTTGTATTTGTATTTATTTCATAGTTTTAACCAGAGATGTGACGTATTTGAAATTAAAGTACTTAAAACACAAGTACAAAATACAAAGTACGTATTTTCATTTTGTATTTCAAATTCGTTTTCGTAAAAAGTATTTTGTATTTTATTTGAAATACTTTTTTGAGTATTTTGTATTTTACACAAAATACTTTTACAAAATACCTTTTTATTTGTTTGAAACAAAATTCTGCCATTAATTGATATGCGCGTATGCAAGCTTTTTTTTTTGTCAATTTGTTGAATTATGTACTTTTGAAAGTATTTTGCACATCTCTGGTTTTAACCCAGAACAGTTTTAGTTTAGTGGGGCAATATATTCTATGATGTTGTTATTTATGTTTGTTTGTATGTACTATTTTGGAATATTTTTTTTTAAAAATCAACTTAGACTTATTTAGCTTAACCCATAACAAAAAAATACATACTACAGGGATCAATGTTTAAACTCGTATTTTTAAATCAAATTGACCAGAGACTTTATGAATTATTTATTCGAATTAGGTCGATGAGTGATTTTTTGATGCTATTTTTTAAAATATCAAATCACTCAAGCATTGTTAAAAGACTATTCCAACGCGATTTGCAGCTAAACAATAAATTAAGCTCTCTTTCATGTTCCTTTTCAATAAAGTTTTGAAGCATAGTATCATTCTTCAAAGATGCTCCTTTAAAAATAAGAACCACTACGAACTTTCTTTACGACTTCATTAATATTCCGGTCATAGGTCAAACTCACCATTACCGATTTTAATGACTAAACCTGAGTCCAGTTCTTCATTATCACCATCCAAATCATCAATAAAAGGCGATAGCCGTTTATGTATTAAATAAATAAATAAATAAAATATCATCACTGATAGGTTCATTTGCAGGTATTTTTCTATACAATAAATCATAAACGGCTAAGTGAATACCGTGTGCAAAACAAACTAGGTGCTTTGAATTAACAAGTTTTCCAACTGTAATTTGGACCATCAGTAACTATTGCCACAATATCGTATCTAGTGAGATATCGAACTCAGAATAACGCTCTTTTAAGATACTAACACAAACTTCGGCTGTCAGTGATTCATTGATGTGCTTGAGTACCAAATATTTGACTTATTGTATAATTGTATTAATCCCGAAAATCCCGGGATTTCTTAAATTTAATCCCGAAAATTTCGGGACTAAAATACGACCTGGATCCCCTAGTCGTGACCCATAGTTTGGGAAATACTGCTTTAGCACTTTCGTCAAGATAGCTTGACATTATCGAGAGAACCATTTGAGAATGTCAATCAACTTTAAAGAAAATATTCTAGATTTATAATTACCAGTGTGAAAAATAAACAGTGCTATTTTTTAATACATTATCTTTTTAAATTTCTTAATTATATTTTTTTCACAATAATAAACTCACACACCCTTGAACAATTAATTATATATATGTTTTTCAGAGAATTGCTCTGTTGAGAAAAGTGTATGACAATGTAGAAGACATTGACATATTTGTGGGAGGAATGCTGGAATCAGATGTATATGGGTCTGTGGTAGGACCCACATTCCAATGCATCATTAGTGAGCAGTTCTACAGAACACGAGTTGGAGATAGATTCTTCTACGATGTAGGGGATATGCCACACTCTTTCACCTCGGGTAAGAATGTATATTTGTTAATGAACATCTTAAAAACTTATCTATAGAAAGAGAAGATTAAACTCCAAACAAGTTTGTCCTAGTATATGTACTTATTTTGCTTTGCATAAAGTATATGAACACATTGAGATACCGTATTTACACCAAAAATAATTCAGAAAATTGAGTGATTGGGAAACAGCAGTGTATAAATTTACAGGAATTATTTAAGGGCTAGTTAAACATTGTAATACAAAAAAATAAAGAGCATATACATAATTATTATTAAAAATTATGTACGCTTAGTGAAAAAAATGGATAAATACTTGTAAATTGTGTACTTTTAACTCAAATATATTACCTTTATTCAAAATGTTTCAGAACAAATTAAACAAATAAAAATGGCATCCATGGCAAGACTAATATGTGATAACTGTGATACACAACAAATACACAAGTATGCTTTTGAAAAATTGGGGAAAATGAATCCAGAGTACAGCTGCAGCGATACAAATGCCATACCTGATGTAGATCTACAATACTGGAAGGAATTCTAAACAATTATTAATACATTTATTTTTATATAGTTTTCATCATTGTTTACATGAACTAACTATTTTATGCTAGTTTAAAATCCAGTTACTCTTAGGTTAAAATTTGGGACCCTGGCTTTGGACCTATTTTGAAGAAGGAAATTTCCTATTTTATTTTGAGGAATGATAGGAATAGTTTGTGTAATGTTTATGTAGCAAATGCTCAATAAAACCGTATTCCATAAAGAGCATTGGGTAATCTGTTTTATTCTGGTAAATCTATAGGAGATATACAAACACACATACATGTAAATGATAGAGTTGTGTAATTAAAATAATATATCAATGATAGAGTTGTTAATAATTCTGAAAGATTTACTTTATATTGAAAATATTTGATTTTCTAGATACTGAATACAACATTATTATATGTTGAAATGGAGGAAGTTTTCATAAAGTAAAAAAACATATTTTATATGTCTATAAAAATGTAATAAAATAATTGACACAGTGCACAGTATAAAGTGTAAAGAAAATAATACTAGTACATTTAGTTCCTATTAAATAAAAATATTGATTTACCTAGTTCTTATCATTTCTCCTTATGTTTTATGTTAAGTAATATTTAAAATGAAAAACAACAAACATTATCTACCTATATAAATATAAAACACATCCTAATATCATAAATATATTTTATATGCGATAATATTTGTATACTTAATTGATTAGTAAAAATGATTAACTAAAATGGATGCACTTAAATTATCAACAATTTGGCAGTATCTCAAATAATTAACAATATAAATATAATAAATTAATTTGAACACTCTTATGTAATTAAAATAAATAAAGAATATCATTCAGTAAACTATGTATATCATACAATTAAATAATAAATAAAGATATATTCTGCCTTTTGTAAATGACTGATAAAAATATATTAGAAAGGCACATAATTTTTATATCAAACACAAAACAGATCACTATGCCCAGCCCCAGCCCCCCAGAATTTTTCAAATATTTGCAATGCACACAGGTGCTTCTGTTGTAACTTTTGTAAATATTGAACTTCATAAAATTTTACTTTTCATTCAATGATTAATTAATGTACAAATATAAAAAGAAAAAATTGTCTTCTTAAAACATCATTAATCGATTTACCCAAATTCAGTATGGTATTCTTTTATTTATAAATGAATACTTTATGGAATTGTGCTTAGCAAAATATATATTTGTCAATGTCAATGAATATTAAAGTGAAACTATACACAGTTATATCAATACATTGGAATGTTTTATAAAATTTATTAAATTAAAATAATATCGGTGGCAGTTCCTTTAATGGGCGAATAAAATAACTGGTCAAAATTTTTCAAGCAACAATAAGAAAATATTGAAATATAATAGCTGCACACAAAAATATATTAAACTATAATTTGACATCAATATCTTTTAAGTTCCCCCATAGTAATGTGTATCAGGGACTTGCATATGTTATTCACTTCTCACAAAAGATAGGACCGCCACTGAAAATATTATTGTATGTAGATGATTTATATCAATAAATTCTGTGGTCTTTTTATATTCCTGGTTTTGTCAAACAAGCTGCTAATGTTTGAGTATAGCTTCACAAATTTACTACTGGGTAAATTAGTTTCCTTGTTAGCAAATGTACAAATCCTTTCAATGAGGGGACGTTTGTACAACCGTGTAGCCTCGGATCTCTGATCTTCAGTGACGGGTCTATCATCTAAATGAGTCAGTGATGGGAACAGGGATATCACGTACAACCTAGAAAACAAAAAAATACACATTTACAAAACTTTTACAGTTTGTGCATGTATGTATAGTATAAATGGATTCACCTTAAGTTTAAATAGATTTATTGTTTTAGTAAGATATCGAATGTAAAGTGATTGAGCACTGAGAATGTAACGAATGAGACTATGACTTGTAATCTCTGCGATATAATTATTTTTAAGGCAATAATTATATGTCAACAATGTCTATACAATGTTCAAATAGTTTATTATTGAAGAATGTGAATGCCCTTTAGCGCTTTATATATAATTATTTACAAAAACTATGAGAAAAATATTTCGGCGATAGAAATCACTCATTAGAGAATACACAAAAACTCATAAAAATATTGATTAAGTTTTAGTGTCCTGTAAGAGTCATGAGGCCGAGACTCTACCTCCAGGCTATTGATGAATTTAAAGTGCCTTTATCTTTACTATCAGTAATAAGAAGAACAAGTTACACACTTACAAAGTATGCACTATAAAAAATGGGAATAGAAAAGATTAAAGTACCTGTACTGTAGGTATTCATAGAAGGTGCCACCATTGAAGTAACTGGGTGCTGCAGGATTACCCATCAGGCTGAGATGCTTTAGGTTGGGGCAGGATGATTGTAATATCTTTATCCATGGATACAGTCTTTCTATCTTATTATGGTTCAACCTATCAACAAGCAAAAATTAAGTATAATAATCTGTACACAGATTCCAGTCACAGTATCGTAACTCTTACTACAGTTTGTGTCTATGTGCGGTTTAGAACACAAAGTTTACAATTATATTTTTGATTGTCACGAAGTTTATAATATATAAATTTGAAACGGTGTATCCAGATTATGACTCATTAAATTTTAGCAAACTAAATGTACACCTAGTACTGAACTATTACGGGAAAGAGATTTTTTTTAAAAGATATATCTGGGTTTTGTTATAAACCCAAATACAACCTTATACACCTTTCACAGTTAGTTAAAAGCTTGTATCGTGAAAGGGGAGTTTGCCAGTACCTGGGATCGAACCACGGATCCTAGTTCAAGAGGCCGAGACTCCACCTCCAGGCTACCGACGAACTCAAGGTAGTTCATTTCAAGGTAGTTTTCAAAACTATAGAGTTGCTTGAAGCAACCATATTAGAACAACAATACTTAATGTCAAAATAATGTCTGAACATGATTCATATGATTATTATAGAAAAAGTCGACATAAAATTGTCGATATGACTCACCATAGTATTTCTAAACGAGGCATTGAAGGCAGCACTGTAGATTCTGAGATATAATTGTTGTCAGCAATCAATGCAGTCAGACTCTTGAAGTTAGAAAGGAATTCTAAATTCCTAAAACATACAAATAAATATTTCAATTGTTTTGTAAAAGGCAGGTGTCCATAAAACATCATGCAAAAGATATTTAACATCTTATGTTTAGCAATGAGGTATGCCACCCACTTCTTTATTTGTATTGGTACAGGAAGGATGACTCGTATGTGTCTGGCTACACCACTTAATGTAGGTAGGGAATCTGTTTATAAGATTTATAGGTATGATTACATATGTACTCCGTTTTACCAGCGTTGATACGAAGGCCAAGCCGCAAAGAATTTTCATAAAGAGCATTAGCGTTGCACTGTAATCCGTCCACAGATGTATCAAAAAGGGCTAGATCATCCGCATATTCAAGATCGTGCAGCACTCCCACAGACGTCTCACTGTTTTCACGCTGTGATAAAGGCACACCGCCAGGGCCCAGAATAGATTTTCTGAGCAGGTAGTCCATAATTATGGCAAAGATAAAAGGTGCCAATACACAGCCCTGACGGACTCCAGTGGTGATCCTGAAGGTGTCAGTTGGACCACTTGATGTTCTGACAGAACATTCAGAGTCCATATGCAGGGCTTTGATCATGGTTACCACCTTGGGTGGGATGCCATACGCGGCCAGTATTTTCCATATGGTTGGTCTGTGGGGGCTGTCAGCTTTTTCGTAGTCAATGAAGCAACATGCAAGCGGTGAGTTGAACTCTTGCGACTGTTGGAGTACGCATCTGGCACAGAAAATTGAGTCCGAACAGGACTTGCCAGGCACAAACCCGCATTGTTGCTTTCTCAGAGTTGCCAACACTGGTTTTTGAATGCGACTCAATATGATTTGTGAGAGAACTTTACCGGGCACACTAAGTAGTGTGATGCCACGGTAGTTTCCGCATTCCAGTGGGTTTCCCTTCTTGAAAAGTGTCACGATGGATCCATTTCTCCAGTCTTTCGAGCAGAGCTCCTCATTCCACACCTTGTTAAAGAGGTGGTACAGTGGGTGGATAAGCGCATTCATGCCATACTTAAGGAGCTCTGCGTGGATTCCATCCTCACCTGGGGCCTTGTTGTTTTTTAGCCTTTTTACAGCTGCCTCAATCTCCTCATGTGTTGGGGGGGTTTCGGCTATCCCAGATACCTGTGGGATATCTAGGTCGCTATCCTCATTGCCAACATCAAAAGGTGAGGAGGGGTCCGGTCGGTTTAGAATGAACTCAAAGTGTTCTCTCCATCTTCCTCTTACTAAGTCAGGGGCAGAGATCAGGTTTCCACTGCTACCATTAATTGAGTCAGCAGTCTTATTCTGACCTCTTCCTCCCAACATGCGGGTAATTTCAAAGAGAGTCTTGGAGTCATTCCTGGCCGCGGCAGTTTGTGCCAGCTGAATTTTGGCTTCGGCATAGAGTGCTTTACCAGGCGGTCTAGCTCTCTGTACGAATTTCTTAGGGCCTCCAGTTTCGTAGGGGACTTTTCAGCATCTCTGAGTATCTTGACTTTTTGGCGATCTTGAATATATCCCCAGGACTCCATAGACATCCATGGTGGTTTGTTCCTCTCTTTGAACCCAATGGACGCAGCCGCTGCAGCCTTCACTACTCTCTGGAACTCCTCCCAGGCCGACTCTACTGAGTCAGTATCGGAAAGATACCGAGAGAGTTCAAATCTTTGGTGCAGCTCAGCCTCATACTTCATGCGAGACCAAATATTCCCCAACCCACAGACGTCAAACACTCGCGGTGCAGCTGGTCTTGCAAATTTATTGAACCTAAGCTTCATGGCTCCGACAAGGAGCTCATGATCTGTTTTCAGGTCCGCTCCACGAAATGTCCTGACATCCTGTAGGTCAGAGCGGTCTCAGGCCTTAACCAAAAGATGATCAATTTGGTTTCTGGTACGTCCATCAGGTGAGGTCCACGTGTATTTGTGGATATCCTTGTGAGGAAACAGTGTTCCTCCAATAAGGAGTCCTTGGAGTGTTGCATACTCTACAAGACGGGAGCCGTTGTCATTTAGCACCCCCAGGACCGTTTATATAACGACCGAAATATCAATAGGGCGAGTTTATTGCAAACACCCAATCTCTGCCAATGAGCTCCGTTTTCTTGTGTTTTTTATCATAAAAATATTGCTTGTCTCTAAACAGATTCAATCATACACTTCTATCAGGTGAGATACTGAATGGTAAATATTTGTGATTTATTTATTTTTTCAAAACAGATTTATCATATTTCCAAGAATGCTCATCATTTCAAAAGAAAACAAAATGATAAAAATAGGTTTACTATCACAATTATGTAGTAAGGTCAAAAAACTGTCCATGATTCAATTGAGATATTTGACTAGAGCTTAGAAACACTTTGATAAGGAATTTTAGTATTTAACTTTTTTTGTTTAGCATAGCAATACAATTTATTAAATACAGGTTTTGCTTATCAGTTTCATCCAGGGTCAACTTATATATAAAAAGCAAACTAAACTAGGACAATGAACACAAAATAAAGACATTAATTCATAGATTAAAAACATAAATTACTAGGTTATTTGAAAGATATCACATTTTTGCATTAGGTGGGTCTACAATGAGAATAAATAGCGCGAACAAATGTTCCGTCTCTCTTATCTTCTCTTTGTCTATATAGTAAAGAAATAAGAAAGATTGTCCTTTTTCCGGTGTGGACATGGCTGGTGAGCTTGTCCATTTCACAATTACGCCATTTCATGTTTTGATCCTGTGATTGTTTATGTTTTATATTGTGCGATGTACATAGTGTATGCACATTAGTAAACTATCCACAGATTGTACATCTGTGGTGTGTGGGACTGTCAATGTAAATTGACAGGTACATTGTCTCTGACACAGAACAGTATAAGAACTGGAGCATTGTGCAACAGCAAGCCAGTTGCTGTTTGGTGTGAGCCAGAGCCAGTGATCTTCGAGGGAGCAAACAGTACAAGTGGCGACGAGGATAAATTAATAGTAGTTACGAGAACTCTCCATCGGTTGAAAAAAATATAGAAGAAAGAGGAGTAAAGGGTATAAAAAAAGGGTATAATTCCAGCTACTCTCGATATAAGTTGAGGGCAGTGGTGTCCCTGGGTATAATTCCAGCTGCTCCCGATGAAATTGGGAGCAGTGGTGTCCCAATTGGTAAAAAGGGTATAATTCCAGCTGCTCCCGATGAAATGGGGAGCAGTGGTGTCCCAATTGGTAAAAAGGGTATAATTCCAGCTGCTCCCGGTGAAATTGGGAGCAGTGGTGTCCCAGGGTATAATTCCAAAGAAGTGGTGTCCCAACTGGTAAAAAAAGTTTGAATTGAGAGAAGTGGTAGAGAACAAAGTGAGCTCATGAGACATGCATATGTACCGACGGCCGGTGTGACGTGGAGGTAACGCGCTTGCCTGCGAGTCATGAGGTCCCAGGTTCGATTCCCGGCCAGAGCGAAAAATGGTAAATAACCATGTTCTGGGTCTGGGTGTGGTACATGTATATGCATGTTATGAGATGTATAAATATATGGCAGTGATGATGACCATTCAAATCAATTGGGAAAGGAATATAATGGGTATGAAGAAAGTCTAGAATCAATCGGCAGCAGAGAGATGAGGCGATGAGGTGTATCTGAGGGAAATATAACAAGATAAAATAACATGGAAAATGAGAGAGGAGACCAGAAGTAGAAAGGAGTGAATTAAAAAGATAAGTATAACATGTACATAAATAACTAATAAACTTATGCAATAAATATGTGCAAAGGCAATAAACTCGCCCATTGCATAAGTTTGTTTGTCTGATTTAAATTCTGCAATGTTTATTTGATAATGTTTGTTTTTGTGCAGTGAGGTTTTTGTTATTATTATTACATAAATGAGAGAAGGAAGGAGAGTACACAGTCATACACCACAGTGTTAGTTTACAATATATAATAATACACATAAGTCCATTGTGTTAATTCAGTGTAAATCATACAAGCATAATATTATTAGCTAATGTGATTGTGGTGATTGACAATTATACTATACTGTGCTATGCCTTCGCGCCTTGTCCCGGACGGGGTGGGCAGAGAGATCAAAAATATATTTCATACTGGTTGTAATTAAAAATTGTAATTATTTTGATAAGGGAGGGATGTAGTGTATGCACATTGGTAAACTATCCACAGATTGTACATCTGTGGTGTGTGGGACTGTCAATGTAAATTGACAGGTACATTGTCTCTTGACACAGAACAGTATAAGAACTGGAGCATTGTGCAATAGCAAGCCAGTTGCTGTTTGGTGTGAGCCAGAGCCAGTGATCTTCGAGGGAGCAAACAGTACATGCACTATTATTATTAGTTTGACAAAAAAAAAACATGTCTATCATTCGTCATAGACATGAGGCTTATAGTTATCAAACTAACAGTAGTATTGATCAGCACAATATGATCATGCGAGCTCAGGGTCCGCAAAACCGGTCGTGCATTAATTATACTCTATAGCAGTGTTTCCAAACCTTTTTCGGTAGTAGAATTCCATAATAAAATTAAAAAACAATTTTTTTTCACTACGTAGGAAAAAGTGGATACAGTGGAAAAACATGTTTTTTCTTTTTATCTAGAGTAACACTAAAGAATTATAATAAATAATATTATTAGTTTCATTATGTAATTTAACAGTAGTGTAAGTGTATAAGTAAATATTTATTTATAAAGTGACAATATTCATTCTATTGTATTCTAGAAAAGTGACAATATTCAGTACTATGACCCAGATAATGATAAACAATATGATTAAATGCAATAAATACAAACTCAATGATTTAACATCAATATGTAAATTTCAGTACTTTATCTCTTTACTTTAGATTTCCACTATGACATATAATTTAAGAAACTCCCCCAGCATACTTAGCAAAATCAAACAAATCATTATTTATGTTAAAAAGTACTTAAGGGCCAACTATGAAAGTGGCGTCTCTATTCATCTAATTCTGTTCTTAATCTTATTTAGATCACCAACCATTTTGAGATATAACAAAAAAATTGTTTCAACGCTTAAAGTCTTCGGGATTTTAAAGAATTTGGGAAATGACTTATTTTGTCTAATTATTATATCTACCGTCCTCTTGCAATCCTCATATTTCATTCATAGAATTTTGATATAAGTGAAATATTACCTGACTCTGTTATGACTTATATCTAGGATCTGCAGTGTTGGTCCAAATTTGTCAGTGATTGTCTTTGGTACTATATGGAGCCTCTCATATGCGAGAGTTAGTCTGATGTCATCATTAGCCTCCTGGTTGATAACGGTTCCATTGGCTGTCTTAAATACGGATCTGTAAAATATCGAGTTTCTCTTAAATAAAAATATTGTTTCATAACTTTTTTCCCCATTCTATACTATGGTTTAATTGACTTTTGGCTTTATAACATGTATTATGGCTCTAATAGAGGGTAATGACTCTCAGCTATTTGCAAACCTTGTGTTTTATATTTTGGACACACATTTGCAAGAAGGGAGCCTGACAACCTAGAAAGATCGATAATGACTGAGGCGGTGTAAAGGGGTCATGCACCTGCAAGATGGAGAGATAAATAGAGGAAGCTACACAAAACACACTCCACAGGACTCTTCATGTGGCGGAAGATTGCTCAATATAACAGATAGTCGAAAAAATGAGGCATGAAGTGTTTTTATTTAATTTTATGAATGTTTTTGATTTTTATTCTGTGTGTTTCTGTGAAATAAATAAGTAGGATAAAAATAAAATGATGGCCATAATTTTCAGAATTGAGAGACCCATAGACATGATTGATATGTGAATAATATAGCAAAAAAAGTTTTTCATAGTAACATAAGCTGATTTTAAGCATGTCAACTGATATGTACAGACATTAGATAAATAATAAACATGACGGATGTGTGCAAATGTAGTGTTCTGAGTGATTATGCCTCTTATCAAACATCTAATCTGTTATTGCACTCCGGCAAGTGATTGTTTTATCTAAATCTTCTCAGTAACTTAATTAAAAAATGTTTATGGATTGATATAATTTGTACAAAAGAGATATGAATAAACTTTCATAAAGTAGCAACCAGCACAACATTTAAAAAAATTACTTCAAAATACAAAATTAATCCATGGAAAAATCACTATATGACAATACAATTGTTATAGACAATTAACTGCATCAGATTAGTTTCTATGGGAAACCCCTGCAATTTTCGAGCTGGAGAATATTAACAACAAACTTTTTCAATTAAAATAAAAGTTAATATTTATTTAACTTTATAAACAAATTATTAATGAGTTAATGCTAAGCTCCGATTATAGCGAAGAGAAACAATCCTTTTGGCGCTGCATACCTTCTGTCTTTGTCAGGGAACATTAATGCAGCTAGTGATGTCATGTCGATTGATGTTGTGTAGAATCCACTGTCTTTTTCTAAATCCAATACTTCTAAAATTTCATTTTCATCTAATCTGTAACAAACAAGAAAACAAAGATCTATCAGTTATATTGAATTAAATATTCCATTACAACAATACGAGAATGTTAAGTAAGTTTTAAATATCGCTCATCCCACTGAATGGATCAGATATTTTGATTGTCAAAAAGTTCCTGGTCTGATCATGGCACACTGTGACGTAGACTGATGATAGAATGGTATACTGTTATTGAATACAATAATAAACAGAGAATATTGTTTGCTTGTTTTGATATCAAGAATAGACATATTTATTTCTAGGAGAGGGAAGTCAGTTGTCAGCCTATCTTGATATTATTTTTGTGATGGCAGTGATACCCTCCTGCCTTTACTTGTGTACGCTCCAGATCAAACGTCTGATAGATCACATTATAGTAGGCACAGATACTAAATATCTTTAAATATACTTACATTGTATAGGATCTTATTATATATGATATAAATATCTTTATTTTTTTGTGACACGAAATACATAGTGTTCACAATCATTTGTGACATTTGACACAGGTATAATAAATGAGTAGATAAAATTAACCAAGACAACTATCTTGCAATAGTAATACATTGTACACACCTGAGCCCCTAGACAAACACGCACTTGACGATCGACTACAAACGAATTTTCGTCAATAACTACAACAATTACGCATAATTATATGGGACATGTAGGTAGATTGTCGAAAAGTTTGCGAGTAGACGATCGCTAAGTACGGTTTGTCTACGGGCTCAGTACTATTTAATAAACTTATGAGAAAACAAATCAAAAACTTTTGTAAATTTTATAAAAAACAAGAAACACTTAGGAGGATTTTCAGATAGTGTATGCAAATTTGTTACCGAAATACGCCTATAAACAATATCATGATTATTTTGAAAAAAAAATTTCAAGATATAAAACAGAGGTAAGCCTGAGAATGTAGACCTTCATGAAGACTTTTCATTAAGAATTTCATTGTTGAACCCTATTATCTATGCTCCCGAGAGGAGCATTGAGGACGATCATGATTATCTTCATAACACAAGTTTGCTAGTTACTAAGAATGGTGAAAGGTCAATTTCAATTTATCATAAACATAGATACAGCTTTGATATAATCAAAAAAATTTCTTCTTCTTTCTGTGCCATGTCAGGTCCCCCCGACGTTGGCGATCACTCCGGCGAAAACCTCCCTGTCCTGTGCTGCTCTGAACAGGTCATCCACTGTCCGGATTCCGGTCCACTCTCTAATGTTGCGCAGCCAAGACATCTGCTTTCTGTCAACTCCCCGTCTTCCCTCTATCTTGCCCTCCAATATAAGGCGGAGGAGACGATACTTCTCTCCACGCAGCATGTGACCCAAATATGAGAACTTCCTCACTTTGATAATCGACAACAGCTCTCTCCTGGCTCCGGCTCTCCTAAGTACTTCGATGTTACTGACTTTTTTGGTCCAAGGTGTACGAAACATTCTTCGGTGTATCCACATTTCGAATGCTTCTAACTGATTCATCACGTTTACTTTCAGAGTCCATGTTTCACTCCCGTATAATAGAGCTGACCATATGTAAGCTTTAATCATTCTTTGTCGAAGTTTTAGATTTAAATTATCGTCACAGAAGAAGGGTCTCATCTTATTAAATGCAGCACGAGCAACTTCTATCCTGCATTTTACCTCTGTATCTGGGTAGAGTGCTTTTGTTATGATACTGCCGAGGTATTTAAACTGGTCAACCATTTCGATATTTACTCCTTTTAGTCGCAAAGATGATCCAGAATAATCAAGTCTTCCAAACGACATCCACTTGGTTTACAAAAAAATTTACATACTTTTAATTCATTAAATTATATTTTCAATTGTTGCAGAAATGCAATATTAAAAAAACTTACAATAAGTGTTGCACCAGCTTGGTATAATGACATCACAATACAGTGATAAACTCACCGTCTTTGCATTGGTTTATATAATTATTATTTCTTAAACACTGCACAATGATTATTATTATAAACTAATACACAATGTAGGACAAAATAAATAGATATTAATTTTAATTAAATATATATTCAAATATTAATATATTTATATATGTATGTATATGATGCACGGAAGTTATATATATACAACATAACATAAGATTATGTAGGGAATGTGCGAGGTTTATATATTAAAGGGTCAAATATTTCCTATCTTTTTACAGTGGAATCTGAATTACTCGTAAACCTCAATAAAAAAATGAATCCGAAACAAAACTTGCCATAATTAATATGGAAATTTTAGATGAACTGCTACATTCTTCGTTATTTTTACACCAGCAGCAATAAGAAGGGAATGCCATTTAAGACTTGTTCTCTGCGCCGCATGGCAATTTATAAAATGGTACTATTGAATTTACTTTAATAAGAACTTTGTATTCATCTACATTTGAGGAGTCTTTTGATATTGAGGATTTGTTTGGTATGAGACTGATACAGCACCAACTTTGGAAGCAAGCAAAATAAAAAATATAATTTTTTTTTTGAAAAAGACATCTGGGATTTTTTGTTGAAAGCCCAAATACAACCTTATACACCTTTCACAGTAAGCTACTAAAAGCTTGTGTCGTGAAAGGGGAGTTTACCGGCACCTGGTATCGAACCATGGACCCCTTGTTCACGAGGCCGAGACGCTACCTCCAGGTTACTGATGAACTCTAATATATATATTATACTTTTCACCACCAATATAATCAAATATTTTACGACAGCCCTTTTAAATTCAGGTTATGGAGGTTCAACTGTATTACCTAAATACCATGCAGTACACACTCAATATCATTATCATATGTACAAAATATTTGATAAACAACAATATTCAAATATTGATATACGAGGAGTTAAGAGTGTATGATGAGTGATCTAATAGAATTACTTAAAGACTTTGAGTGTTTTGTTAGTCAAGCCGCAAACAATGTGGTGATATTTTTATCCAAGAACATAAGGATAAATTTGTAAAAAATATACAGCATCAGAAAACACTACGTAAAAAAAATTGTACGATCGATTGAATATCAATGATGTAAATTTAAAAAAACAATTCGAAAAAAGTTCCAGGCAAAGAATAGGTTTCTCACTCTTTTCTATTATTTTCTGAGTACCCTGCAAATGCTAAGTGTTCCCTTAACATCAAGCATAAGTTATTTATCATCCTCAATTCAGCGATGCGGTTTGCCACCCATCATGAAAGTTTTTCATTTCAAACTTAAAGTTGCAGCTTATAACATCTCTCACTTGAAGTTTTCTTGTTTATAATTAGCACAGAAAATGACCTGTATGTTGATTACATGCAGTTAGTCTGCTGGCTACCCCGTTTGTGGGAGATACCATGACGGTATAGATAAATATGAGGCGCAAAATAATTAAATAAATAGCACATGGTCAACATTGTGATTAAATAAAAAATATTGATATTGATCATACAAGGCAAAACTACGTAAAAAGTGAAATTGCATACTCACTCCAAAGAAGACAAACGCTCCATTCTATACATTGTCATTGAAGAACAGTATTGTTTATAAAAATCTACAGAACCCCCATTATACTATGACACACAAATTTCTGTTTAAATACGTGAATATATTAATCTATTTCATTTCATTCTTTAAATAATAGTCGAGGAGAAAGATGCACACAGAAGTAATGGTAATGAGATACTGATAAAAGTTGATTACAACTCAGCTGTGTCTTAAATAAAATATTGAATCAAAGACACAAATTACGTAGTAGCAATACATGTGTTTGTAGTAAGTAAATAATAATAGGTATATAGAGCATGTTCAAGTGATACACTTATCTCAATGTGTACTTATTGGTGATTAAAATTAATTAATAAATAATATTTCATGATGATAATATCTCTTTCAAATATCACAAACAAGTGGGGAAGCTAGTAAGTAATAAACATTCAAGCTGTCATCTCAGCACTAATAAAAAAACAAGGCTTTCAGGATGGGTGGAATACCTCATTGCTAAATTGGAATCAAATGTCTTATTTGCGATGTTTTACAAATACCTTCTTTTTACAGGAGATTAAAAAAACTTAGAAAAGAGTGTGAGAAATCTATAAACGATAATTACAATGTGTATGTCTTTTATGTAGTTAATTTACTGGCAATACCACTTGTGGGAGAATACACGATGGCATAGACAAATAGATATTCTGATATTAATTCTGGACAGCAGTATGCATAAGGTTGGAATATCCAGACCCGAATTAAAATTTTTCCATAGCTAAATGAAAGATCACACTCATCAACTAAAAATATGACATTCGGAGTAGCGCAGGGGAGCATTTTGGGTCCCGTTTTATTTTCATTGTATGTAAAAGACTTGCTTTTTATTCTCTTGATGGTAAAATAGAATGTTTCGCCAATAACGCCGTTATATTTTTTGAAGGCGAAAATTCACAGTGTTTTGGAAGGTGCTAGAGAGGTTTGAATATTATTCAAAATTGACTAGATAGATCTTTGCTATCGTGAAATGTAAAAAATGTGTTACCAATGTTTTTATTTAACTAATTTCAGGAGAAATTAATACAATGGTTTAATAAGAATCAATTCATGTGGAAATTGTATTGTGTGTGATTGCCCATATTTGAAAAGATTCAACTTCATAAAATATCTAGGCATAATTATTGATGAAAACCTTTCCTGGAAAAAACACATCAAATTCAAATTTAGAAAAATTTTACACGTAGCTAGGTGTGTTGACAAACCAACTTTGTAAATGTTAAGGCATTATTGGATGGGGATTATGTTATGGTTATGGCAGTAATTTAAAAATACTTCAAGTGACTCAAAAAAAGTATAATCTAGGCAATGTTTAGATATCCTATATGTTTTTATCCACGCAACAGCAAAGATATGGAATATAAAGATACTTTAAATTCGATGATCTATTTCACTTTTTTTTTGCCACTGGAACTCGTAAGCTGCTGTAGATTAAAACAACAAATTCAAAGTAATAATTGTAAAGATTTTTTGTTCATCTATCTATCTTGAAAAGTAGCTGGTGGACTAACTGCGTGTAATAAACATTCAAGTTGTCCTCTCCGTGTCAACAAAAATTTGAGATATTTAGGAAAGAGGTAAATATCAAGGATAGGTGAACTACTCAAAAAACTAATTATGAATTTTCAAGTTATAATCATGTGAGTATGTAGTTTTCTACCAGAGAAATGATAATCCATCCAAAATAAGTTTATTTAATGCACACAAATTTAATTATTTGCATATTTTGTCCACGATTTACACATCACAATCAAAACAAGTATCGGACGCCATGTTGACACTAAAATAGAGAAAATGAATTGCAGGTTTACCAATATGACAAAAACAATGCATATCATAGAGAAAAATGATAAATTTTCAATAAAAAAATTAATTAAATCCATAAATACCATATATATCACTAATTTTATAAAATTAAAGTAATAAATGTGTTTTTGCATATATTAGCACCGTACTACCTAACAAACCTAACCCGCAATCAGTCAACGTAATAAATGTGTTTTTGCATATATTAGCACCGTACTACCTAACAAACCTAACCCGCAATCAGTCAACGTAATAAATGTGTTTTTGCATATATTAGCACCGTACTACCTAACAAACCTAACCCGCAATCAGTCAACGTAATAAATGTGTTTTTGCATATATTAGCACCGTACTACCTAACAAACCTAACCCGCAATCAGTCAACGTAATAAATGTGTTTTTGCATATATTAGCACCAGACTACCTAACAACACAAATACAGTATACAGTATACGAAAAAGGATTTATAATAATAATATGAGGTATGTCTATTTTCGATTTAATAAATTGTAATAATTTTCCCATTTCATTATTTTGACTTTTTACCCCGTTTAATTTTGACTTCCATTGTATTTTGTCCAGTAAACATTGTTTTTGTTATGTTGGTAATTATGATAACCATACAAATTTCAATATCTATACTACTATACTATACTATACCCTCACGCCGTGTCCCAAGTGGGGTAGGCAGAGAGAACGGAACGCCAAACAGATCTATCTTTACACACTTCCTTCGCTTCCTCCACATTCATACAGTTCCTCATACACGCACGTCGGTTCCTCTTACTCAACACGCGGCCTCCGATATTTATAGGATACTTGTGATACATCAAGGGCATACGAAAAATGCAAATATTTATTGTTGTGCTTAAAAAATTAACAATTATGCGCCCGATTCTTGTTCTCCAGGTTGAATACTATACATCTACATAAAAATAATTCAATATTATCAAGTATTTATGCGCTCATGCCAGCTTGATATTTTCCACACTGGAAAACTTACAGAAAAGAGTGGAGGATCTATTCTTTACAGGGGACTCCATTGGATAGAATTTGAGGAAAAAAAGAACTTTACATAAATTAAAAGTTTTCAGTACTTACGCATTTGAGTCATAAGGATCTACATAATCTTCTGGAATGATCATGTCTGAATAAATATGACAATATATTATGAAAATATAAAAACAGGATAATTGACAAAAGTGTATAGTGACAAATAACACCTCGATAATAATGTAACAATACATTTTTAAACTTACCAAAAAAGGCATCTCGGTCTTATGTACACTACTGATTTATTGAATGATTTTTTTAGTAATGATCATTTAAAAATAGGGTATTTATTAATAATATTCCCATGAAATACAATAACCCTACAATTTAGTTGTACTTGTGAATTTTCTCGAAAATATTATCAGAGATCGCTATCACTTAAAAGTTATATTTTAAACTAAATAAATATTTCAACTAACTTGTAAGCTAGCACTCGGCCGTACCCGCCGAACAAAACGAGGCAAAAATAATAAATTAAATAATATCGTGCATTGACATTTGCAATATCCTTATCCTTGTTGCTCCGTCTTGGTCATGGTTATTACGTAGTATTATATTCTCTTTGGTCATGGTCTGTTGTCTTCGTAGTTCGCATATTTCGTGTTCGTGATAAAATTATCACGAAATAACACAACGTTTAAACCATAGTAGTAAAGAAAAGTAGCACCATATCGTAGACATTTATAACCATAGACTAAAAACGTGATTTCTTCTCATTTAATGCAATTTTCCAACTTCTGTGGGAAATATTTTCATTTGCGATTAAGTTCTGAGCACTTATTTATTTATTTATTTATTTATTCATATAATAAACGGCTTTCGCCTTTTACAATATTAAATCATTCTATGGCAATTTTTATAAACCTTCAAAACTTACTCTAATTTCACATTAAATCATTTATTCTATTCTTTAAGTAGTATCATGGGCATATGTGAGGATTTTGAAAATAATATGAAAGTAACGAGTTCTTTGGTAGCCTGGAAGTAGAGTCTCGGCCTCATATTCAAGAGGTGTGCGGTTTTATATGAAGACTTTGCTGATAACCAATCCATAGAATTGTAACCAGAAAGGAATAGTTAAGACATGACATAATTGGTCGTTATTTAAAAATAACTTAACTCATACGTCTTTTTTGTTATCAAAAACATAAACGTTATTTCTAACAACAACATATTTTTATTTTACATAAGATCTATGATACTTTCACACAATTGATAACGTAAAGCATATCTATTTATGCTTATTTTCATACATAGACTTAACAAAATGTTTCCGTTTTAATAACCGATTGCAATATTGACTTAAGTATCGACTCCTAAAATAAAATCAATAAAAAGAATAATTTTAAAAATCATGTCCATAATTTTTTTTATAAAAGTTTGAACATTCTCGAGTATTTAAAAAAATATATATAGAAACTTATAGACGAAAACTTATAATGTTTTTTTTTTATCTTGCTTACATTCTTAGGACCCTCCCCCCCCCCTCCTTCCCCGTTCTTGGTTACCATAACGAAGAATTTGTAATATCGTGATTTAAACGTAACGATAACGCATTTAATGCTATTTTTGTAAAATAGTTATTCCACCCCTACTTCGTTCTAACTTTTCTATAATTCTATGACTTGTCAATCTTGTCATTTTGTTGTGAGCTTCGTATTTTGTGTTTGAGTTGTTTGGATTTGTATTTTACAAATTTATACACCATGGCGTCTCATTTAAGTACCAAAGAATATTTACTAAATCTTATAGACGATATTGAGTTAATAGCTAAGTATGTGCATATTTTCACTAGTATTTCTTAATTTTGATTCTATCTGAGAGGTTATGGGTAGTTATATTATATTTGTGATATTTTACAGGGAAATAATTGAAAATAGCATAGCGCCCAAGCCACAAAAAATGTCTGCTGCTGAACATTCCCAAATGACAGAATTATTACTGGCAAAAAACACAGAATTGCTCAAGACATTGGAGTTAGCAGAGGAGCAAGCCAAAATACATGAAAAGATGAACAGACTAAAGATGGAAGTGGATAATCAAGTATGGTCATTTTTTGTTTTATTATTTTATATCTAACAGCTCGATACACCTTTTAATCCACAGAAAGATTAAAATTACTTTAATTGTTAAATATTAACCTATTTATAGGATCAAGACATTTGCCAGTTACAAAGACAGTTAAAGGAGGCAGAACAGATATTAGCCACATCACTCTACCAAGCTAGACAGAAATTGGCCTCCATAATGAAGTCTAGAAAGAGACCGATAGCTTCAGAAGAGCTTATCAAATTTGCTCACAGGTATGAAAAACACTTGATCCTACTTGTGCAGAAGAAAGTAATTAATAACAAAACCACGAAACCTCCTATGTGCATTTATCATGAAAAACAATTTGATATTAATATCTCATAGGAGGTATCATGGATCCACCAAAGATATGCCAAATACCTCATATTATATTATTGCTTCTAAAACATGTCCAATGTGAAGATCAAACTATTATTTAAGGACAGATATTCTAAGCAAAGATAGAAGTAAATGGCAGAATAACAGAAATCAAGTGAAGTAAATGAATAATTTAATTTTTCATGATTTATTACAGAATAAGTGCCTCCAATGCAATATGTGCCCCTCTATCCTGGCAGCCTGGCGACCCCCGCCGGCCCTACCCTACTGACATTGAGATGAGATTAGGCCTACTAGGGATACTATGTGACTTACCTCACAATGGACATGCTCCCTCACTCAGTGACTTGCATCGACTCAGTACTGGAGGTAATTATTTTTTCAAAACATAATTTTGGTTCCATGGAAGATATTGATTGCTCAGTTCTCTAAGCCAGCAACTCAATTTTTTTGAAAACCAAGTTAATTATATATTTTTATTGATTAAATTTGCACATCATCATTATAAAATATCTCTAAGGAAACAATATAAATTATTAGATGATGAGTGTCACGTAAGGGCAGTGTTTTCAACCTTTTAAGTTAGCCGCACCCCATTGAAAAATGTTTTTAATTATTTACTTTGAAAAAATACATTTTCATGGGTTTCTCCCGCACCCGCTAAAATACCTTCTCACACCCCGAGAGGTGTGGGCACCCCCGGTTAAGAAACACTGCTTTAAAGTGATTTCTTCCAATCTAACTACAATTACCTACTATAAAAGTATGCTATTTTTTATATTAATATAAATTATGTCTATCTATTCCCTCACGCCGTATCCCAAGTGGGTTAGGCAGAGAGAACTCTCTGCTTACCCCCATTTGGGATTCAGCATAAGGGTTTACTATAGTTTAGTATAGAGTGGGGTAAAAAGTGATATTGTACCAAGTGCATGTAAATATAAATCTGCATGCATACAGATAATAATAATAAGAAAATAAACATGGCAGAATTTACATACATACATACCATCACGCCGCTTCCCTCGCGGGGTAGGCAGAAAGGATCGAGCGCCACTTCCTTCTATCCTTGCATACATCTTTCGCTTCCGTCACTGTCATACAATTCCTCATGCATGCTCTCCTGTTCAACGTGCTCAACACGTGACCGTCCTGTAGGATTTGATTTAAATGATCTTGCCATTTAATCCTCGGACGTCCACGTCTCCGAGCACCATTCCTCTCAGCCAAATATATCTTCTTAGTCATTCTGTCCTCATTCATTCTTTCCACGTGCCCAAACCATCTTAACTTATTTACATTCATCCTTGTTATTACCGAATTGGCAGAATTTAAGCTAGAAAAATTTTGTGCAATGTGTGAGTTTATCGCAGAAGCGCGATATCTTCCAACTAACCAACATATACAAATTATGTATTATAAATTTAATAAATAAATAAAATCAAATACAGTAGAGCAATGAATTAATGATGTGAATTTGCACTAGAAGTACCAGCGTCAGCAGCCAATCAGTTTGCCTGGCACCCCAGCGGAGGGGACACACATAGCGGCAGTAACATGGGTGTGGGGACAGGTGGAGGAGGGGGCTCTACCAGCAGTGGTGGCGTGGGACTGGAGAGTGGTGGTGGAGGCGGGAGACATAATGCTAAGGACACATCACAGGAAGATGTGGAGGTCATGTCTACAGACTCTAGTTCTAGTTCAAGTAGTGATTCTCAATAAAACTTTCAAGAAAAGACTCAATCATTCTGTCAGAGTTCAAATAGACCTACAATATTTGTCCAGCATAAAGTTTGTATTGGTTCCAATTCAACTCACAGAGTGATATAATTATATATGTATGTAGGTATTTGTTCTAGTTGTGGAATAAACTGAATGTTACAAGTATTTTTTATTGTATTATATAAGATTTTTGTAAATATTTTATGTTTAAGGAAATTATTGTCATCTAGATTTTATTATGTAATATTATTATTTGAATAAAATATGACAATCTTAATTTTGTGTTAATGTTTCTTAAAGAATACTGCTGAGTTCATTCCCTATTTTACAAAAAAAATGAAACAATTGTACACAGGTAGTTGTTAGTTTGATCATAACAGCCAAAGCTCTTGAAAGCCAGCTTTCATTAAATCCCACGAGATGTCCTCTCTATGCCAACAAAAAATCAAGACATTTGGGATGAGTGGCAAACTTTTCGGCTTATGGAAGTACTCTCAGAAATTTTTGTAATTCAAGATGAACATTGTTAACAGAAGCATAAACTATTTAGCTACTTTTTCATTGACAAAATCTGGAAATTGATCCTCTTTATATCTATGTCCAAATAGAGAAAATGAAACAATTTCATTAATTATTAGAGGTTATTCATGTTTGCATCGGCATTTACATGAAGTATATTTGTACGGTAAATCTTATTTACCTCCAAGAAGCAGGAAAAATTTTCAAACTGACCCTCTTTATCTACCCTGTAAAGGGATAATTAGAGTAATAATATTACTAAAGTGAGTACTATCAAAAGTAATCACCTATCTCTATGTTCCTCTATGAATAGATAATTTCCCCAAAGACTGAGTAATATTTAACAAGACTGCACTCTTACAAAATTTAAGCAAAAATATGCTCTCTCTCCTTGCAATAAGGTTGATTATACTACACAAAGAAAACTGCCACGTCAGGAAGGGGGGAGGGGAGGAGAGAGTGTGATAATAATAAATAATTATGCTCTGACATTAATATGAACGAGTTGGGCGAGTTTATCGCAGAAGCGATATCTTTCAACTAACCCGATATGGGTTAATGGTATACAGGAATTAAAAATATAACCCATAATTTATTTTCTTCCTAAACTTATGGACACCCTATTAGAAAGGAAGGTTTCTTCTCCCCCTCCTCCCCCCCTTTGTGATATGTGGCTAAAAAACATATCACAACCCATGTTTTTTAGCCACAGTGTACAGTCTTGTTATATTTATAATGTCTTTGAATTTCACTTTGAGCACCATAGCAACAGCAGTTTTCCACTATTGTTTATTATCCTGACGACACCTTGCCATGTTTGTATGACATAAATTTACTTGATTTTACAAATTCCACTTCAATAGCTATCATGGCTGAGGGAGTCATAAGTTCAGAAGACACTTTAGTTAAATATGAGAATCCTGTATTAGTCACCACACATCAGGACAAAGCCGTAAGCATTGTTTATTTATTGAGTGTTTTGTGTTTTCTATACAGAATTGTACTAAAGCTCATAGATTGTCTGATCTATCAGGACTATCTTTCTTTCCAATAGAAAAATCTCAGACATCAAAATCAAACATTGGAATCTTTTTACATTAGCTATGTTGGTCTATTAATGGCACTGACGAGGTCATTCAAAGTTATACTTGACCAATTAGGCCGATATAATCTTAAGAATCAGGTTCAAATAATCATTAGTAATTTTAATCTCATAGCTATACCTGAAAATTCAAAAACTGATTATATAGTAGTATCTCTAGATTACCAGTCTGAAAATTCAGGGTTTGAATTCTGCTGCATTGTTTATTATGTGGATGCATTTTGCAGATTCATGCATCTTGAAAGAATGAAAATGACTGAATAGGGAATAGATTGTAAATATTCATATTTTGTTATTTGTTTTGGATATATTGTAACATTATTCTGTAACTGTGTTCTATGAAAACTTAATAACTAATAGTTGAAAAAAGGCTCCCCTCGTCCAGGCTCATCAGGAGCAACTCAATTAGCTTCCGAATCTAAGAGAGAAACAGAAGAGATATTAAATGCTATCCTGCCACCTAAAGAATGGGAGGAAAATGGGCAAATATGGATTCAAGAGGTAAAAACATCATCAATAAAGTATTTTCTATTATTTGTATTTAACAATCGTCATCATACTTATGCAATACATGAGGCTATTTTAAAGCTAGAGCTACAGATCTAGGTTATGAATGTAATCAATTGCCTGGTGATTACCATCAAACATACTAAGGTAACCTATAATATGGACCACTGTCTCAATCTGGTCACATATGAGTATTCCGTTTTATCTTGTTTTATTTTATTTTTGGTGATGTCCATATCTGCCATGATCTGTTTTGATTTTATTAATTTTCCACATTGCAATTAAGTACAAAATTGCTCTATTAAATTATTTCTGTGCAGGTGTCTTCCACTCCTGCAACTAGATTAGATGTATTGAATCTTCAAGAGACTTTAGATACAAGACTACAACAGCGTCAGGCTAGAGAAACAGGAATATGTCCCGTCAGAAGACAGCTTTATACACAATGCTTTGATGAACTAATTAGACAGGTGGGAAACAAAATTATGGAAACTGTTGACTTTTAATTTGTATTTACTTACCATAATGGCATATCCCACCAGTGGTGTTCGCAGTGGACTGGCATTTGAATTCTTACAGAAACTTATTGAATGCATTAATAAAAATTATATATATATATATATATGTGATTTAGGTTACTATAAACTGTGCTGATAGAGGACTTCTTTTGTTGCGTGTAAGAGACGAACTTAAGATGACTATGGAAGCTTATGAAACATTATACTGCAGTTCTATCGCATTTGGTATGAGAAAAGCTTTACAGGTATATCAATTAATTTTCATACTTAATATTTCATCTCTAGTAAAGTATAGTATATCTAATAAATAATTTATTATTCTCAGTCAGAGCAAGGCAAAGAAGATTTAATGGAACAAGTAGAAAAATTAGATTCTGAAAGAGACTCGCTGGAAAAGCAATGTGCAGAACTGAAACTGAGATCAGAACAGTTGGAGAGAAGAGCTGCTGAGCTGAGGGCTGCGGAGGAGAAGAAGAACCAAGAGAAGATTAAGGCTTTAGAAAAGACAAACCAGCAGTTGAAGGTACACCCTGCAGATACTTTTAAATTTGTTTTTCAAGAATTTAATTCATACTCAACACTACTATAAGGCCTAATGAAATCTTAATAGCTTTAAGCTATTAAAAATTAAGGGTAAACTATGTAACTTTTGAAAGAAATACAAAAGTTTTAAATGTTTCTTGCAAGTGGCACTGTACCATTTTCTCATGTGGCATAGCACATATTGATTCGGCATATAAAAACTATACCTGAAGCAAGAGAAATATGGATATTTTTTTTTGTATTTCTTTACCTACTTTTTAAGTGATTCTAACAAGTAAAAACCATACTCTTCTCTTTTTCAGGCCCAACTGGAAGGCATCATTGCACCAAAGAAGTAAAAAGAAGACTGTTATCTATTTACAATGCAGCCATTGTTATTGCTCAAAGATCAGATGTTAGGAATATTGGAAAATTATTTAATACTGTCGACCAACCTTACTTGATGGAAGTTCATGTAAAATTGATAAAAATGAAACACTTACATAATATTTATACTTCCACAGTGACTAAATTAATTGCAGGCCTCTTTTCAAAAGCTTCCGCTCTCATCATTAGGCTAATGTAAAGCCTTTCTGTTAGCTTGACACTGTGGAAGTACTAAATATAAGCATTTTATTTTTACTAATATTAGTACCTAACATCTTTGTTGATCAGAGGGAAACTACATAGTGTTGATTTTTGGGTAAATTGACATATGAAATTAGTATTGTAGTTCTCATTATGCTCTTTTTGATGGCATAAATGCAGAAAACACATTGCAATATACATAGATGAAAAAATTAAAAGTGAAACAACGCTTCTTCAATTTTTAATATCATTTACAGTTTGATAAATCACAATAATATTTGACGGTAATAAACTACTGTCAAAGTCAAGTCAAAAGGGACTAATAGTAATCAACAATCACCACAAACTAGACAGGTTAGGTGTTGCAATCTAGTGATAAACATGCTGTCTATACATCGAGTTGTATAACTGATAATTATACAATACTTTATATTGATTAATAATTATTATAACCAATGTACAGTAGAAATTAAAATAAATCAATAAGAAATTAAAAAAATTATGTTGAAAAACTATGAATAGTCATGATAACACACAATTTCTTGACATAATTTAGTTTCCCTCTGTCCAACTGATTTGTGTTCCACTGTTAATATCAGTAGAATATTATTTTAGTGTTGCTATTGTTTGTTTATATTTTTTAATAAACGATGTATTTTCTATGAATAATAATAATAATAAAATAACACACATTATGATTTTTTTATAAACGACATTTTATTTAAAATATATTATATTGATTGCTTAAATTATACCAATAATTATTATATTTTTATTCAATATATTATGTTTTTAAAAAATATAATATTCTTCACAAATATAATGTATAATATTCTCATTCATTCACGCAAGATATTTTCGCAATTCATTTAATCCATAATCTTAATTAGTCATATCCAAATATTTGTACAGATTACTAATGATGTACACATTGTTTGATTCCATTCTGATACAACACAAATTAATGTAAATACTCTTACGTAGTAATGTAGCTCGATCTGATCTCACTTACTGCTAACACTAACAACACGGAATTTTATAATTACATAAGTTAATAAAACTGAAACAAAACCAAATAATCAATACATCGAAATCACATTTATTAGTTATATACTACATATAGATATATGAATAAAATATTAAAAAATATTTTTATTAATATTGACCTAATTATATGAACAAAATAAAGACTGGAATCATAAAATCATATTATTAAATTTACTTACGTAAGTGTGATGTTTACAACAGATATTTTTTTTTTACAAAAGGTGTGCTATTTATTTGATATACTTACTACAAGTGAACGCTTCCCTTTAAAAGGACAATTTAATAGCAATTATTCTCTTCCCTAACATATTACGCACTAATCTTATACTTATCGCACTGTACAGATTGTCAATCGTGTTTTTTTTTATTTTATAAAACTTTATATAAATCTGTTTTGTTTAGCTTACACAAGGACAACAAGTGTTTTTTTTTAATAGTAGAAAAATCTCAAGTACAAAACACAACATTGTAATACTAGGACTTGGCAATATGTTAGCAACACTTTTTAAATAATTGTTGCTGAAAATATAATAATACTGTCATACTATAAATTGAAATGTGATGATAAAATTACATAATAATTAAATAATTATTATAATACGAACAAATAAATAAAAACAAATAAACTTTAAAAACATTTGAATCAAAACTTTATACAACATAAAGTGAAGATAAATGCTAGTTATATGTGATGTAATAAAAAAACATTATAATTATAATAATAAATGAATTCATGCTAAATAAAACTTACGCACAAGGAATAATAAATTAAAATAATATTAATAATTATATAAAATAATTTGTACATGCATGAATGCAACGTAAGGCGACAAAAATACTGCAGAAAAGAGGCACCTTTTTGAAAATGAAACTGTCATAGTTACAAAATCTTATATAATTATGAGATGATAGAATCAATAAAGTAGTTTCATCAGTAATTTTGTTACCTGTGCTGCCATCATGAATAAATATATGTATTAATAATAGAGCTGCTAATTTTTTTATATTACAATACACATCTTGTGATGCCAAAGTACTTTGTAAAAAATACATTAGATAGTAATACCAATTCTATTTGACAGAGTGCAAAGTCTACAGCATATTGCACATTCAGAATGGGAACAGCGATAAATAATGATAAGGTTAATCTTGCAAACATACTCATAAAGATATGTTACCACAATATATCCATATTCGCTTACATTTTTTATTATTCCCATAATTTTAACGCATTCTATTTAATCTCATTCATTATTGCAGATTGTTGCACCTCAAGTAGGAGATGATGATGTAAGAACTTTATTTATAAAAAAATTATAGTTTTTTTGATGTAAAATATTTGATTCTATCGGTACCATTTTATAATGAGATTGAGTTGTGTCAAATATTATTTTATGAAAAGTGAATGTAAATTGAAAACAAACATGTCTAATACCAGAGGTTTCAAAAGGCAGTGAATTTGCTGACACATTATAAGACACAATAAATCACTAATGTCGAAAAATTCCTTGCGGATATTTACATATGATTATTATAATATTACAGACGCATTGGCTACAAACTTACTTAAGTATATGGAAATTAGTTCAAGGAATGGAAGATCACCACTTAAGACAAATTAAACAGCCAACACAGGTAGATGTGTGGATGTATCAAATAAACAATATGAAAATTTGTTAAATGGTCGTAGGAGAAATTATTAATGAACTTTTTAATAATAACCAAAAGTATAGGTACACATTAAAATTTTGATATGAACTTCTTCAATAAACCTTAGAAAATTTTTTTAATATTAATGACAGTACACATTACTAACACGTAATAAAATTTCTCCGTGAAATCGATGTATAAAAATTTAATAGACATTAAACACATTAATGTTTATGTGTGACGCCATCACGTAACTAATTATTAGTATTACGTCATAAAGCAAAAAGGTCTTTACATAAAACTAGCCGTAGATAAATAGCATTTAGAAATATAACAAAGTCATCATTTGCACCTTATCCCTGACAATCTATTTCTTGTCATATAATATTATTCAATTCTTTCCTTTCCTTCCGGGACGTTTCTTCTTTTTCTTCTTCCCTGATCCCGTTGGTGTAGTGGGTGTTTCTGCAGAGGGTGTGGTAGGTGTGCTCACAGGGGTTTCATTCTCTTCGTCTGACTGGTTGCAATCATCTGGGGTCTGGAGACCATTGTTCCCGTTAGTCCTTGTAGTTTCTACAGTATAGGTAGTATTCAGTTCTAGCCTGAGGTTATCTCTCTCTGCATTGATTAATTTCTCTGTGACAGTGACAGTTTCTATTTTAGGCACTATGTTATGAGGAGATGCAACAGATATTGAAGTGACTTTCCCTTGCAATCCGTCCAGCAGTGGATTGACAACCTGTACTATGTCGGGTTGTAGACTGTCGTGCTGCAGACTATCTGGCTGGAGACCCTCTATACTGTTGAAGGGTTCTTCTGTCAGGGGACTGGTGGTTAGCTCCAATGATATTATCTTCTCTTGAGTAGTCTCCACCTTAAATGTGTAACACATATATTAATATATACATATATATAAATCCTATCTTACCTTCTATTATGGAAATTACAACACTTGATACTATACAAAATATATTTCAAATTCTACAAAATATACGAAAATCAAGTACAAATCAATGATTTCATTAGTTATTATAAATTACTTAAATTTATCATGCAGTAAACAAACACATTGAAGCAAAATAAGCGGATCACAGAACCTCATGCTGATTGTTACCCATTGTATGGAATCCATCTATGCTTATCAACAACTATTAGTGGATATAATATATTATTAGATAAAATAAACAAAAAATCTTCTTAGTTAGGAGTATAATAATAGTGGTGAAGATATCTTTACACAATATACTTACAATATGAAGCATGCAAATACTTGGCCAAAAAATATGTCACATGGTGAGAACACAGAACAAACAAAAATGTAAGAATACTATTTTTTTTAAGAATCTACATCTTCTGTACTATCATAACATCTGTACTGAAATGTAATGGATGGGTGAGATAATGAATATCTAATGGGAAACACACAAACAATCATAATGTATTTACAAAATGCAGTCAGACAAACATTTCCAATAAATCATAAGCAACAAACACCCCATAACATTTTGACATTCATCTCCTACAATGCTTATTCAATATCAATAAATAAACAAAAATACGTCATCTTTGAAAAGTGCTTCCATAACCCGTTTTGCAAAATACCTGATGGAAATTAATTGATTTTAAAAGTATTATAAAATATTGTGCACTGTTGATATCCCATAAAGGTAGGTATATCTAGATTGTCTAACAATGGGCAGAAACTGATTAAAAGATAATCACAATGCAATATTAAAGTCAATATTCCAATCTTAACAATTTACAGCATAAATAATACAAATCCCACCCCAAATATATTACGTATAAATAGTGTTGTGGAATTCTCAAGAAATTATTTTTCGAGAAAATTACCGAGAAATTTCTCGAAGTGGAGAATTTTTGGAGAATTATGGTGTATTTTGAAGCAGATATTATTTTTATTGATCATTTTTACAATGATCTATGGAGAGAAATTTCTCTTCCATCAGAGGAGAAATTCTCGGAGAAATTTCTCGTTCTCGAGAAATTTCTTTGGAGAATTTTCTCTACTCACAAAACTATGTATAAAGCAATGACTAATATGTCAACAGACAATGTGATAGATTATAAACATTGTGCTTTGTTATTGAATATTAATAAATAAATATATGTTGTCCCCTCAAATAAAATTGTACACTAAAATAAAATAAAGTTATTTATACTCTAGTTATTTATAATTAAAAGTGGGTAGTATATTTGAGAGTACTGGCAAAACTAATGAGACCCAAAATGCAAAAGTTATCAATGGCTGCGATATGTGTGCACATATTTTATAATATATAATATAAGGTATAAAATTCTACAGTAGGTACATATATGTATTTAGGAAGATATATGTAATAATAATAAATATGTATGTCCGTAACCGTATGCTGTACATTTGCTTTGCATTATTATATGTGAGAGAGTAGAGTATGGTAGATAGGTAATGTAATGTTATTAAAGTAATATGATTAATGCATGTATCAGATACAACACAAAGTGTAGACAGCAACAGTATATGTATAACATTTAAGTATATATATATATATATGCAGTGCATTCTTTGTGTTGTGTACACAGCTAAATCACCGTACCTCTTTCTCAATAAGTTTCTCAATATATTCAACAGTTCTGACTTTAGTCTCTCCAGTCAGGGGACAAATGTATTCCTCTGTTTTGGAAGTGATCTTCTCGTCTAACAACTTTTCCTTCTCCTTGATGGCTAGTATCGGTCCTGGTTTGGTGCGTATGGCTATGCGTGGCAGTTTCCACGGCTATAACACATCACATCCACAATATATGCAACGGCAGACCAACACACACACACAACAATACTATTACACATTGTAACACACATCTCGAAACATTCATTCCTCTATGACTGCAGTGAAGCTACTCACATTAATTTATAATTTTGAATGAATAAAATGTTGTACAATATTAGGTACTAATGTTTTATACTGACTACTACTCCCAAACGACAATTGTAATAATTCGGCAGCGACGCAATTAGTAATTCTACTCAATAAATAAATAATATTACTATGTTCTAATATGATTAATCGTGAAAATGAATTTTGTTACATAATGAGTTATGTAGTCGTTGATGAGCCAAATGATAATATATTTTAATAATAATGTTTAAGAGATCATCATGTCATAACAATGTTAATCTTCATCTTAAATAGAAAGCATAGAGACATGAAACAATTAAAACAAACACAAACATTCAACAACATAGACCTCCGACCACATTGTTTTAATTCATCAGCCATTGTGTTAGGATATTAAAACATTATTGAAAGTAAATAGACACATGACACGGTACAATCTAGTATATTAGTAGATACAATGAGAAAGACAGAATGTACCAATTCATTTAAAAGAAACACATAGCTTATACCATTTATACCATTATTTTATAATTCCCTTTTGATATTTAAATTTTTTTTAAATTTCATTTCTAATATGCAGATACTTAAATACTTCAAATACTCTATAATTTTAGTCAAGTAAAATTTATATTTAGTTCTTAAATCATTCACAACTCAACAAATAGAATTTGTAAATCAATATAAAAGAATAAAACATATCCAAAAATATATATTTGCTATTGCCAGCGTTGTATAGGAAAGTGTTATATGTTTGCATGTACTTTTTGGGTTAGAGAATCAAGTATATAGAATGTAATTTTTCCACATGCATTTGATTTTTATGCCGCACAGTAACGTAATGTGTTTTGTAATTATAAAGATAGAATTAACAACATTAGCTAGTTGTCTCTTTTTTGGTATATTTTACTATATATATACCTTTTTTATGTTTATCTATACCATCATGGCAAATCCCTCAAGTGGGGTAGCCAACAGACTCTTTGTGGCATAAAAATGTGATTTTTATATGTATAAACCACATGCATTTTCTTTTTTCTGACTAGTGTAACGTTGCTATATGGATGTAATTATGTTCAAATGTGAAACATACAAATGAATAATATGATGGTACATGATGTATTGTAATGTTGATGACTAAATATACAAATGTCCAATACGTAAAAAGTCAAACTCTGTATTGATTTGTGTGAATGGTGAACATATTGTATCTACATCAAGTATAATGAATAACATGATCTTAATAATATTATGAATAATATAATGTTGAAAGACACATTTTGACATTATTATTATTTCTTTATAATTTTGAGGGAAGTTAAAAAAAAACACTCAACTCATTGGATTATTTGGTCACTAATGATTGTGAGCTGTTTGATATAATAACACTGGTCAACACATTTTTTGTCCCTTTAACAAAAGTAGCCAAATCTTATAGGAAATTTCACGCTGATTTCAGATATGTAATTAGTTTTTTTCTATCACGTCAGGTTTTTATGGAATTTATGAAGTTTTACTAAAATATGTATAAATTCATATTTTTTCGTGTATTATCATTGATTTTTTTAATAATATGGCCAATTAATCACAAAGTGGATTGCTACTTCTGCATAACAAACATTTTAGGATGTACAAAGAAAAAAAAGAAGCACATCACATACCCAAACAACGTCGAATCGGCTATAAGGCCTGTTCCACACGACGAATCTTTGCCCATACCGAGACCTCCAGAAAATTTTCAATTAGAAACGAATCCATCAGAGGAAGATACTGAAAAGTCGGATTCTGAATTCTCGGTGGAGGTCTCTTCTTCTGCGAAGCCTCACTTGTTGAACCAAAATGACCTAAATGATCTGGTACGTGACCTGAATTTATCAAAACTGCAATCAGAAATGTTGGGTTCGCGCTTGCAGCAGTGGAATCTTCTCAAAAAAGGTACAAAAATCACGCACTTTAGAAACCGGCATCGTCTCTTGGTTCCATATTATGTCATGGAAGACACTTTATATTACTGTCAAAACATTGAAGGTCTGTTTGCAGCTCTTGGCTTGCAACATAACGCAGCAAATTGGCGTCTTTTCATAGAATCATCAAAAGTAAGTTTGAAAGCTGTTTTAATTCAGAACGGAAATATTCAACCGTCCATTCCCCTTGGTCATGCTGCAAACATGAAAGAGAACTATGACAACATAAAGCTGCTGTTAACAAAAATAAAATACGAATGGAAAATATGTGGTGATCTAAAAGTAATAGGGCTCCTACTAGGAATGCAAACGGGATACACAAAATATTGTTGTTTTCTGTGCGATTGGGACAGCAGAGACACGAAAAACCATTATACCAAGAAGGATTGGCCTACTAGTGAGCACCTTATACCTGGCACGAAGAATTTTCACCATGTTCCCTTAGTAAAATCTGAAGATATCTTATTTCCACCCTTACACATTAAATTGGGTTTGATGAAATTTTTTGTAAAAGGCTTGTCTAAGGATGGAAATGACATGACTTATTTAAAGCAAAAGTTTCCTCAGATCAGCGACGCAAAAATTAAAGAAAGAATATTCGTGGGACCACAAATAAGGGAGATCTTGACTGATCTGAATTTTAAAACAGTGTTGAGACCAGTTGAGCTAGCCGCTTGGTCGGCCTTCAAGAATGTTGTCGAGAACTTTCTTGGAAATCATAAAAGTGAAGACTATATCAGCATTGTATCTGAAATGCTCATGGCCTATAAAAATATGGGATGTAACATGTCACTAAAAATACACTTTCTTCACTCTCACTTGAATTTTTTTCCCGAAAATATGGGATATGTCAGTGACGAGCATGGCGAACGATTTCACCAGGATATTGCGGCTACAGAGAAGCGATACCAAGGAAATTAGAGCCCATCTATGTTGGCTGACTAATGCTGGACTCTACGGACAGACTCGCAAGATACTCACAAGCGCAAATCAGGAGCAAAAAAAATTAAATTGAATTAAATTTGAAGTTTTGTTAAGTAAGTACCCGTCATATTATGACAGAATTATGTAAAAACACTTTGTCAAATAATAAAAAAATCTGACCTCTAAAAATTTTTTTTGTCTCATTTTGTATTTAAGGATAGTAAATACATATAAAAAAATTAGCTAAGCTTTAGGGACTGCACTTAAAAAAAAATTTGTCGACCAGTGTAATTAATGATTTTCCAGACTACAATGTATAATATCTCATTGAAGGAAAGATAAATAAATAAGTCAAAATGTACGCAATGTAACATTAAACAATGAGTGCCTATGCCACTCCATACAAACTGCATTTATAATATTGTGTTCACAGGGTTTGTCTTAATCCATCAACGATAATCTTGCAATCCAAATTAAATGGACAAATCCAAATTTGAGAAAATTAACAGTGATATTACTGAGGTCACTTATTGTTAACAAATGAATTAGCTAATAGTAATACTGTCCATTGGGTTAAGAAGAGGAAATCATAATAACCCGTGTTTTGAGCCTAATCCTTTGATATCTTGTATATCTGGATAGATGATTTTTTCCCGGCATTAGACTGTGTGATCATGACTGATCATATGAAGACTAAACTGGTTGTATAATGCTGAGAAGTGTGAATGACTACTCTGCCGCCGCGTTAAATAAATGGCACATTGAAAGAAGTCAATCAATACAAAACGTGAAAAGATGACAATGATGCAAGATATATATGAATTGCTGAATCAAAATAAAACCTTGTGAACATAATATACAAGTTTTGTAGTACTATTCTAAAAGTTTGTTAGGGCAATAGAGGGGTACACTTGGTGAGTAGATATATCTAATATAAAGTTATGTTAGGTTATTATGTAAGTACTAGGTGCTGCCTTACCTCCCCAGGTGGTGGGATTATTGGCTCAGTAAAGTTACCTCCCACAACTTCATTCATGCTCTTCATCAACATCTGTGACTTTATAGCATCCTGCAATAAATAAAATGAAAAACATTTAAATTGCAAATATTTAAAAATATATGTAAAGGCATGAGATCTTAACATTGTTGAACAGGTTGTTCTGATGTTCTATCCTTTCTGCCTATCCTGTAAGGGGTGTGGCTCCTATTTAAATTATTTAATAATGTTGTGATTGTCTTTAATGCAAGAATTAAGTAACTCAAAATGAACATTATTACAAATGTTACGAGTCAAAAGCTTAACTAATACCACTAAAAAAATATTCTACACGCGACCAAGGTACGACAGCGATATGTTAAAAGCAGAAGAAAAACAATGAGAATATATGGAAAATGAATAACACTTATAATCAACGCCATCTTTCTAAATATTTCTTATAGTTTACTTGTGATTAGTTTACCTGTTCAAGACTCCTAAGTCTGGCCTGTCTCCATGCAGCCCTGCGCTGTGCCCTCTCGGCTCTCGCCTCCTCAGCACTGAGTGCATCTAGTGAGACCCCACCTTCCCTCTCCTGTCTCCTCCTCTCTGCCTTGGCTGAGGGGCTCAATACTCCACTCAGACTCCTAATGCAAACATAATAATATCACATTACTGTTATTGGTATGGAGCGTTAATATATAGATTAAAATTGTTTATGTTGGGAGAATTATAGAAAAATGCATGTTTAAAAAAACGGATGTAGAAACAACTGAAAACAATGTTCACCAAATCATCATACAGACTTGTAATAACAGAAATTACTTAAAATGTATAAATGAATGACGTAGAAAAGAAACACCACATATATTATGTTACACTATTATATTCAAATGTATATAATGATAATGATTAATTTATGAAGAAGATAATATGTATAGGATTTCACCTCTGTTTATCGGATAAATCCTCATCAGATTCATCATCACTGTGAAGCATTGGTGGGTGATTGGCTGCCCAACTGGCCAACTCTTCCTTAGTGAGAGCGGCAAGTTTCTTCTCCTCATCTTGCTTCATTCTCTCCACTTCGTCAGCCGACAAGAAACTGAATACTTTTTCTGGAAACAAAGTATTTCGAAAATATTAAAATGTAAAATAATGAAATTCATAATTAACTGAATTTTGCAAATGAAATGTCATTTATATGATTTTCTCATAGAAAGTTTAACATATGTAGGTACTTAATCAAATAAAAAAATTCAATGAATAAAATCATTTTTACAATTACATTTGTGATAAATGACAGAGGGAATTAGAATCTCTCTTTGAGAATATTTAGGGGGTGTATTTGGATTTAATACAAATCCAGATTCGTCTGAATAACATTGCCAGAATTTGATATAGAAAATAATGGGGGTGATATCTCGAGAATTCAACTTAATAATCTCCTGTCAAAGTTGAAAGATAGCAAAACTGCAGATATTGATAAAAATCCATCAGTTGCTCAAAAGAGTTGGAAGTGGCATGCTTGACACATTGTATAAGCTTGCCTGCAAAATATATGACACACAAGAAATACCTGAGGATTTTCCCAAATGTCTGATACGAGTGTTACCTAAGAAACCAGCAAAACGAACTCTCTAACATTGGAATAAAAAAGGTGAAAAATAATATCAATAGAACACACAGAAAAGGTGTTGATCAGGGTAGGTGAAAGCAAGAAACTGGTTAAAAAAGATATCTACAACAAACAAACTGGATTGGCCCAACATTAGGAACAAAGGTCTGCTTGTAACCATCATGGAGGGCATGACTGAAGGCAGGAATTATACAGGTCGACAAAGAAACACCTGCACGGATATAGTGATAAAGGATATGAGCTGTGTATCAAACATAGAATTACAGAGACCTGAAGAAAATAGGAAGGAATGGAGAAGAAAATCCAAACTTGTAGCAGACCAATCCAATGGATTGAAACCTTATACCATTGCCAACTGACTCCACCTTCAACATGTAAGTTTATTGTTAAAATTTTGGATATGTACTCAAGTTTATATCTAATTTAGATTTGTTATTAAGTTGAATAAAGAGCAATGTGAAAAACTATTTTATACTTACCAGGTTTGGGTGACGGATGGAAGCTCTCCTCCATAGCATTCTCAAAGAATTTCTTCTTATCACTCACCGAGGCTTTCACTAGGTTGGCACTACTGGGTGGTGTGGTCTACACGGATGAAACATAACAAAATATCATTAACCTCGCAAATTCACACTGTTGATATGACTCAAATTACCATACAACTAAGTTCTAAGTTTTCTTAAACAATAAGAAAAAGAAATGAAAATATTGTTTGAAATCAATATATTGATAAGCTATGTTTGTTGATGGCATCCTTTCTCCATATCACATGGCTAAATATATTATTGTTTTTTCTTAAAAAGCTTTAAAATAATATTATAAAGAATAAATATAACAAGAAAGCATAAAATAAACAGATACTTGACTATGTATTACCTAAATAGCTGACCAAACGAATACTTCAAAAATAAAATAAAAAACCAAATACCAAGACAGTTGACAAGTAAAGTAAAATAAATAAATCGGGAGTCCAAAGAAAACCAAAGTATACATGCAAATCATTTATACAGGAAGGAGTTATCAAGGGAAATCAAGGCACTGTATACCTACTATATACACCTAAATTTTGTCAACTAAAACATGTCTTCTTCATTATAACATTGATTATTTCTCTAATGACAAATATATACTCATATTGATATTTAATATATGGGGCGGGTGGTATGAGATGATCTGTGCGATGGATGCATCTTGGTGGATGATGTTAGTTGACAAAATTTAAAGTTTGATGATCATACCTCACCAGAGAAAAAGAGTTTCTTGGCGTCGGCCATTCCACCTCCGATACTCTTCTCATAGCCTGTCTGTAATGGCACTGAACTAGTTGATGATGGCCTGTTCTGCGAACTTAGTATCCGGCTTACAAGAGGTTCATTGGGTTTGAGAGCGGTACTCTGGACATATGAGGAATGTTTAAATGGACTTGGTGATAGGGAGCTAAAGTGCACGTGTTTCTCATTGGAGAATTTTGGAGATGACTCTAGTGAAGTTGATTTGACAGTGGATTGTAATGAACTAATTCTTTCCGGTATTAGCCCCGGAGGGTTTCTGGAATCTGTTTGTGACGAAGGTCTCAAAGGTATAACACTAGTGGTGTGTTGGAATGTGGGGGCTGAGATGTCTCGAACGATGTATGGATTGTATCCACCCGATACAGTGGACATAGGCATAGTTTTGCTTGTGACTGGGAACGTAGCTGACTGCGGCATCTTATGTGGTTCTGGATATGCAAAGTGACTAGCATCTACATACACAGGTGAAGGGGTCAGCTCGGGATGTAAACTACAAGGCACATTGGGGATATGTGATACAGAGGGTAAGGTCGCTAAGTGTACTTGAATCAACGCTGGATTGTCCACTCCTGTAAAATCTGAGGAAGTGGGACGCTTTGGTGATGGCGTGCGAGGTGGAGGACATGCGGACATTAGAGAAGTTTCAAACATTACGTTTGGTTGAGGTGAAGTCATCTTGTGTAAATTAATTGGTTGCTTCTGCTCATTTGACACTTGTACGGGAGTTTTCACCTTTTTTTGTGCTAAGGCTATATGTGAAGACATTTCCAGAGGATCATACAACATCTGATTGAAAGGGTTACTAGGCTCTGTATCTGGTGAAGTCAACTCTGACACAGAAGATGGGGAAGCAATAAACACTTCATCCACTACCTGTGGAGCTGGAGATGTTTTAGTTAATATTGGTACAATGTCCAAGTCCTCGGTGTACAGAGAAGTTCGAGGCGGTAAGGTGGCAAAGTTCACAGGAGGTGGGACATCATCATCGGGAACCACTTCAGATGCTCTAACATGACTCTTTGGTTCTACATTTTTTATAATTGACTTTGGCGGTGGGGAGGGGGGTAGAACATCTTTGATATCCTGAAGTGAATATCTCTGTTCTTCTGTGCCGGTTTCAAACTGAGATGGTGGTGGTAATATGATATCGGAATCGTCTATCACAATATCGCATTCGTCATTAAGGAAAATAGATTTAGCATCCAGAACACCGATACAAGTATCAAGCTGATGAGTATGTGCGTGTGAGATATAGCTAATAGTTGTTTTATCGAGGCATGCTTTGTTAGTATTAGTGGGGTGTGAGAGAGGCTCAGGGGTGAGAGTAGTGAAGGAAGCTACTTCATGCATGAAAGGGTTATCAGGGGAGGAATCTTCACTGATGGGAATCTTGATTGGTAAACTATCAAAACTAACTTTCTTTACAGCAGGTTTCTTAGGAACTGGAGGTGGATCTTTGCTTTTTGTGGGCTTTGGTGCAATTTCAGGCGGTGGACCCTTGTCTCTTTTGGCTTCTGGGGTTGCATCTCCAACTGTGATGGTATCTACTGGTACATGTGGAATAATTTGGATAACCGATGCTACATCCTGTACATTACAAGAAGCAAGTGGTGTCTTTGGTGAAACTGTAAATTCTTCCACATCTATGCAAGTGCCATCGGAAGATGTGACATTTGATGATGGGTGTTTGAGGGATCCTGTGTGGGACACAAGGGAGGGCTTGGGGAGAGAGGGGGCTGCAGCTGTAGATGTTAACTGCGGTTGGTTAGCCGAGCTCAGAGTGGTCGGCTGTTACAGAGGAAATAAAAACAATATGAATAATACAGAAATACTTATACTCTCATATCACTACAGATTACATTATGCCATACATAGACCCCTACTAGATGTGGGTCTGTAAATTTATTATAATGCATCAATTCCATGTAGTAGTGATATGCAGAATATAAGATCACTTGTATGTATACAGCAGTAGCAGAGAAGGTATGCCTGTACTTATATGCCTGTACTCTATGTCATGAAAATAAAACAAAAATAAAATATCAAAAACAAAGTGTGAAAAGTTTAGTATTGTTCTACGTCACCACAATATTGGCAGAGTAATAATAATAATAATAAATAATCAGTCGCGGAGTTATTGTATGATAAATTTACAAACCCAATCAATATTATACATACTTAGTAGAGAATAATACTATTTTATATAATAATAGGTATGTATGTATAGTATAAATATAAAAAGCTTTAAGATAGTGTCAGCACCTGCAGTTAGTGTGTGATGTGTAATATGAAGTAGGTATATGTATATTTATATTACATTAAGTATATTATCCTATAAAGTAACCATATATATTACAGTCAATCACCAAGTAAACATGCGTCTTTATATATAAATGTAAAGGTAGATACTAATTATAAATTGTACTATAGCAAAGATAATATAACGCTTAGTGTATTTGAAAGGAAATAATAAATATATTATATTGCGTGAATGATTGCCTGTAAAACATTAACAACACAACAGTTAAGTGTGAATCAAAAAAAGCTATATTGTTCATTTTTGCTGCGTACGATATAAATCTGTGTGGTGCTCAGTCAGGTCAAGTGGTATAGAAAGCTGGGAACTATATCAGTATCGCAATGAGATAGAACAAAGCAGAAGTGGAAAAAGACAAAATTCAAATAAAACAACATAAGATAAAACAAAACATACTTGTGGAATTATTACAGATAACCTCACATATTATAGAGGTACATGATATCCAATTTGTAAATTAAATAAACATAAATTAATAATAATTATGTGAACATAACTATGTGAGGGTTGTGATAAAGAAAACATGTATTATTTCCAAAATGATATACATATATTTGTTGTTTATACAGATTCCCTTTAATATTAGTGATATATTTGTCGATTTTAACAGTATAAAATAAATACATTTATTACAGAGATACACCATTAATCAGTTGACAGACTTAACACTAGAACAATTATTATTATAATAATAATATAATATAATATTACATACATTCACCCAACACAACAACATAAATGCACAACTTATTATTATATATAACGATGAAACTATAAATTATATAAAACAATTATTGCATTGATCGTCACTTTGTTACAATATCCAATTTACATAGGTACAATACAAGATACCAATCTATACAACACATTGATACAACAGTTTCCTATTCATCTCAAATATCTTCATCTTCAATTGCAAGTATGAAAGGAGTTTATCAATATATGAAAAATTTAGCAATGACAGTTTTTTTGAAAAAGAATTGTGTTATGTTTATACATTCCTGATCACTCGTAAAGAGCTAATGGACTTTAAACATAGAATGGAAGTTTATACACAAGCACGTTCACTATAAATAAAATTTTATCGAGAATAATTAACAAGATAGAAATAGATTACAATGATGGCATAGCGCACAGATGTGGTAAGTGCAGTTTTTACAGAAAATGAGTTATTATACGCATGTGAATCTATATCATCTGAAGTATGTTCCTTAGGAATATTATTGCGTAACTCTGTGTCGTTAACGAGATATTTAACAAAAACTATGTGTGGTTAGTACTAAATGGTATGGCATCTCAAAACTATGAAAACTGCACTTACCACATCTGTGCGCTATGCCCTTCATCTTGTTGGAATGAAAGTATTTTATATAATAATAATACAAGACATGAAATAAATGAAAATAAACAATATAAAACATATTACTTTAATAAAAAATATAATTTGTTTGCATATCATAGGTATGTTTATTATTATAGTGAATTTATAGAATAGAGATTACATATAAACATTAATTATTATTAGTATGTTACAATATTTAGACATCAAGATTTCAATTGCTTAGTAGTTATAGTAGGTATTCCTTATAATTCTAGGGAATAAATAAAAAGTAAAAAGATTGATAGATAAAAATCACAGTTATTAAGAGAGAAACCTTATATGAAGATGAAAAATGATAAATTACAATGTTTAATATTATACACAAAAGGCAAAATGTGTATGATATTAAAAACAACCAATATTATAGATTACAATGTAATATTTTGGAAATGATGATAATTAATCAACTAAAAAACAATTTTTGGAAAGTCTTTTTGGTGACGGAAAGTAGGTAATATTCATCAGTATCCTAAGAATATGTTGTATGGGTGTGGCATATTAATTAGAGTTGAATCACCAAAATAATGTGATAAAATCTCAATATATGGTCATATTCTTTATATGTAGTAAGTCTACAGAGAAAAGAGATGATATATAATTATTATTTATAATTCAACGAATCAGAAAAAAAATTGTATGAATGTATAACACAATCCACAGAGGGTGAGTTTAAGGTAATATTAATTTTTTATATCCAAATTATTGTTTTTAGTAAATATCATTTTTTACGACTGAATTATATTATGTATGCTTCAATAAGTATTATTGGTAATATACAAATTTGTTTGTATTAAAAACCTTTGGAAAATGTAAATAATATGCCTTTGGTGAATAATTTACACAAATGTTTTAAATATAATAATAATACCTAAGCTCGATATTGCTTATATATTAATAAGATATATTACACAATATTAATATAATTATCCATTTACTGGGAATTGAATATAATAATTAAATAAATCTGTTATATCACTATATTGTGTAAAATCAAACTCTAGATTCATTGGTCGGTATCAATATAACAACAAAATAGGATTTAAACTGTAGGTAAAAAAATCGTAAATTACTAAATTTACTACACTAAAATAGTACACTCAACAATATATAAGGGCAAGGCTCCAAAGATTTGCTTATCAACCATAGACGTGGCGTTACGAACCAGACTGACAAAACACTGTTCACATGTTCAGTATTATTTAACTGATATAAAATTGCCTTAGATAATACCACAGGAATAACTTTGCTCATAAAATATGTCTGTACACATATTTTCTTCTCCCGCATGATCGTAACACAAAATATTGTAAATATATAAAACCCCTTAAATAAATATGCAGAACGCTTTGTTCTTTTTAATACCAATCCTCTTTTGTGCAAATTGCGCTTTCCTGGATACTACTGAAGAACTCTGTGCTAAATTGGATTGGCTGCAGAATGCCTGCATTTGGTGTGAGAAACTATGACCACATCTCTCAATTTCGTATGCAACTCAAATGGCCATCATTCAAGGAATCCCGCAACTTACATATTTATTAATATCCTCAAGTACGAAATTCCCGAATATCTCTTGGAATAATTTGTTCACCAAAAGTTAAAGTGAGAGGATACTGGTTTTTCTCAGAATCGGCAATATTTGTGAGCCTTGCCCACAAACACAATTTGTGTGATGAAAATTAAGTCTAAAACTAGTGCTTTTTTGATTTTGACTAAAGGTTCAAACAATAAATAAATTGGTTTTTGGAAAATTTAATTCTGTATAAATTTTATATTTTAAGAAATTTGTAATTCTTTTCTTTGTAATAAGAAATATCTGTTATTCAAATACAAATATTTTCATGTAGATATTGAATACTATTGGAGCCCTTGGATCACTGTTTTATAATAACCAATATATTTCTGTTAGTATATTATGAATGAGTTTAGAGGTTACCTCATATTAAAGATTTGGTATTTATTTTTAATAACAATGAGTAAAATATTTTTTACACTGAAACTATATAGAAGTATTTTTTCCAGATCAGAATTTGTTCTAAAGTATTCATACTGAATCCAATAAAAGCTACCAAAACAGAATCATTCATCTATGGCTGCGTCCACACAGCTGGATGAAAACGTCAATGAATCATCAATTTTCAATCATTCGGTGACAATTCGGAGCATTCTCTGAAGAAATATACAAATGAATGCCTTGGTTACCCATATAAGGACAGGTCCCAAAGGCTAACATTCGAATATTTCTTTGGTGAATGCTCCAAATCATCACTGAATGATTGAAAATTGATGATTCATTGACGTTTTCATCCAGCTATGTAGACGTGGCTTATAAACAAAGCTAAATTTGTTTATCTTTTGTTCAATAGAATCATTTCATATTTTTAATATAGCCATTTGATTACACTGATGTTTACTACTATAAATATTTTCTAGTATAGTTTTATATGTGATATAATAAGAATGTAAAAATATGATCCCTTATTTCCAATAATGTTTCAAACACTAAGTATAAAAAATCTATGACAACTCTGAAAACTAAGGAAAAATTATTTTATTTCAAAATAGAATGTTGTTTTTCTTCCATTTGATAATATTGGAGTAAAAAATCTACAATACTGGTATAAAATTTTATATTTATACTAAGCAGATGTTGAAAAGTTAAACATCTACAATAGTACTTGAGTATCACTGGAATCCATGGATTCGTCAGAAAAAAAATATAAGTTATATTTAGGAAATTCGTGTTTTGGTCATTAGTGAAAAATTAATCAAAATACATTGATCGAACTATCAAAAATTGATTTGAAGAATATTGTAGTACATCTACAGAATCTAATACATCTATATTTGTGTCTGTAAATTGAGAGTAATTATACAGAATGCAGCCGGCTCATAATAAAACGGATATAATTATAGTCCTGTGTATCTTAGGCGTTTCATTTCCATCAGATTTACTTCCGTGTCTGTCTAACTATACTCAATGAAATGAATTTGCTTGCCTATTTTCTACATCTGATTAGAAAATCAATACATAGTTATATGGATCTTTCACAAGTTTATGATTTATTTTATGTACTGGAAATGTGATAGGGCAGATTTTTCAACTTTAAGAGCAGACTATAACCAGCATTACAACGAATCTGTCCAAAACCTACATTCTCATATCTCAGTCTTTCTCGTACATACTTTTAAAATGAACTATTTATGTAGGTAAGTATAATAAAATACATGTAGGTACACAAGGATACAATTTGTAATGCAGATTTAAAATAGACAAAATCATATTTTTAGAAACAGAGAGTAAAGTTTAACAATTAATAATCAATTAGTAAATATTTGTTAACTGTCATCTTACACACAACTGATGTGGCCTTTGACATAGCATCTGTCAAGGTAAACTATAATTAAACCATCGTTTTCCTAAGGGTTTGAAGCTGTTACATTTACATAATTAAAATGATTTGCCTATATAAACATATCAATTCCTTATAATATGAACACTTTATATATTCAAATAAAATATTGTCTTAATAATTAACAGTTTATTTAAGAATGAAAGAAATCTATACAAGAATGAAATGGCTGTAATTAAAAGCGGAGAGAGCTGCGCAGAAGCGAGAGTAGAACAAGGTGTAAGACAGGGATGCTCAATGTCGCCAGCACTCTTTAACTGCTATATACAGCAAGCTATTGATGAACTCAGAGAAGAAATGAAGAATTGGACAGGAGTAAAAATAAATGGGAAAAAGGTTGACATGATTAGATATGCTGACGACATAGCACTGCTCGCAGACTCCGAGATGGAGCTGAACGAAGCCTTAGGAAAAATGGAAAGTATACTGTTGTCAAAGTACAACATGAAAATAAATAAAGATAAAACAAAATGTATGGTCGTTGGAAGGGAGGAAGCGACTGCGAACATTGCCATAAATGGAGTGAGCATCAAACAAGTAAGAGAATTCGTGTACTTGGGCAGCAGAATAAACCAGGACGGACGCTCCAAATCAGAAATTGTGAGCAGAATAAACCAGGCACGAATTGCCTTTAACAAAAAATCCAAAATATTAGAATCCCCTAATATTGATCTAAGCGTGAGGAAGAATCTCACTAAAGCCTTTGTGTGGAGCATTCTGCTATATGGGTGCGAGACGTGGACCATCAGTAAGAGGGAAAGCGGACGGTTAGCGGCATTTGAAATGTGGTGCTATAGACGCATGCTGAAGATTCATTGGTCGGAACACGTCGAAAACGAAGAAGTGTTAACCAGGGTTGGCGAAAAAAGGCAACTCCTCAAAAGAATCTGCCAACAACGAGCTAATTGGATTGGTCACAACATCAGGCACCCAGGACTGCTCATCGCAATCGCAGAGGGCAGGACCGAAGGCACAAATGGCAGAGGTCGACCGAGAGACGCCTATATGGACCAACTGAAGAGGGACATGAGCTGTGGCTCATATATGGAGTTGAAGAGACTGGCTGAGAATAGGGAGGAGTGGAGAAATAAGTCAAAACTCGTTGCAGACCAATCCAATGGATTGTAACTCATTATACATATTTAAGAGAATCGTCTTCAGACCAGCAACTCCATTAAAAAGAATAAATTAATCTTGTTCCTAACAATCTCAAAGAAACTCTTTTAATTTTTACTGGAACAATATTATTATCTGTTAATGGTTAATATTATACACAAAGTCGGATGTTGAATTACTTAATGAATCATAAATTAAATGTCCAGAAGTAAAATACAATTGCTCTTTAATAATAATATTGGACCATTTTTATGTGGCGCCGTTTAATGGTCCGTGACCATCTCAAGGGCGCAAGTTGTACAAGAATAATAATGCCAAGATATAAAATTTAAATAAAACATAATATAAGCAATAATGAAAATTTGAATGCAACATGTCTGTATGCAGACCAAAGTCGTATATATAAAATTTAAGAATAATATTTTGTTAAGTACAAAAATAATACAAAACTTATTTACTATGTTGTTGTTAAATCACAGACATAATAACTTTCAGGGGATATCTCAGTTATAAAATAAATAAACAATAAAAAAAATCTTTATTGATAATAAAAAATATAGAAGAATATAATGATCCAGTAGTAAAGGAAACTGACAGAACATAATAAGTCGTAATACAATATCTATTATGGCATTGTGTAAGAAAAGTATTGTAGTGAATCTATTGATACAATGAAGGAGATGTGAGCAGTACAATAAAATATAAAGTCCATTACACTATGAACAGTATGTCTTAAAGAGTAATACAGGGGCGTAATACATTAAATATTCATACAGAAATCTATACGCTGTTTATGATATAAAGACAAAGAGAATCAGCAGCGGGATCACACTTAAATATTTTCAATTAAATATTTGAGAAACCACAATCAAGTTAATGGTCATCTAATATATCTTTATAATGAGTTAATGCTTGCTCAACCCCACCGTTGCACCAATGGATTGACACAAACATATTTTAATATAAATTACTTGGCTAACGGTATAATGTCCCAGTCAATAAATTTGATATAAAACTATTTTTAATTGTTGCACTTCACAAACTCGCACGCTCGAGCGACTGAAGGCATCTCGCCATTAGAAATTCTTCGTTTTCTGGAATAATTGTAAGTAACACAAGTCAAAACACAATCCTCATAAATTGCAGCCAATTTAAAAAAAACTACATTATTACACTCAAAATTGCACAAACAAAATCTGGCATTTCAAAATAATATTTTATCATCTACAAAACATATAGGTACCTGAAGTACATAATCACTCATACTAAAACGATATCAAATACTAACAGAACTGAATTATCAAATATGATTGCAACTGAACTTTTTTAATAACTACACTCTTTATAAAAATTAAAATTCATCTCATTAGTAACCAAAAATCCTGTAATGCCCTCTGTATTCTTTAAATAACCATAAAAACATTTTCACAATATAACCAAATGAACATGAATGCACAGTACTGAAACTGCTTAAATGATTTAACACTAATTATACACATATAAATGAGTTTATAGGACTTTAATTTCGTTTAAGCAAATAACAAGACATTTTATGAATGATTGATTAATAAACCTTAGGAGATAACGATATCAATAACAAATCAAAGATCTTTCAATGAGGAATACAAATTGTAATAATAATAATAATCGGATTATTTATATGTGGCGCCGTTTAATGATCCGTGACCATCTCAAGGGCGCCGTGACTTCTCCCGAACAGTAGCGTTTTCAACTTGGTTGTAAATGTGGTTGTGGACTGATTCACCCTCAGATCTGTGGGCAGTCTGTTCCAGGCAGATGGCGCGGCGGATGTACCAAAATATACTCAAATATTGATTTATTTTTATTTTAAGTTTTGACTACTGTTCTGATAAATACCTCCCTCACTGATGAATCACTTAATAAAACATTCATTGAAAAATCTTTTTGCCAAAAGAAAATCTAATATTTTGAATTAGAAAAGGTAAGTATATAAATAAATAGTAAAACACTTGACAACATTAAGTAACATTTACATGCAATAATCAAATAAAACAATAGAAGTTGTTTAAGATAAGAATTACAGCAACAAAGCTATCACTTGACATAGAAAACATACACCATAGGCTAAACTTTATATATTATACAATTATATAAACTTTAATCAATACCTAATCAACACTTGCATATTTAAAAGCACTTGAGCCAATAATTGTGGAGTATCGCATTCATAATTAAAAATGCATTAGGTATTGTATTAGTGTTATGTTTCGGTAGATTAGATAAGCTTCAATAAGTGAATTAAAATTGTTAAGTATTCATAAAATTATGATACAATATCCTACACTACATTGTTAAACCTACTTTAAAATAATTTATCATATGTGCCAATGCAAAAATTATGAAACATCTTTTTCTTTTTATTTTAAGGAAAGTGTTTGTACACTCAAAAACACCCCTCAAACATACATGAAATCTTTCCATCCAAATTTTGAAGCTACCATCAGGCTCCTGAATATATCCAATTATCAAACACCCTATATGAACAAGGCATAGTTTAGTATTATTTTCCAATATTGTTTACCCACCGGAAATAAATAAGCTTGCTTTTTGTATTATTGTATTAGATGCAATAAGAATTGTGATCCAATCTGTCTAAAAATAGTTTCGGAATAAAATACACTGATTAAATATGCAATTGCTTCCTAATTATCATGCCATCTATCACATATACAACAGTTATTACTTCAACAACGCTTCTTACAATACATAAGAATATTTATGTGTTTAGAAATGTAAAAATATCAAAATTAAATACAATAAGTAGGTATGTCTATGTATATTCTTATTCATCATCCTATTGTAGAGTGAAGAAATATAGAGAAAAAAAAATAATATTATAGTAATATTAATCACCAAAACAATCTTGTAGAGAAATAATAAATAACTCTTTTAAGTACAACAAGAAATATGAAAATGATGATAGTAATTCAAAATAATTAATATGTGAGACACAAAAGGTTACTTTACTTACAATAATTAATCAGAGCTGGTGTATGGTGCAACACAAGGTAAGTATATAATATGTTGATTTACAATATACTTAATGAAAATTCTTAAATATGTAACTTGACAACATTTTCTATATTATTGGTATTCACAATGTGATGATTGTGCGACACTATTATAAATAAGAGTTTTCTGCTACGCATTAAATTATCACACTATATTTAAAGAGGTTTGCGACCACTTTCAATCTGCTAGTGAATGAAACTAACTCTTAAAATTTAAAGTCATAATTCAATACATAATGGAAAACTTTTTCTACTAAAAAGAATTTTCCTACTAAATATTGTAAATGTAATAGAATTCATTACATTAATTTCATGACAACAATGGAGAGCTAAATTATAAACAATACACTAAGTAATAACATGTAGTGGTGCACATAAGGAGGTGAACATCTATTTATTTTTAGCCAGGTAACTAACTGTAAGGGGCAAACAGCTGAGCAAAAGAGGCATTGCTTTGTTATGAGAGCAACAAAATGATCAAGGACAAGAAATCATAAACGCAATAATAACAACAGGAGGTACATAAATATCTTGGAAATTGGCAGTATATTGTAATTATTATACAAGTAATACAAACATTGCGGTAACCATATGGGCTTGTTAATTTTTATATATTTGTTACAAAATGTGAATGTATTAAATTTCATTAATACATTCACATTTTTCATTAATACAGTATCCGTGATGGTATATGACTGAGATTAGGTAGCTCAAACCTTGCTCCAAACGGTGTGAATGAATGTTCTACATGTCTTTTCCTCCTTCAGTAAATAAAGAAAAAAGAAAAAGATTGAACAAATTATTTTTTCTTCTTTTCTGTTTCATATTCACCAAAAGAAGAAACAGGAAAAACAAAACATTCGGTAGCATCGTCAGGGCTATGGTCCAATAGAGCTATCAAGTAACTGATGTTGTTTGGAATAGTGCATAAAATACATGCCATTTCCAAACATTTCACAAATAAAGTTTCAATACAAAAATACCAAATTTGGCTATTATGTTAAAAGCAATATTCTTTTTTGGGTCAATTTCCAGGATATTTTAAATGGTGACAAGATAAATAATAAACAGCAAATAATTATTTAACATAAAAGAAAAGTAATGAAATAGGGTGGGTCAATTCAAGGCAATGTTATTTCACTTCATATTGACGATGCATGATGCATACTTGATGATTGAACATGCAAGAGACAACAATAACTCTGTTAATACCACATTATATTGTGGCAAACACTTATATATTATTGTTTCAATCATTTCAGTATATAACTTGTAACACAATACAAATTCTGCTCAGAACAAATAACAAATCACATTACAATCTTATGAGGCAAATCATAATAAATTCTCATTGCACATTCAATATGGTTCAATTAAGATTGTCAAATTTATGACAAGTTTAATTAATTATATGAATATTTCGTGTCCCATATTTGCCTTGCAATGATAATGTTCATAGGTGATTGATTTAGTTAATTTTAATTTAATTTTATCATAGATAAACTCAGATAGGTATTTAGTATATTTGTGCTAAGTAGATTTGTAGTGTACAAAACAGGTATCACATAAGTACATCTGTTTTCATGCTACCATGCAGTGTGTGAGTGTATGTGTTATGTTATTTTATGTGTGTATGTGTGTGTTCCCTGCACTGTTATTGTTGGTTATTATATTACCTCACTATCAAATAAATACTTTCAAAATGTCTATGATACAAGGTGTAAATAATGTTTAAATTTAAATATAATAGTAATACATAATACACTATGTAATACATAATAATGACACATCACACAAGGACTAAAGTACATACTCTAGCAACAGTATATCAACGCATATCACATACCATACTACAATAATACATCTTCAATCAAAACCAATACCATTATTTATCCAAAACAACTCAATTTACATTCCATCGGTACATTGTAGGAAAACTGCACTATGATGATTTTACCCAAAATTGAATAGTGTTGTAGTCCTTGTTATGCATCATCTGATGACATATTCACCTTTGTTGTGATGTCAATCCAATACTAAATACCCGTTACATTTTATTATCGGTATACCCGTTTGGTATATTTTTTAAGGCTGTCATTAATAAAACACATTATTTGTTAAAACCTTCGGTAACCAGTAAATGATTGGTATGCACACGTTATTTTCTAGAAATTACTATATATAGAGATTATGAGTACCAAGAGAAATCATCAAAGAACCAAATTCGGGATAATTTTTGTCATACTGTAATTTCCCTTCGACGTACAGATTTATGCTATACATTTCACACTGCAACAATGTTATACACAATAATCTCTACTGGATTTTTTGTAAATGACAACACTTCAATTTAAGTGCAGGACAACAATATTTCAACTAGGCATTCATACAATGTTTCATTGGCACTGCAGTATTCTGATCTGATGCATCATCACCATGTAGTTTGATTTAAAATAAAAAAAATTGGAGAACAAAGCAAATTAAATGACTGGAAAAAAGCTAACATAACTGAAAAAATTACTGTCAATTTAGTGTACGAAAGCATTGCAGCAAAATGCCTCAGTGTCAAAGAAGCATTCTATCAAATGTTTGAGAGACTTTTGTATACTTTTGATAGATAAATTGAAGATAATACTTGTAAAATAGTTGTAGACAGAAGAAAGAAGTTAATCAATTTTTTAAAGGCACACAAACCGCTGTTTGATGAACATTTTATTAATACAAACATCTTTAGAACAATTAATATTTATTATTTGAACACATATAATACATCTTTCATATTTTCAATTCTACTATGAGATTTGTCAAACATATTTAATGTTTGATTTTAATGGAGTAGGCTACATGTACATTCATTACATGCACTCAATCTGCTAGGTATCCCACTTGTGGGGAATGCCGAGACAGTTTAAATGATAGATTTCTGACATTTATAATGTAGAATTTCTGGTTTCACTCAAAAGTGAATAGTAAAGTCTCTCATGCATAATACAATGTCAATCCAATTTATTACACACAAGTCACAACATTCTCACTAACAATAAAGTAATAGCAGTAGTAATTGTATAGTAGTTATGTACTAATTAAAATGAAGATGACTTACCACTTGGTTGTTCTGTTGATTGGCTATGGTTGTGTTGGGCAGCAGTGTGTGCTTGCTCATTACAACTGTGGTAGTCTTCTGTTGAGGCTCTGGGGATTTAGGAGGAGCGTCCATTGCAATGCTCTCAGCCGCTCTCACTATGTCTAACACCTAATAACAATAATTAACATTTACAGTGAGATTAAAAATAAACATTTGATTACATAAATTATCTCTACTAATTTTAAAAAGAAAGACACCAAGAAGTATTTTTTGACAAATTTGGTGAACGAAGGATTTCTTTTTACAGGTTTTTACAGGTTCCAAGTTTTTACAGGTTTTCTTTTATCTATTTGAATTCCAAATGCCACTGGGCTATAATGCTGGTTTAAAATAAAATCAATGTTTTCTTTCATTATGACTACCCATCATCAGTAGGTTTTTAATAGTTAAGTAACAACATATTTTACATCTTTGATCATATTTACAGCAGCCTAGATCTAATTATGTTTAACACTAATACAAGCACATATACCTTCTCTGGAGTAGATTTTTCTCTGTTCATCTCCACTAGTTGTCTCTCTTGCTCCCATTCCACAATTTCTTGTTGCATTTGTTGTTCCTGAGGATATAAATAATAACAAATGTACCTAATAACAATTCTACCAAGTTTTAAGTGTATTAACTATTACTTGTCCAGTGGATTTTTGTGATTAATGAACATTTTGAAAATTTAATGAAATATATTGAGTAAGTACAAACCTTTGAAGTAGAATCATGCATTAGATAGAACATGCACGTCAGTACTATACGTAAGTGAGTGTATATTTTTGTTGTTTTAAGACATGTCACTGTATGAGAATTAATTTAAGAATGTAAAATATCTATAAAACTATAATCCTGTGAGTTACTAGTTCAAAACTCAAAACAAAAAAGAGAATTTGGTTACAAAATTACAAAATTTGCTCATCACAGAAAACAAAATGCCATATTTCTTTGTTATTCTTACAAATAAATAGGTTTCTGATGAACTCAAACAAAGTCCACATTAGCCAACAGCTTGTGTCGTAGAAATTGAATAGATGAAACAAAAAATTGTAATCACAGACCATCCAGTTGTGTGAAGATCATTCAAGTGTTCAAGCACCAGGGAACTAACCACCTCCGTTGTTTAAGATGGATTGTTGCACTTCAATTCATTATTAATTTATTTTTGTTTGAGCATCAAATTTTCTTTTCCGTTTTCACAATTAATACTCTATGCGAAGTATTATCAATTATGTAATAGTTTATATGTGTTGATGCTTGGTAGTAGCGCATGACTTTATATTATCTTACCTGCATCTTAATATGCTCAGCCTCGGGATCCTCACGGTCCAGACTGGATACGGACTGAGATAGGGAACCGCTGACAGAATCACTAACACTTCCACTGCCAGCCTGAATAGGAATATATGTTACGGCATACAACAAGCGATACTACTTGCCTAGCATCTACTAACAGTGCTCCAAATCATTGCGTCTACATAGTATATTATATTCATCACTCATTGATTCAGTACAAATTATACTGAGTAAATATTCAATAAAATCACTTTTTTCTTATAAATTTGGCTATGGAAAATGAAATAAAAACAAATGCACTCAGATTACTATGAAAATGATATACGCAACATGTATGGGTGACTGCACTTTTCAGAGTTATTTCTAATGCCTTGATACTTCCAGTGAACTCTTGGAATCATCTGAGGTTACTTTATTGACTTGAATGTTATAATAAGATTGGACTGCAACAGGTTCATTGAATAAATAATTATTTCTGTAATGAGGCAAAATCATTGTTTCCAATTTTGCTTATTTCAACTTCTCTTCGTATATGATGTGGCTATTAGTAAATGTCTTGTATATACAAATAAAAAAAAAATACTTTCAAAAACTCGGTTCAGTTTAACCTATGCATTGCTTTATTGGCAGATTTTATAAAATGGCACTGCATGAACATTTCAGCGTGTATTACATAATACAGAAGTTTGATTGAATTGAATATTTACTGATTTATATATCTAAATATTAGTGAAATCACACACAAAATATTTCAAACACTGGTGAGTTGTTCAGAACAATTCAAATTAACCGGAACTCAATATGTTTGGATACAAAACAAAAAAACACAATCACACAATCATTTGGAGACCTGAGAGTGCTAATAAAGGTGCGATTCAATCACAAATTGTTTTGACATACCAATTGATAATTTCAAACAGAGAAAATTTTAACTTACAAAACAATTTTTTGTTGCGGGAAATTAGCACTAATTAAATTAGCGATCAATGTGTCAAATAATATACTAAAAAAGCAAACTACCTAAAGTGGGAATAGAAAAATACAAGAAAGTAATGGAATGGCGTGTATAAGGGAGTTAAAGAAATTAATGCTACTAGGCCCTTCTACATTTTTGATGTTCATTTAACGAGGACTCGCGTCAATGCATGTAAAGAGAAAATGGCTATTGTTAATAAATGTTGTTAATAACCTCAGAAGTTATTAAATATAAACTTGGTGGCATCTGTGTGTTCATAATGAGTAAAATGGGGCATTTTATAATAAGTTAAACGTTATTTTATCACATACTCCATTCCATTCTCAGCTTGTATATTTCTATATAATATGTACTTTCATATGAGTTAGATACTGAGTAAATGAATATATTATACCTACTGGTGTATTAGGTTTATTAGATACATTTACATTTCAATATTTATAATATGTGCTTTTAATGATAATAACCGTATAATAAGACTGCTATGAAATTCAAAATGTGGTTCAACATAAGTATATATATGTATGAAATGGTGCAGAGCAATTATATATGTTTGTATATACAAATTGATTTTTGGGTACTCTACATTTGGGTCTTGAAAAGACCATTAGCTTCTGCCCGACATTTAGTGCAGGGGTTGACTTCGATGGCGAGGGGTACATGAGCGAAAGTTATGCATCAACACCTGCTGACTCCGCAACACTTGGGTCACCAAAGCTTGTAACCTGGATGAAACGTCAGGCAGAAGATATTTCAAGACTACTGTAGCTAGTACCAAAATAACAATTTGTATATACACACACACTAACATACATTTGTGTTTATACATAAAAATAATTTCTATGGTTCACTTTCACAAAAAACATAAATAACAATAGGTATATCAACCTTCCTTTACAACTTTTTGATGTCAGAAGTTGCATGAAATAAGTAATACCTATATTTTGTGTATAGTGATATTTTTTTCTAGCATACTCTAAACCTACTCTAAGTATTTCACTTTGTATGTTTTGTATATTACCTGACTGGGTAATCTGTCGATGTATGTTCTGTCATATCCGTGACATACAACAAGATGCAGGGGAGCCTGTCCACTTCCTCTCAGAGCATTCACAGCCTCAGCGTGAGTTGCCCCCAGCAATGATTTTCCATTCACCTCGAGCAATCTCATGCCAACCTAAACAACAATACAATATATAATGATGCATAAGGCAACTAATTTCTTCTTTTCCAGTATTTTCCCTATTTACTTAAATTGGCTAATCTCCAAGGCGACTCATTTGATTATTTTTAATTAAGTACGTCCATACCAAAGTTCCGAAATAATGAACAGATGTTTCTCATCTCTTTTCTTCTCTTTGTCAAAAAAGAAAAAAATGGTTTGTTTGGTATATATATTTTTTTAAAAGATGAATCTGGGTTCCAAATAAAAATGTTTAAGCCCTATAAAAATTTGAAATGATAGTTGAATACATAATGGAAAACTCTTCATACACTGTTATTGTCAGTGAGATAAAAAATATAAAGCAAAATTTTTATGAATATATTTATGAGAAGAAAAAAGTTGATTGTAAATTTATTTTTGCATTTAGAGTGGATTGGCCTATTAAAATTTGAAAGGAATAATAACTGATATAGCCGTTAACATAACTATTCCCACCTTCAATCTTCCATCTCTCCTTGCAGCTCCTCCGCTGTTGATCTTGGATATAAAGACTCCCTCGTCAGTAGGATCCAAGGGGTTACCTCTTTGTCCTCTCAGTCCTCCCTTGATGTGCATACCCAACTTCTCACCTTCGTTTTTGGTTATCACCAATTCCTGAAAACACAGTCAATCAATTACAAAAATTTCTGAACATATTAAATAAGTTTATTAAAATTATGTGTACATTACTGAGCCACTGTGAAATGATGTAAAATTTAGCTAACATAAACCTTTGAAAAATAATTGTAAAAATATAACAACCTAGATTTTTTGTTAAATCATGCATTTTTAACGAATCAAAAATAGTGCTAGTAATAACAATTTTGCATTAACGATTCATAGTGCCAATCATAAAATAATAAAGTAAAGTTAAAATAGTGCTCCACAAATGATCTATATGTAAAAAAATATTCAGAGCAAATAAACTCTTAATGACTTAATAACAAATATGGATCAAATTAAATAGGCATTCGACCACCAATCAAATCAAAAAATGTACCATATTTTGTTCTGATCAGTGGCGATCGTCCATTTAAGTTGATTCACATTTATTAACAAAACAGCTGTTATTATTGGAACTAATCAGTTTTTATTTGCTAGGAATGATTTTGATTATAGATCCTTATTCAGGAACACTGTTTCAATGCTTAATGAATTCTAATATCATGAGAGGTTGAATATATCTGAAACAGTTTCCTCTAATACTAATTTTTAAGTTATGACATTTTGAATGGATTTCAGTAATGGATAGTCCATTATCTAAGTGAGTCCATACATGCTGGGAGGGCAACAGGGCAACACCAGGATGATATAATATGACATGCTCTGTATGTATGCTAGAACTATCAGGAAACGTAGGTACATCTATCTGTACTATGGGTTACATCCAGAATTAGTTTGTCTATCAACAGATTGGGTATGTTACAAAACAAAATGAACAAAGTGTTGTTTAAAATATGTTGTATAAATGACATATGAATTTTCCAGATGTGTTCAGTACAATTCAAATATTCTATATTCTGTGAAAACTGAAGCCCAGAAACCTTGCTATGTCGGTAACTAGCAATTGTAAAATGAGTAACTAAACTGCGAAATTCATTTCAAAGCATAGTTTGATTACTAAAATGTAAGAATATGTACTTGAGAATAACTGAAGCATAGTTTGATTAATAAAATGTAAGAAAGTGTACCTGAGAATAACTCAAAAGCATTGTTTTATAAATGAAATGCCAGAATATGTACTTGAGGAACTCATTTTTGTAAGAAGATAATAAATGAATAATAAAATAATGATGCTACATTAATGGAAGTTTAGCAAAAAAAAGCCTATTATTAGTTGTTTTCCAAATTTTTAAAAATCAATTATATATTGACTTACGAAATAATTACAGATGAACATTTATAAATGTAATTTCATAGCAATGTGAATATAAAAAAAATGAGGTTTATGAGATAATAACATTAAGATAAAATAATAATAAAGGGTTACCACCACACCATTACAACACAATACACATTAATTATTGATCAATTAATTAATATAGAAGTATATAGTAAATAATATTGTATGATATTATAAGTAGAAAGGTGGGTACATGACTAGGAACAATGTAATAAAAATAGAGTAATATAATATTAATAATTATATGAGGCATAGTGACTTACACCACTTTGTACACATTCTATCTCAATCTCCTGACATTGTGGGATATTTGTGTTAATGTACGTACGTACGCGCGGTGTGCATGTGTGTGCGTGCGGACCAAGCGCAAAGGAAAACAAATAACAGTACATCGTCAATCAATGGTTCAAAATTTGAAAGTAGTAGAAATTTTGATAATAATAGGATAATAATAATTTTGATAATAACCCCTTTCACGACACAAGCTTTTAGCTCACTTTGAAGGGTGTATAAGGTTGTATTTGGGTTTATAACAAAACACAGATATATCTTTTTAAAAAAAAATTATTTCAAATAAGACAAACGGTGATATATGCTTTTTTGATGACAGAAAAATCTATCAATCTACTTCATTACAACATCTCCCATATATCTAAATTGAATTAAAAACACCCCTCTAGCGTATCTTGAATGGGCCTCTTAGAAACTATATATTAGTTTGAAAGAGCACACAACTAAATGCTACATATTATTGAGAAATTCTACTACTCTAGAAAAAAAAAAATGTTTTGCTATCAGATGCGAACAAAAAATTACTTGATGTAAAAAAATATAAATACTGTATGCTACCAAAACAATATTTCATTATTGCTTTTAATCATATTAAAGTGAAAATTTATTAAAGATAAATGTAATATTTAATTAACATAATAAATTAGTAAATGTGCCAGTGATATCGGGGTATATAAAATCATTGTGATGGTATTATAGCTGAGCTACTTGGGAGTGCCCATCAAATAACAACATTGTTTATAAATCATCAAAGATAGATAATAATTAATGTGAACATCTTACAAAAATACAATATAGAGGTGAACTTAGATTTTGTTAGCATTTTATATTTACAGAGGAATAAAATAAGAAGATTGATAGCAATACAGACCTGATATCCTTTAGGTAAGGGGTCGTGTCTCACAGTGAGTGTGAGTTGTGGTGCAGGCTGCAGTAGTAATTGTACAGCTTCTCCATGTGTAGTTCCAGCTAATGATTTTCCGTTCACTTTCAATAAGCGATCACCCAACCGGAGTTTACCTGACTTGGCCGCTACACCTCCAGGAAGCACCTGAATAAATTTATTTTAATGTCACATAATCTAAAAATGCCATTTCACAGGATGTCCTTATTTATGTTCCTAGTTTTCAGTTTTGAAAAATACACAAGTAAATAGTGACAAATGAGGTAGGCAGAGAAGAAGAAACACTATATGTATATCTATCCTCACACACTTCTTTCGCTTTCTCCACATTTATGCAGTTTCTCATACAGACATACCTGTTTTTCTTACTCAACATGCTATCATCTGTGAGACTTTGATCCCCGAGATCAAACCACGTAGTTCTCGGATGTCTGCACTTTCTCACACTTCCATTTTCAGATACTTAAATAAAAGTATCTAATTATATCTTTCCTTGAATGCAACACAATAAAAACAACTAAAACTTTTTTCATCTTTCTTTTACAAGGTAGTGATAACTGAACAAATTTGCTTGCTATGGCTTTTACAAAACGGCTAATTTAAAATAAGTTACCCGGGTGGTAGACAGGATAATCCATTCTATGTTTTATAAAAAATATATATATATATTCATTAATACTTACATGTGAAATAAATATTCCAGGTTCTTTGCCACCAAATGGTGTGCAGGAATGATCAGTGCCACCAATGATGCTAAAACCAAGTGATCCACTCTCCTTAGAAAGAACTACATCCTACAGAATAAAACATCAAAGATATCAAGTTATGGAATAACATCAAGCACAATGCACATATACCTTATTACAATTTTACAAAAATATGACGACAGTGTAGGATTCATTTCACCTGAAAGAAGAATTTATTAATTTACATACACAATCCTAAATACATTCTCTATTACCTTCCATTTAGTTACGCAGTCATCTTAAAGAGTGTCAATTCAAATATCATGCATTTGATTAATTAAAAAATAAACATACAGACAAAACTGATAATAAAATCTCTCCTACATCCTTGAAAAAAGGTTATTTACCAACATTTACTTTTCTATCTATATCATTATGGCCTTTCTCATAATTGGAAAAAAGCACATGTAATAAAATAGCCATCCGTTGTCGACTATGTGCCAAAAACATTTAGACACTCATTGCATAACTACCGCCCACTGACGTGGTAGGATCGGAGATGCCAACACTGGCATAGTGGTATTAAACTAGAGAAAGTATTAATAAATTGTCACCTAAATGGATAAATAGGAGTCCTTGGACTCCTGAATATCCGAGAAATAAAGTTATAACTAAAAGTTGTAAAATATATTTTACATATGCCAGCCTATTACAGTAGGACACTAAAAAATTTGCAGAAAAGAGCAGAAGACTTATTCTAATCTGGTGACTCCACAATAAAAGAAGTATAAACTACACATATATTTTTGAAAATTGTTGATTTTACATTGAGTCAAATATAATTAACCCCATATAAAAAAACCAATATTTGTAATTACAGAATATACAAAATAGTGTATTATATTTCTAGCCAAATGAAATATACAATAATCTCTAATCACAAATGGCTAAAAAGAATTGGAAAGAGGAGGAAAAATTATCTTTACAAGGAGATGCATGGATTTGAATACTTCAATATACACTATTAAATAGTATACTATTTCTAAATCAAATTCACTCAAAAATAATACAAAAACAACGTTATTATTAGTCTACATTAAATGTGCACTGGATAATTGCAAGTTGGGAAGTTTGTATTTCAAATAACTAACAACAATACGGAGAGATAGAGACAGTTATAGGAATATCATCATGGATAATAAATATAACAAGGTGTAGCAGAGAAAACGTTTTGCTTATGTTGTTAATTAATTAAATGCATGTATTAGAATGTGTGTACCAAGTAAAAAATAAAAAAATCAAAATGAACCGTACCTTTTATTCTCAGCAGCTGACAAATCCAATCGCCCTTTTTGTAAATTACTTACGAACCAAAGTAAATATAAAAAAAAAACTAAACCAAGTGTTATTATTATTATTTTTGTTGTTCCACAAAAAAAGGTTCAACGAATGAACGTTGGCCAAAAAGAAAAAAATAACATATTGTTTGTTAAAATAATTACAGATCATTCCACAAGAGGATGTAAGATGCAACATTAAATTAACTATTCTAATATTTGTAGGAAATTTTTATCTAAACAATATGTTTGTATTATGCATGCTTTCACAAAAATAATTACTAAGTCACAGTACAAGAAAGTGTCTAGTTACACTTTTTAAACCAATGTTGTTAGGTTAAAATCAAAATAACAATTAGAATAAAAAATAGGAATACTTTTATAAACGTGACAACCCCAGGAAAAGGAAGGTGGAGACAAAAGGGAAACCGAATGACAAATACAAAAATAAAGTTAACGAACATTATAGATATGTAATAAAATAATATATTACTCTCAAAATAAATAACACTTGAATTATTATCCTTATCAACAAAAAAGGCGAAAAGAAATCAGTTGCTTCAAATAAAAATAATATATCAAAAGATTGGTTCAATTCAAATAAGTTTTATTTAAGAAAAAATAATAAATTTTAAAATCATACGCATGTTTCTTACACATCATTCAACAAATTCCCAAAAGGATAAAAATTTCCAGAAAGGATAAAATTATAAAACTTTATCAATTTTGAAATAACAAAACTACAGTAACTCATTCAACAACTAAATATACACTGAGTAAAAAAAAACATAATTAAAATATAATAAAACTAAATAATTTAAATAATAATACAATAAAATATTTCTATAAAAATAAAGTAATATCAATCTATTTATTATACATAGTGTAATTATCACTAATACCGTAGGCTATAAATGGTGATGGAGGAAGCAGTCTCGGTCCAATGTGGAAGAAGAGTAAGAAGAAGTAGATTCAAGACAAATATTTCAATATGCCTTTAAACTGACTCTTATCTGAGGGTCACCCTAACTTAAATAATTCTATCTTTCATGTCTTATAAATTTCAATCTGACACAAATATTTTACATCAGAATATAAGGGACAGATAAATAAACCTTAATGAAACTTAATTACCCTTAAGGCTAGATATTATAATAATTATCATCATTACCAAAATCAATCCAATGTTGGTAATATGAACAGTAATATTTGGCCATATGGCTTGATAAGTATCACTAAGGTTTGTTCAATTTGTCACTTACATTTTACTGAACAATAGTTGTACCAGATTACTGTTTATTGGGTTTGAAAGATAAATTAATTGAGTTAGTATGGACTTTAAAATAAGGGAAAACCTGAGAGAATATTGAAATATTTGGCGATAATGGCAGATATTGTAAATCTGAATGGAAAGATGGTGGTTATAGGAATGTTTGATAAAAATAAGAGTATATAAAGTCATGCATAACGCGATACATATTGTTATCCCCATACCCGTATATAATAACTAACAACAAAATTAACAAAAAGAATAATAACTACCTTTTGGAAATATTATTAAACAAAGCATTAACACATACAGTGCATGAGTTAGGTGCAAAACAGAAGCAAACAAGATGTAAATATAATAAGGAAAATAATCAGAAGAAAAAATGAAAAGGGGGGTGTGATACGGTAATATGAATACAAGGTTTGTGAAATAATATATTTTAACCAACACCACAACATGTCAACAGCTACGTAAAAAATGTTCCAAAACCATGTACATATAATAATTGCATGAGTGAAATGGATACAATAATGTATTGATTTTCATTCAATTATCCAATCATTTTTGAACATGAAATGTTTTTCAAATTGCATCACTCCATTTCATTGTCCACCAGTCCACCAGTCAATCGGTTGTTAATCCAGTTAGTTTGACAATGAATTAACATAATGATTTATTATGAGGATGATGATGAAAGCTATTTAACATGTACGATCTAGGTATCGAATTGTTACAATTTCATTGAAAAATCAATATATGCATAAAACAAAACTTACATTACCGCATAGTGGACATTTGTGTAATGTAAGATTCACAAAATAATATACAGTCACTGTCATATAGAGTGTATATGCGGCATGCCGGGTTAAGGTAATAAAGCTGTTAGGAATGTAAGACAGTCACCGCCAGATATGATACACGGACACACAGTGAGTGACACATGTACACAGAGACTAGGTACTGTACCTCAGTGAGCAGCGGCTCCTCCAAGTGATTGTCTGTGACCCTGGTGACAGTTGTTTCTGTGAATGTGGACTTTGTGATTGTCTCTGTAACTAGACCGAGACCCGTGGGCGCGGGTGGCATTGGGAATTCAGGAGGGGGGGCAGGACCTCGCTCCACAGTGATGGTCACACCGCCTGGAGGGACACTCGATGATGAATTGTTAGTTGAAGCCGCTTGAGGCTGTTTAGCCCCCCCCAGGAAGTGAGCAGGGATCATGGCTTGGAACTCCTCGTTGGTGATGGGACGAGGCAACGGCTGTTTAGAGCACGCATCAGACACATCATTCATCAACATTATCAATGCAGCAAACCACAATCACGTATTTATATTAAATAATATTCATAAATAGATAACACCATGATGATGAAAACACAATATAAATGTATATTAACAAAGCGTTCAGAAATATTCCCACTTATCCTTTATTTAAGGCAAGACAACCAGGAATTGGTACTTCCACTATACCACCACGCCATATTCAACTTGTAGTACGTACAATAAATATGCAAATTGTCCTTTCTGTTCCCATATGGGTGGTATACCTCATCGCCAATTGTACATGTTAATTGTCTTATATGTGAGGTTTTATGAACACGTGACTTTTACAGAACATTAAAAAAGAATGGGAGACCTATTTTTGCCAAGGGATTCCACTGAGTCTATATTGTATTTTCATCATTGGTATCAATCACTACTAAGATTAAACAAAATGTATAAACAAGCAAATTTAAAATGGCATAATTAAGACAAAATACAAATGAAATGATTACATATCATGCTCACAGTAACATTCCAAAAAAATATACTAAACATTTTCGGCACATTATGATATGATATTGGTAAGTAAGTAAATAAATTTGAACAATAAACAATATCTTTAACATCTCCATTAGCTATGTCCATAATGCTCGGTGAATGCAAGGAAGGTTTTGTCTCTTTTTTCTTCACTCTGTTGATATAGGAAAGAAAGCAGAAGGAAATAAATAAAATTATTTTCTTTCCCATTTTTTTCCAATGCAGACAGAAAGAGACCGAACAATTCCTTTGATGTGTTCGTCGAGCAGTGTAAACATGGCTATTCTAAGAGTTTGCTCACGTTTGCTTCTCCATGTAGTCCATTGTGAGATGAACCCTTTAAATTAATTGTGAGACAGTAATATATGCGCATGGAAAATATGTTTCTGTAAAATACATAGTTCCAAATCTTGACTTTAAACTGTTACGTCAAAAGTTACAAACCTGAGTTTCGTCCTGGAAAACGTCATTGGTAGAGTCGGACACGTTCTTTGGAATGTGATTATTTACTTTAGTTGGACCAGTAGCAGTGGTGTGATTCTCAACTATCGGGATGCCTAATGTATTCTGGAAGATGAAATACTTTGTTATAAAACATAAAGAGTCCTCAAGCAGACAAATTCACATACTATGTACATCAATGAAAAAAATAAATATATTTAAAAAAAAAAAATATTCTGAGAAAAACTGCTTGAAAATAAATGTACGATCTATTTACAGATCAAACATGGAATTTAATTTATGCAAAGACAATTTGAAAACTGATTTGCAACTAAGACTGTGGTAAAAGTAGCAAATTCTTGAATCCATAATTAACTTAGTTTTTGCCAGTATTGCGTATAAAACTTTATATTATGTTATGGTGCAATTTATCACAACTTACTTCTGGAGATAGTCCAGAGAATTTTCTGGGTGCTGGTTGAGGGGGTACATGGTTGGGTATTGTGTTTCCATTCTGCTGTGGTTTGCTAACATTACTATGAGGTAACGTGGAGGCGTGATTATTTACTACTTGTGTAGGGGAGGCCTGGTGCTTCATATTTGGTAAAGTATTAGTTGCGTTCCCATTGCTTATTGGTTGCATATTGTTGTTTATGCCAGCTTTCTGCATAACCGTTTCTTCCGTCAGTGATCTTCTATATGTTGGGTAACCTGCAGACAATAATCAAAGATGAATATCAATGGTAAATATTTCTGATTTTTGAAAATAAATGGCCAAACTAGAAAGGATCTGGGTCACGGTTTATGGGAGCAAAACTATTCCTCACTTTATCTTATGATGCAAGGCAGAATTGAAAGTTGACAGAAAGGGAGCAAAAGGCAGAAGTTATGACCGCGCAACGCTCTGAATTGGACTGGAACAAAACGGGTGCAAGGTTGTTCCGGGATTGCGTAGTGATCACCAATATTAAGGAGATTGATATGACACTCACAGAAGGAGAATAGGTAAATTCTATTTCAAGTACACAAAGTACAAAACATGAGTTAAAACTATTTGCAAAGCTCTATATTATTTTTTTTCATTGTATAGCTAGATACATATTTTTAAAACAAATATTCAATTTATGTCACTCTTACTAGAATTCTGAGGAATAACTGGAGTTTCTCTCTCTACAACGAGTCGTACAAATCTCTCATGACCAGTCAAGAGAGCAACAGCCTGTTCATGTCTCCCATGTGCCATTTCGGCGCCATTAATCTGAAACAAAACACATTACCAAACAAAATAATTGAAACCACGCAAAAGATAGGTACCTACTTATAATTTGAAAATTGATTTATAATTTATAAATAAGGTAACTCACAGAAACAACTTTATCTCCAACTTGAAGTTTTCCATCTCGTGCTGCTGCACCCGCTGGTGAAATGCGAGACACAAAAATGGCTTCGCTGCCATCCTAAAAATATAATAAATATTTGAGTCTGCCATCTCTATATAAACCTCTCTATATTACCTGTCCATATATATGAATGTTTGTGTGTACGGTTTAGACACATTAATCAGACAAGTAACAAAGTACTGAATGCCAATTATGCAAACTTTATCCACTGAGTTTATTTCTGGATAATAACAGTGCACAAATCTTATGTATCAAAATATTATAGATAATGTGAAAGCATGATATTCCTTTCCATAACCAATGTATAGTTTTGGAAATTTCCTAAATTTGGTTTCCAAGATTTTCAATAGATGACAATAGCTATTACTGTCTAAGCGAAACCTTGTTTACATTAATAATATTAAGCGTATATTTTGAAAGAGTTCTAGACATAATGAGAAGTCCATTTGCTTTACCTTGTATGGAGGAGATCCTTTTCCACCAGCTATACTGAATCCAAGACCTTGTCCATCTCGAATGAGCGTTGTGTGAACTAATACTTTTTGCATATAAGCTGAAAAACAAATATATCAATGATTATTTATTTATTTATCTTATTCCACTTCACATTGTGATAAGTAATTTCCAAATCAAGCCAAAAAATGTTTTCAGTCCTTCCCTTTTCTTTAATAAATTAAATGAAAAAAAAAAAACAGAAAACAGGAAAATACTACAAAGTTCATAAATATAATTTTAAGATAATCGTCTAGTAAAACTTAAGTTGATTATTCCACAACTAGATCCAAGTACTGAGCAGTTTTCTTTTGTTTACCAATAATTTGTTTAATTGATCTGGATATTTTTATAAATGTGAAAAAAAAAACAATATAATATCAGAGAATACAAAATTTTATCCATAAAGAACAACCACACAAAAATGAACTAAATTATTTGAGTACTTTATGATATGAGATATATGTTCAGTGCTCACATTGTGGTGTTGGCGTTGATGTCTGTTGTGGACTGGGAGTGGATCTCTTCTCAGGCAGTTGTTGTGCATATTGATTAGCTATAACTAAAGGACTCACTTTCTTACCCATTAGTACCTGCAAACATGAAAGCAATCCTTTTAGTACATACATCAATTTCAAATTAACAAGTTATCATTTATATTCCGATTGCCTGTACGTGAGTCCACATCTACCAACCAAATAAACTAATGTTTTCAATGCAGTTTTTTTGTTTCATTATTTATATATAGAAGAGTAAAGAGATCTTTTTCTTTTGTCTATATTTATAATTGGAGGAAAAGGTATAAATAATATTCCTTTACTCATTTTTATCAGCCAGAGTGGCAAAAAATATTATAAACACACATCACTCTTATACTATTATACACCAGTTCATACTATAGCTACTATTATATCACAGTTTTATAAAAATATTATAAACACACATCACTCTTACACTATTATACACCAGTTCATACTATAGCTACTATTATATCACAGTTTTATAAAAATATTATAAACACATATCACTCTTATACTATTATACACCAGTTCATACTATAGCTACTATTATATCACAGTTTTATAAAAATATTATAAACACACATCACTCTTATACTATTATACACCAGTTCATACTATAGCTACTATTATATCACAGTTTTATAAAAATATTATAAACACACATCACTCTTATACTATTATACACCAGTTCATACTATAGCTACTATTATATCACAGTTTTATAAAAATATTATAAACACACATCACTCTTATACTATTATACACCAGTTCATACTATAGCTACTATTATATCACAGTTTTATAAAAATATTATAAACACACATCACTCTTATACTATTATACACCAGTTCATACTATACCTACTATTATATCACAGTTTTTCTTACCTGTCCATTCTCCACTGCTGGCTGGGGTTGTGTAGGAATAGTTTCTATGGGAATAGATTGATGGCTTGCACCACTTGTTTCTCTACTGTGTGATCTAAAATAAACAAAATATTATAAATATACCTTTTTTTAATAATTAGATAAAAAATAAAAATATTATTTAACACTGTTTAATCTCCACCATGGTTGACATTGAATCCTAAGGTTTTCGCCTATGTTTGTATACAGTTTCCCTGAAGATGCCTACAAGCATAGGCGAAAACGTTAGGGTTTAATATTTAACAGCGTTTAATAATATTTTAATTTATTATTTGAATAAAAATACCTCTTTCTTAATAATTATATTGATACTTAAAATAATTTCTGAAATCTGAATTCTGAAAACAATGAAAAATATTCTTGTAAGTATGAAGCCAAGGTAAATTTGTAACCAAAGTTGTACTTTTAACCAAAGTTTTAATTTTCTCCTCGACGTGTCAATATAATCAATACCAACTACTTCATGATTTAAAAATAATAAAAATTACTGAAAAGACTGACCTTAAATGTGCAAATAGGACAAAATCTTTTGGCAATTTGATCAATACACATTGTTTGCCCAAAATATCTTAGATTAAAAATTATTTTTTTATTGTTTACTTTGTGATTAAAGTTTTGCTATCACAACTAAGCACTTGAGTATTAATATTAGTAGTATTAGTATAAATTGTTTGATTTGTTTACCTCGTTGACATGGGTGTGTCTCTGGTGACAACTAATATGAGCGTAGGTCCACTGGCTTTGAGTACTTCTACAGCAAAGTAATGATCCACATCAACAACGGATGTACCATTTACACTGACCACTTTATCACCCACCTAGAAGATAATTCATTAATTATTATTAGTCAGCACAGATATATTGTAACATTTTGTTGTTGTGTAATGACAATGCATAATAGCATCATAATACAAGTTGATTACATAATACCCAAAAATAATAATAATAGACAATCATATATTTATCTTTATGTATACTATCAAGGTATCTCCCACGTGTGCCATAGCTTTAGACTGATTTGTATATAACATATAAGTTGTCCTTATACATGGTATAAATATAACACACTCAAGATGGACAATGTACACTGTACCTCTTTCCTAAATTGATGTTAAATGTCTAATATGATTTATGTCTTACAAATACTTGCCTTGTACACAACACTCGAAAACTTTCAGCAGAAAATAAAAATTGCGAGATTATTATTAACTATTTTATGTTGACGGCTCCAAAGGGAATAAAGACAAAAATCCTTCAATCATATTGACATCCAATTGTGTCAAAAAATTCATAACATAAAAAATCATTCAAATTTGTCAAATAAATTCGAAAAGACAAATAGAGCTTATTTACACTGCTCCTCTTGCAGAATAAGCGGAGATAATAATCAATGGCTTAGAGCACAGATGTTGTAGGTGCAGTTTTTACCGAAAATGAGCTATTATACGCATGCCAATCTACATCATCTGAAGTATTTTCCATAGAAATATTATTGCAAAACTCTGTCATTGACGAGATATTTAACAAAAACTATATGCGGTAAGTACTGAATGGTATGGCATATCAAACTTTCAACTTCGATTATCTCAAAACTATGAAAACTGCACATACAACATCTGTGCTCTAAGCCATTGAATATAATAAACTCTTGTATCATAAATATTTTTCACATTACATACATACAATTTTATTTTTTCCTTTACTGGAACACATATCGTTCATATGAAATATAAATAATTTAAATCCCCCAGATTTGAAGTTAATCTTGATAAAAAAAGAATGCATGAGTGAATATTGTTCTGTATTTAATTGTTAAGCTCCATTTTTCATCAAAAATAATATTAATTCATGATTTCATATGTTACCTGTTTTTTATTTTTTTTATATGTAAATACCAATTATATTAAATAATATACCCACATCTTGCATTTTTTTTATACACTATATTTATACACACAGATAATATGAGTAGAGCAGTCAGACTTATCACTATTGTAATTTCTTCCAGATAACCAGTGATGTCTCAATTCTGCAGAAAAAGTTTATTGTTCAACTCTAGATGAGTGAATTTTAACTAAAAACTTTGGAACTCAACGGGACAATGGAACCCAATACATTAGAAAAAATCACAGCAATGACATGATCAATGTCATTGAAAATAAATATACATGTTTAAAAAATGTTATCTCACCCTAAGTCCAGCATTATGTGCAGGTCCATTGGGTGTAACTCTAGATATGAATATGCCCTCATCATCCCCTCTGAAGGGAGTGGAGCCCCTGCCTCCTGCGATGGACAGTCCTAGTCCTCCTGCTGCTCTACTGATGCGGATTTCATACTCTTGGGATTGCATCATCATCTGATTCTGAGCATGTTCCAGCATCGCTCTTGTCTCCATGCCATCATGAGCTGGAATAAAAAGACAAATTTAAAATTTTTGAAAATTTTTAATACTTGTATCAATACTATCGCAGGATCTTCAATAATTTTGCGTCACCAATCACGATAGACCTCACACCTCATTAATTAATTTAAGATCCTAAATATTTTATGAAATAAAATACGGTTTTACTAGTATTTTTTTGAAACAACAATTTTGCCATAAAATGCATGTTTTTATGTATTGTGTGATAAAAATACTTTCTGATGTATTTTAAGGTGTATTTTTAGGAAAAAATAATTAAAAAAACGCATACCACAAAAAAGTATGTAATAAACACAGAACATATAATATGATAGAAATTTCGATCATTGGTAAGTACAGTATGTAAGTTTGAACTAAATTTGTGTAAATGTTGTGTATTAAAATATATACATAGATACTAAAAAACAGATAGCTTATAGAAACAAATGAAGACGATTTATAGAAATATATCAAGGCATATAGGTAGAATTTTTTTTTCTAAAGCACATCATACCTTTAGTTCGGGGTAATCAGTGGCTTTGGTAAGTCTTTAGAAGGTAGATAGTAATGAAAGGTACTGCTAAATGTAGTACTAAATATGTCGCCGCTCAATTGTTGAATTCCCCATTAAACGGAATGGCTAGGCGGTTACTATAGCACCCGCATTCAGTTGAACGCCTAGCTAATTTTAATTTCTTATTCTAATTAATTTCCACCAAGAATCATCAACAAGTTGAACTATACCCAATAAAAAGTATGAGTAAGGTGGTAAAACAACTATTAAAAAAAATAAAATAAAATAATCTTTATTGTGAAATAAACAATATAACACAAATGGCGGGTTTATTGCCTTTAGGCAATTTCTACCAACCAACCAAATTGTACTTTTTATATTCTTGTCGTAAATAAATAAATAAGATGGACAATTTACTTTTCAAAATGGTTAAAAATAGCTCCAAGAGAAATGAATTTATTTATTAAAATACATAGTAAAAAAAGTTTAATTTTCTTTTCTATTATGAAATTTGTACGGAAAAATCCACGCCCAATTTAGGTACACATTAATCATTTAATTATAATAAGTTATGCATAAATAAAGTACCTACCTATGTAACCTGTAGTAGGTACATAATAATAGTAAATGTGAGAGAAAAATGGCACTAGTGACACGAAACATTCATTAAAAATATAATAACACTGTTGATAGTGTTTTAAACCATTTCCAATGTACCTGCTGAGGTAAAATTAACCTACATTTTATTATGAAAGAAGGACAAAATAATCATAAAGCACAATAAGCCATACATAACGCTCGTGGCATATTTCATAACACAAACAAATAAAAAAGCTTTAAGTAGGTATTTAAAAATTCGGACACAAAGATAATAAATTATGGATATTATCACAATTGAAAAAAGTCATTAGCTGGAAGATATTGCCTCCAGGCAATAAGCTCGCCAATTGCTCATGATTGTTTTTCTGATTAATAAAGTGTTCTTATTATTATTGTTGGGCAGCTTTTGGCCACTGCGATATCGAAAAAAGATACTTATTAAAAAGTATTATAAGCAACCTACTGTACATACTACGTAACTCATTCTTTAAACACAACACACAATCTTTATCACTGAGAAATTGCAATGGAAGAATTACTGCGTATTAATTTCATAACAATTAGATCACGGAACATAAGTTCACATTCCTGTAAACTTTATGTACCTGAATGTATCTACGTTGTGTTGTGTAATTCCCAAAATGCGATAGTTTGTCATAAGAATGAATATCTCAAAGGTTATGTCCATTTACGAAGGTTAAAAATTCAAAAGAAATGATGGAATATCACAAAATGAATGTCATATTATATTATTTATTATAGGCGGAAATACGCATTCTAATATGTATTATCATCGCACGATTTTGCGGTTTATGCCATTTTTGTTAGGTACGAGAATTACCAAGTCATAAATCACAATGATTTCCAACAATGTCATGCTATGAATAACTACCGGGAAATTCTGCACTTAGTTGAAATTGTAATATTTTTACTAATTACTAAAGATTATGAAGAGAGCTGAAGTTAAAAAGAAACAACAGGTAGTGTAGTGATTCGTACAAAAAGAAGGGGTGAGGAACTATGGGACACAGGATAGTAGCAGGTCCTGCTCCTGGAGTTAAGGACAATTGGGGATGACTAATGAGTTTCAACAAAGAAGATGGATTTGAATATTTACGGTGTTTCCCAAATGAAAACGCTCGAGTATATTATAAATCATTAGTGTGCAAAATAAGCAGTGTTTTTGATTTCATACATTTTAAAAATCCTTAAAAATGTTTTTCACAATGTAAACGGAAAAACCTTCGAACAATTAAAAATTATAAAATTTTCATGTTGTTTTTATGCATAATTAATAATACATACCGCATCTAATGCGCGTGTTTGCAACCATATTAGAACGAATCATGCAGAAGTAAAAAGCAGATAATATTCCTCAAAAACAATGCACTATGAATGTTTTGTTTGATATAATGATAACAGCACTATCACTAAAACACCAAATTGTCTTCAAGGATATCTGAACTCTCAAACATTATTGATGCATTATGTACTTGACACATTATTCATTTAAGGCATTCCACCCGATACGAGTGATTTGTGATAAGACTGCTAAAAAGATACACTAGATAATTATATATTGTGTTTACAGCATCGGTATGATCGGCAATAGAAAAATTCACAAAATGTGTGTAAAAACAAAAAGTAGGAAAATATTCAGAATCTTATGTACAAGTGAAGAAACGTGAAACGCCTGAAACTGACGGTGAAGGACTGTCTGGCTAACAGTTGAAGAGGAACTAAGAGCAACTGACCTTAATAAATGTCAGGATAATTATACACACATGAGATGGGTCTTCGGAGAATTACTGATTTGGAAATTGCGGAAGAATGCGCAAAGAAAAGAAAGATGACCTATTTTATACTAAAATAACAAGAGAAAAGCTTCACAAAAATGATAAATATTTATAATAGAAAATGCATCATAATAATAAAGGTTAATTACTGTTTGTATATTTTACTAGAAATGATAATCATGACTGTGAAATAACAACAACAATAAAGATTCGAATAGTCTAGAAGAAAGTTTATCAAAGAAACTAAATATCTCCGCAAAGAATGCTTTCTCAAAGTAATACAATAGTGATAACATAACATAACAGCATAGAGACGACAGAACAATACGCAAAGCAGCAGACTTATTGTTTGCAGGTAGTAAGATATCATTTCACTATCAATCAACATGAATCTATCATTCACACTGGTAATTAATTAACTGATATAACAAAAACACAACATTTCCATATTTACACATTTGGTAATAATCAACAAAGCTGATCTCTACCCATCACATAATTATTTTGAAAAACGATTTTCCATTTTTCGTATCGTTTTAAATACGAATAACTCGATTTTTTAATATTTGGGTTTCGGCACTCTCGTCCACAAAATTTTCAAAGACCTCGACAAAAACAAATTTTGCGCGCCGATAAAACACGTTGAAGTAGGTACCTAAAATAAGCATAGATTTATACACCAGTAAAGTTGTTGGACAACTGCAAATAAACATACGAAAAAATAAAGATTTATTGTGATCGTGTGGAGTTATTCTTAATATTGTACGATTTCGAGTGGTATGGTGTAAGTGATTCATTATCAAGGAAACTACTAGGCTACTTACTTAATAGTAGATAACAAGTTTCACGAGATCAGTAATAAGATTGATTAATCGCGCAGTATCCTATTAACGTGTGTTGTATAGACAACGTTATATTGATAAATATGCGAGACCTTGAATGTATCGTTAATGATAAAAAATAATCGGAGAATACTATTACCTGTTACTGGTATGCTTTGTAAATGTACGCATTCCTAAATACCAAACAATTAATACTATAACGATAGTGTGATGATATTGAACATTGCTAAATATTTACACGGTATTTAGTCTTAATATACAAGTAATGAGGTGTTATTATTACGCTATTGCTATCACAATACATAATTATCTAACAGAGCACAGAGGCAGCCTCATCACACCGTACAATAGTATGATTGTTGTTTACGTTCCTTCACGGCATCGTTATTAGATTAACACATCGCATTTGTAAACAAGACGAGAAAGTACATAGTACATAATATCTAATAGTAAACACACATTTTGTATATTAATTAAATCACATAGGTAGGTACCTACCTCTGCACTCTATTATCTCGTCTTCACTAATTTAATTTGCCTCTCAACTACTGAACACATTACGTGAACAAAGTACGTATGTACCTAGCAGTATGTAAACGGTATGTATTATACGTCATGTTATTAGTACAATAGTACTACAGATCAAAACAATGCTATCTATTAGAATCACAAAAAACATACATCCTCTACGAAGATACTTTGTAAGAATGCAACGGATGAACCGGAAAATTCATAAGTACTCGGGAAGAATGATACGCTACAAAGATTTCTGGAGAAAATAAAATTAGAAGGAAAAGTTTGCAAAGCGATATTTTTAGACAAAAAAAAAACGTCAATATAAACAAACGGCCAGAACAAAAATAGACAAGAGTATTCTATTTTAGTTAAATTGGAATGTCATCTAATAATAAAAGTGTGATATTGAAAATACAAATGAAATATAATTTCAGAGAACTACTAGTTAATCGCTCAATAAGACTAAGAAGTTGTGTTTACGAACTGGATACTGCAAGTAATAATGCACCAACATTTTGTTTGGAAGCTGAGGCTATTATAGGCACACGAGTATTTTGATTACTGATAACAGCACGACACAGGTATTTGTACAATATCGAGGATATTATTTATTATTAAATAATAATAACAACTATAATAATAATAATAATAAAACACGACCGGACAGCACACTACGAGGCGCGCTAATGAGCACCAGACCAGAGTTAAGTTGAGTGTTGAGAGTACTCTAGCCGGAGAGAATACTAGAGATAGACACAATAATATTATGGCTATAATAGTTCTCGATCATCATCCTAGGCAACAGTTGATCGCACAGATGACTGTACGACGGTTCAATGAGTTTACTACTAATACGGAAAATCTATTATGTAGGTACACTATACATACATAATATTATGTTGTAGTATAGTTACGAGATTAAAGGGAAATTTTCATAAAGAAAAAGGAAAACAAGCAACTACATCCAATACACTAAACATTGAAAACGACATAATTAGAAAGAACCTCAGCAATTACCCACACTATAAGGTACTTAACCGGCAATTGCCGCGATATAATAGAAATAGGAGCTCAATTATAATCGTTGCAGTAAATCAATTCTTATGCACTTAGCAAAAATAGCCAATAACAAGATCCATATTTTATAACAGTTGCGTAACCGCGAAAGGTGACCACGAAACAAATATTTCAATAGAACCATATTTCAACGGTCAGTTTTTACATTTCCAATACGTAAATCCTCTTCAACTCAACATTTGACAAAGCTATGATCACCTATAAGATTCAGCGATGAGGCATTGAACCCATCTTAACTTTTATTGGCACATAGAGGGCAATCTGCATGTTTATGACTTACAGTTAGTCTGCTGGCTACCCCACTTGTGGGTGATGCCGTAATGGGACCATGAAAATTCCTGATAAAGAACTTCAGACCAAAAATGATTCAGGTATCTTTCTTGCTAATAAAAATACACTTAGGAACACTAACAACACCTCCCACGATTAACAAAATATTTATTTATTTACGGCATACAGTACCTACCGATGTTTGTTCACTATGTAATATTAAAATACCCGATGAATTCGGCGTGTTAAATCAACTGCACAATCCTCGTTGCTACATTTATAATGTGATTACCTCTCTACACAGGTCCTGCCCTTTATCCTGGGTTAGGTAGTTACCATACCTGTAATACTTAGTAAGCACACGGCGGTTGTATATATTATATTATACTGAACACTATGTGGTATATGAAGGTCGTTAGCAGCAGTCCATAAATTATCTTCTATAAATAGTACATACATATTACAACTAAGTAGGTACTATGTATTACGAATTCCTTACATACTCCAGATTAACGCATCTAATATGAATGAGATTTGGGATTATTTCGTGAAGCACTTGTGGTAAGCACTTGAATTACTTCTGTCTCAGACGTTCTTAAGTTTTCTGACGCATTTTAAATCTAATTTATTTATGGACATCAGAAATACAGAGATGAGTGGAATATGCCTGGACTATGTAGTTACATTATCATAATAAGGAACAGTTTTACAGGAAGGTAATGGGTTATCGAGTACAACATTTCGTCTTGCAAGATTCAGGGCATTTCAGCACTCTTGTAAGCGTCATGATCAAGAGTGTGAATATTCAACTTGAATCACTCGTCTTCATTAACAGTTTCACAGGAGGGTACGTACACGTTGGCTTATTAACTAACATTTAATTTCTGCTATAAAATATACAAACCACTTGTACAAAACAGTGTTTTTATTATCATCATTTTATAAACTAATATTTTTTCGTAAAAATAAAAAGCTTTCATGTCCCAACAAAGTAGAAAATTTCTATTCGCAAACTAGACAGCTAATAGGTAGGTATCTGCTGATCTATGTTGTGAAAAACATAAATATCGAGATTTCCAGGAAATATTATTTGCCATCTCTCGTATGATCGTAATACTGAATGCATGCATTTCTTCCAGAGGCCGATAGAATAGATACTCAGGATCATACAATACCTATGTATGTACAGAGGTAGCAACCAGCCACTAGGTACTTATATTATTTATATAGCACATTGTGCAAACGCGTGTGAGTGACCCGCCGCGCCGCACTCTGAGGCAAGCGATCCGTAAAAATTCACCACAAATTCGGCGCTATCTATTGTTGCTCCGATACACACACAATCAACACGACTCACTTCAATGTACAATTAAAATAATAAATAGAATGGACATTGTTAGGCTTAGGATCATGTAGATAATCACAACGATTAATACCAATTAAATTAAACTGTCCCTTTACATCAAATTGAACAATAACTACCTACATTTATTATTTTTGATAGAATTTGGTTATAGGTAATATTATAATTAATATTTATTTACCTTTCAAACCTACCCATAGAAATACAGTGATCTAAAAAATACCAATATGGAACATTCCTTATCAAATAATTGTAAGATGTACCTTATTAGATATATATCATCATAATTCAATAAGGTATAGGGTAAGGTTGCTTTAGTCGTACCACGGCCTAAGTCGTACCCCGGCAATATCTTATCTGATAGTTATAAATTTCACCATCTAGTGTCGTCAATCTGAACTTTTTAGTTGAGTGAGCGAACGTAAAAAAGTGGGCGGCCGGCCGGCTTCCTGAAGCAAAAATATTGAAAAAGTAAGTTTTTGAACAGTTTTCATTAAATATTTTGACTCATTTGTAAGCTTTTTATGGCAGGAATGTGATACTTACCTATTTTCTTTGTTAACGTCTATTTGTAAGACTTATCTGGCAATAGTTTACGCATATTCAAACGGTACTACATTTTGAGGTTACGTCAGTGGTTTTAGTTTTAAACATAGAAGACCCCGGCGCTTAAGTCGTACCTGTGCAAAAATCCTTACTCGTACCGGTACGACTTAGGTATTAAGAAAATTGTTTAATAATTTACTTAACATTTTATCAGGTAGGTAATACCTAAATATGGCGAAGAGAAAGTACTTGGATGCAGGAGGACATGGACGAAGCTTTAAACATACATACCGTCACGCGACTTCTCTCGCGGGGTAGGTAGAAAGGATCGAGCGTCACTTCTTTCTATCATAGCATACTTCTTTCGCTTCTGTCGCTGTCATAAAATTCCTCATGCATGCTCTCTTGTTCAATGTGCTCAACACGTGACCGTCCTGTAGGAATTGATTTAAATGATCTTGCCATTTGATCCTCGGACGTCCACGTCTCCGAGCACCATTCCTCTCAGCCAAATATATCTTCTTAGTCATTCTGTCCTCATTCATTCTTTCCACGTGCCCAAACCATCTTAACTTATTTACATTCATCCTTGTGATTACACCAACTTTCATTCCACATTCCTTTCTTATATCACTGAAACATCGAACACAGAAACATCGGAATGGAGAAATTGGATTTAATGAATCCCGTAGAAGATTTTTTTTTAGATATGATTATTCTATTTTCTATGTGTTATTCACTTAATAATTAGGTTTGACAAAAAAAAATGTTTTAAGTTGATCTCAGACTGCATTGTTAATATTTTTTTAGTTATTCATATGATATCTTGTTATTGAGTATTTTTCTATAGGTATAATTTATTATAGTGTTCAAAAGGTATATTTTCTAAGTACGACTAAGGCTATAGGAGGTACGACTTTGGCGACTAGGCGCCTTAATCGTACCGAAGGTATATTTTTGAAAAACGTTAAAATACCTATTTTGTTAAAATATTTTCAAATTTCTATCATTGTCGATTAAAAGGCAACTAAATGAAGATTTAATATATGCAGATGAATTTTTTTTATTTTCATTGCACTAACTATTATAGCATTGTTTCCTTAGGGGGTACGACTTGAGCAACCTTACCCTATTAGACATAAAAGTAACTTAATGATCACGTTACGTAAATATTATATATTTACAGTGTTTCAACTATAAATTGAATTATGCACGCGTCTAATAATCTGTGAATGAAAGTAAACAAACAATTCCTCAATTCTTACGTGAGGTCTATATCGAAGTAAATAACTTTAAAATAAATGGTCATAACTATATACCTGAACTATTTACCTATCCAATACAATTTACAGAAGAAGTAAAAAAAAGGCGTCCCAATGCTAATGAATTGGCTCTAGAGTGGTTTTCGGTGTCCATGGACAACGTTCACCAATTCTGTCATTCTCACTGTCACGATAAAAGGTCCACCAATCAAGAAACAAATTAATGCAAACCATAGAACAAACGATTTTCTAGGATATCATATTTCAAAACATGGTTCACCAATTGATATGTTCAATTAGTTTTTTCATCTGCGAGTTGTGCCCAAATCCAGTTAAACAATAAAATAATGGTAAATATCCTAAACATTTATTCTATAGAAAGCAAACATCATACTACAGGTAAACATACAATGAATATATTTGGGAGGTTATCAGCTTTGTCACAACACAACATTTAATGCCTTCAAGGAAAGACGTCATTATCAAACTGATCCATCAAAAGATATGCTTTATTTGTTTCTGACAAATCGTGGTTCTGACTTCAACGCTAGATTTATATGGCGGTATGATTTTTATCAAAACATCTCTTGACTTTTTATTAACAGTATTTACAGGCAGGTCACGTTTCTCAATAGAAAGTCGCTGCACTAAGAACTACATTAACTTTTTAATGCACGTAATAATAATAAAATTGAATCATGCATATGTTCATGCATATTACTTTTATCAAAATGTTTCGTAACGTTGCGTTCTCTATGTGTATTTTTAATAATAATATTACGTTATGTTACGCAATTCTCACCGACCATACATTATTGTCATTTGATTATTTTGGCCAAAAGCGCAATTTCAATTAACCTCCATTATCTATACCTACGTTCCACTATACTGTCCTCAATAGTTCAAGCAATGCAAACTGTTTTGTGCTTTAGGTAGCCGAAGTATTAAAATCGATTATGTCATGTTTAACATATTATTATAATCAAGGCCTGTTCATATTGTAGACAATATCCTTAAAAAATAACCAATATAATAAAATATTGCTTAAAAAAACAACGAAAGATTACATGAATAAATTAACTACACACACACGAGTGAGTCAATTGTAAAAACAATATTGAGATATGGGTAAAACAGAGTGTAACCTTTGACATTTGGGGGTAGTAGGTATAGCACTAACAGAAAGGTTATACAATTATTATAATACACAGATGTTAAAAAGTCCATGATAACAAAATTCACAGAATTAATCCTGGAGAGACAAAACTTCATCCCCGAGGAAAAAATAAACAATTATGTCGGAGTGTATTATTACACGCTTTCGGCGGAAATAAAACGATGACTTTTTGAGAAACAACGAAATAATATAAAAATATCTACATTTAGAAAAATACAATAATATACGTATTATTAAAATACAAAATGTTAATAATATATGTATTAAAGATGAAAACAATAAATTCAATTGTAAATGGAGAAGCTCGTAAAATGAATCAATTGTCAATGATTTCACAGATAATATAAAAGTCAATTATTTGTACACTTCGTTGTGTAGATATAGATGCGACGTGCACAGAAGCAAAGTTTGTATGCGATGTACGGAGCTTGATAAATCCGTTTTATTTCTAAAAGACGGGAGAAATGAGCGTACATATATACTGAATTCGTTATTTGAAATTGTATCTACGATTTCTGAAAATATTTTATAAATCAGATCATGCATCAGACGTATCGTGCATATAATTATTTACGGTACCCCTAATGTCGGCGATTACCTCAGCGAACCTGTCCCTGTTCTGTGCCGCTCAGAACAGCACCTCCACACTTCGGATGCTGGTCCACTTCCTTATGTTTCGCAGCCAGGACATCTGTCTCTTAATGTGTCCCCGTAATTCCTCAATTTACAGTTCCAGGATCTCAGTTAATATCTATGTTTCATATTTCCTCTTTACTCTTGCAGTTATAATGGATATCGACATTGACCTTATACATTTACGAAAAACAGTTAAATTATAACAAATTGAAAAAGAAGGTAGATACGCGATAAAAAAATATTAAAAACCCAATTCATAATACACGCGCACACGGTATGTTTTGCAGATGCATTGATAAAAGTGATGAACAAGATTGACCCTACTCGAGGGTCACATTTCCTTTTGAGGCAGCCCGGGTGTGACCTTTACAGAGTCAGCTCGGGTCACGGAATGAAACGATAATGATGAACTGGGTCACCAGAGTAGTAACGCTATCTACACAAAGTAAATAATGAATAACCCATCAATCCCACAAAGTGTGTTCAATGAGTTTACATTTGATCTAATTTGATAAGAGCACGTACAAAAAGGAAGCAATTGAATAAAAAATATATCTTAACTTACTACAAAGCTAGGTATTCAGCGCTTAAATTCATTTATGACTATAAAATAAAACATTTTCTTCTAATTAGTATTATCATTAAATGCTCAGTTATTATCCATCACGATATTTACAAATATTACCTACGCCATAGCTAAAACCCCTATTCATGATCAAATCAAAACAATTATTTCAATAAATAAAATTGATACATCTGTATTAACAGTACTTAATACCGAGAAAGCCGCGATTATAAGCGGATGGCAATTCATGAAATGTGACAGTAATAAACGTTTCAAATGGATACCTAAACATGTGTACTCAAAGGAAACATTCTCACAACATAGCGAATGTAAAGGAAATCAAACGACATTAAAACTCTTATGAACATGTTAATAATATTATTGTAAGCACTCAGTCTCACAAACCGTATTGCCTTTTATTAAAATACTTACGTATAAATAATTCAATCAAGTACTGATGGAGTACAAAAAGAAGAAGGGAAGCATTAATTTTTCAAACGGTGGCCGGAGTTATAATGATATTGGAAATAAAATAAAATTATATCTTTTTCAAATAAAATATTTAAAACTTGAATCACTATGTTTATTTGCTACATTAATTTAAATTATATAATATAATATAATATATAATATTATATAATATTATATAATATTATATAATATATATAATACGCTATCGCGATTTCAGTGCACTTGCACCGAAATCGCGATAGCGTAATTTAAATTAATGTAGCAAATAAACATAGTGATTCAAGTTTTAAATATTTTATTTGAAAATGTCTCGTAATTGTTACATAGTCAATGCCTCTAAAATAAGTGAAATTTAAAATTATATCATTTAAATTAATTAGAAAATGTTCTACGTTACTTTGAATTTATCAAAAATAATTAATCAAAACGCCGGTTCTAATAAAGAACAAAAACAACAGTTACAGTAATACAGTGCAATGAAATGATAATAATTAATGCTTTTAACATTCGACATTTCCGTTAAAGGAAAATATCTATAATAATTTATTACCCATAATACTTATGTGTATCGTTCTACGGTAAAACACACACCCACAGAATGTATTTGGCAAAAACGATATCCAGAACATCGCCCACTGCCGATGAATTTTTAAAACGATAAATCTAAAAAATAATATTAAAACAAATCACATATAAATCGAAATATAGGACGCAAAGTCACTATGTCATACAATAAATGTATTCTACATAGTCTATTCTCTTCAAAGCCATCCACTCGTTTGCGAGTGATTTAGGAATACACTCAACCTAGTAATTATCTTTTGTTAGGAAATGATAGCTATTATAAATTATGGAAACTAAGGTATCTACTGTTACCCTCCATACAGGTAAGTATTGTACTATTCAAAGTTTCAAAATGTACGACACCATGTTATTTTAGTGACTACCTACAAAACGTCAAATTTATGAAAAAACATTTACTGGTTCAAAGCATCAATGTATTCGATACCTGCCATACAAACGATAAAGTTTATCGATTATAGGTTTGAGCGATTTCCCTACAAAACCCAACCGACAGAATAATATGCTCTCATGCAAGGTGGAAGGAAGAAACAAAATCAATCGCTTGAGCTGATTTCAGCCAATAAGATGTCGTGATTTAATCTTAGTTGATTGCTTTTGCTTAAATATGCTCCCGAGTGACCCGATCTAATAATCACTTATGTATATTGCACCTACTTTCCTACATACCTACATTTTCTACATCTCTGTAATTTTAACGAATGTCTTTTTACTTCGTGATGTTCAAAATAATTATATTTAAATAATCGAGTCTAACAATATTAATACTTGAGAAAAGGTGTAATAATATTATCACAGGTTATCATCGTTGATTATTGGATTCTCACGAATATAACAAATTACCTATTAAAATTTTTACAGTAAAATTATAATATAGATTTAACGCAAATAAAATCTATAAATACAAATGTCATCACAACTTGTGTAGGCCATAACAATAATATTTACTTTTACAGGTTTGAATGTGCGATGAGATCAGACACAGAAATAGACAAAATGCAAAACCACTGCCATCGATAGACACAACATACTAAACAACTATATTATATTGTTGAAACTAAATACTAATATATAAGTAAGTAAATAGTATGTACACAAATTACCAACACATAACAGGTTTGCCTTGGTCATCCGAATAAATTAAGCACTAAATTAATATCATGTTTATACCAATAAAAAAGAAATAGGCTCATTATTATACCTACCAACAAAGAAGTTACGTAAGTAGACATTTTTATTAAAATTGCAAAGTAGTGTTTATCAATCGAAAGATATACATAACTTGTAGGGTCGAGAAGAGAGTATTAGATGTTAGGGTGAATCGGCTTAGGCTGGCTTATGCGCTTTATACCATGCCAAAGTTGACCGATTCCATATATGTAGGTATCTTTCTTATGCTACTCTCTTGTCAATCCTTTTGGAGCGCGTGACTACACTCATCATCTTAAAACCCAAATGTTTCTGGACATTTTATCTCTACTAGGTATCTGAACATTATACGTATATTAAAAAATGTTAAATCTTAGGCATAAATCTTGGTTATTAAAAAAATATTTTGTTAATCCTGTATTGTGTGTATGTATATTATTGTAAACAACAGCTGTGCGATGCATCGAATGAAGTATTGTCACAATTTTTTACTACCCCGTCTTCATATTAAAGTTCATTTTGTTTCGAAACACTTCATAATTTTTTTTTTATACATAATTTATTATTAAAAATTTGTTGTTCCATATTGGCCTAAATCACCCGCAAACGAATGGATGGTCTTGAGAAGAATAGAGTAGAATATTGCAGATACACACAAAAATTTGTATTATATATTATTTTCAGATTGGCATTTAATTGTGACATTTTGTTATTTTTCAAGATTTATTTCTTTTTTCTATTCTTGTAGGTATATTTTTTTTTATTTCCTTTATAAGTCTTCGCTGCTTATTTTTGACTTAATCCTTGCGCAGTATCCGGTGAATTTTATTTTCTCGAAAAACAAAATAACGACTTCATTTTATTTTTCCCATATGGATTATTTATTGTTTTTTTCTATAGTATTCCTACGAGGCGACTTACGTTGGTCTGTTTTTCGTGTCGCCCGTACGGAAAAGGAGTGTCTGCAAGTTCGTGAACATGATTGCAACATACTTTATCAATCAAAAAAGCTCAATGCATCGAAACGTTATATTTTAAAACGCTAGTTCTCATAGAGAAGAATCTCAGAAACTAGGTGTGTTCATCTTTAATTACGAAATACTTAGATACGAAATAAACAGCACACAGGTAGAATATTACCGATCTACATAATAGTTGCTAATTAGCAGTTACCGTTTAATTAATACATCCTACTCGACATATGTATGTACATAAGTACCTAATATTAACAAACAACGGTATTATGTTGGCAAAGATGACTTTATAACGCAATATGTTTATTTTCAAAAAGATATTGTTCACAAGTAGGTATGTAGTGTAGTGTTTGGACTTTGATACACAGTACAGGTTAAGTGAACCTTGAACCTTGTTTTCAAGTAAACAGTAGTTATGATGAGTGAGTAGCAATACTATGTAGTCTATATAGGTTGGCCGCCTGTGGAGAGCGGCGCTCATTAATTGATAGAACCTTGACTTGCACTGTTAGGCTGCGTGTTTTGACAAATTGTGTTCGACAAATTATAATAGGAAGTATTTATTGAATATATAGTGTAAATATAAAAATACGTGTCGTTATTCAAAAAGAACCTAATATTGTTATACTTGACCCAGTATACAATACGTGGCGCAGTTCGGTAGTTCAAAATTGTCGTAAACATACAACAATAGTCTTTTTTTGCGCGCCGAAAGTTTTGTCGGCGGTACGCGGGAAAAAAGTGAAAGGCAGTCTACAGGAGTAGAAAGGAGGCAGGAGTCTCCAAAGCCAGATTAGCCAGCAGTGCAGGTAGCAGCAAAGAGACAGGAGTCTCAGAAGCCAGTTGGGCAAGGTTGCAGGTAGCAGCAGGGAGACAGGAGTCTCAAGAGCCAGTTGGACAAGTTGCAGGTAGTAGCAGGGAGACAGGAAGTCTCAGGAGCCAGTTTAAGGCAAGGTGCAGGCAGCAGTGGGAGACAGGGGTCACCCAGCATCCAGGCGGAGCCAGTTGGTGGATCCAGGAAGCCAGGAGAGAGGAGAGGTCTTGCAAGTCAGCCAGGCGGAGTCCATTGCAGTTGCAAGGAAATCCAGAAGACCGGGGCGATTGGAGGAGACTCTCATCAGCTAAGTCTATTTTTTTTTCTTGGTTGTTGTTGCTTGTGGTATTTTCCGAAATGGCTTCGAGAAGTTTAGAGCCGTTTTGTCACAAGACAATGAGTTGGCCTTCTTACAGAACAAGGTGGGAGAACGCCTTGCTATTAAATGATGAAAGTTGGACTGATGTGAAGAAGCGTGCTTTCTTCATAACATCGTTGTCCCAGGGCAGTTTGAAGCTACTGTCTGATCTGTGTTTTCCAGCTTCTGTGGAAAAACAGTCTTATAAAGAGTTGATTCAGTTATTTAATGGTTATTTTAAAGAGGAAAAAAGTGTATTTGAATCGCGTGAAATTTTTTTCAAGGCTACTCAGGGTCATTCGGAAAATGTTAAAGATTTTGCCTTAAGATTAAGAGAATTAAGTATAAATTGTGAATTTGGTACTAGATTAGAAAGTAATATAAAAGATTTGTTTATAATCGGAATTAGAAATAAAGAGATTAAACAACAGTTATTTTTAAAATGTGATAAAGATAAAGTATCTTTGAACGAAGCAGTTGCTTTGGCTTCTAGTTATGAGCACATACTAGAGAGTAAATTAGAAAAAGAGGAAGAAAATTTTGAAGAAATTAGCCAGATTTCCAGGCGAAACAATAATAGTTTCAGTAGTTCAAGTAGTACAGATACAGATTATAAGAAAAATAATCGACCGTCAAAATTTTCAAGGTTAAATTCAAATGTAAATACGAGTAGGTATAAGCATAATAAAAATGTTTCATGTTTTATTTGTAAGGGAAATCACTATAAAAGTGAATGTAAATTTAATAGAGAATTTTTTTGTAGAAAATGTAGATCTAAAGGGCATTTGAGTGAAAATTGTTATAAGATACAAGGTATTTATAATTCGCAAGACACCGAAAACGATTTTATAAAATTAAATGTAAAAATTGAGAATAAAAATGTTGAATGTATTTTAGATTCGGGAGCGAATATTAGCTGTATATCTATTCAAAAATTGCAAGAAATATTCAACGGAAATAATATAATAGAGAAGTGTGATGAGATTAATTTATCTACGTATAGCGGGCACAGTTTGAATGTGTTAGGTATTAAACATTGTAAAATAAATCATAATGGAATGGAAAAAGATATTAAATTTGTTGTAACAGAGAGCGGGAATAAAATAATATTGGGTACAGATTTTATGCGTAGGTATAATATAGGGTACAAAGTACATAGCACGGAAGGCAGTGAATTAAACAAAATTGTTGCATGTAAGCCCATTGAAAATATTTCGAATTTCAGTGCGAACGCATCGCTTGCGTGTAATGTGAAACAACAAAAATTAGATTTTGTAAATAAAAATAATAGTTTTAATTCGAAATTAATTTTAGAGAGAAGTAAAAGTGATTATACATTGGAAAAAGTTGTTAAATATGTGGAAAAAAATAATTGGCCGTGCAAAAGACAGTTAAATGAATCTATTGCGAAGTTGTTTAATGTGAAGGAACATTTGACTGTGTACAAGGATTATTTATTCTACAGAGATAGAATTGTTATTCCGGAATCAGTTAAAGGTATTGTGATAAATTATTTGTGTAAAAATTATTCAGTTATTGGGAAAATGAAATCATTTGTTAGAAGTTATTTTTATTGGGTTAATTTTAATATAGACATTGAGAATATAGTTAAGAATTTAGTGAAAAAGCGGAATAACAATGGATGTAAATGTTTAAATAGGTATAGATATGAGGAAAGGTATGTAAATAAGGAAACTTGTAAAGATAGTTCCAGGGGTTCGAAATTTGTCTCGGGGAGGAAAAAGGAATTTAATTTGGGTACATCAGTACTTGTCAAAGATCTCAGAAGTGAAAAGATGGTTTTAGGTAAAATTGAAAAGGTATTAGGCAATACAACTTTTCTTATTAGAATCAAAGGTACTGATCAGCTCTGGAAGAGACATATGGATCGGATAGATGTGAGATCTGTGCATTGGGATGACAGTCCCTCTGATTAATAGTAGGAGTTTAGGTCCCCTCCCCCTGTTTGAAGGCAAAGCTCTCACCGGTTCTGAATTTTTCAGGTCAGATTGGAAGCCATTGGCGGGGACAGCTGAGACCCAGGACTTAGGCTGGTGGAAGACTTCATCTGGTGGCCCTGGACGGAAGGAAGAACATGTCTGCGTGTATTTGTAATGTTTTGTTTTATATGTATAGAGTCTTGAAATAAGTAGAGAACACTGTCAATCACATAGAATTGTATAAATATTTAAATATGTAGTATAGAAAGATTTTCAAGGTTGTGAGGGGAGAGTGTAGTGTTTGGACTTTGATACACAGTACAGGTTAAGTGAACCTTGAACCTTGTTTTCAAGTAAACAGTAGTTATGATGAGTGAGTAGCAATACTATGTAGTCTATATAGGTTGGCCGCCTGTGGAGAGCGGCGCTCATTAATTGATAGAACCTTGACTTGCACTGTTAGGCTGCGTGTTTTGACAAATTGTGTTCGACAAATTATAATAGGAAGTATTTATTGAATATATAGTGTAAATATAAAAATACGTGTCGTTATTCAAAAAGAACCTAATATTGTTATACTTGACCCAGTATACAATATGTAGTATTGCGCTAAATTATAGTATAGAACAAAAAGATGTAGGTTCACAACAAAAGTGGTATTGTTAAAAACATAACTTTGTTTTTTTTTTCGATTCGTAAGTTTTATTAATGGTAAATTTGGTTAAATTGTAAAAAAAAAATACTGCGTCATGTTTATTTTGCGATCTCTAAATGGGCGATAAGCTTTAATCTATATGTAACAGAACTGAATAATGAATGTATGAAAAGCCGATAGGAAGCTATTCGTATTTAGAAGCGAATCGACAAATGGAATAATAAATGAAAATGCCAATAAACGTAAATGCAAACTGGAGAGGTTAACGTAAGCCGTGGATATTACAAATAATCATCACAACCAATTCACACGACATCACATCACGCAGTCAATAAATTCAAAAATAAATTAATCTTCGAAAAAAATATTTTAATTTAGGAAATATCGTCAAGACAGCAACAAGGACATTAAATTGAATATTCTCAGAGGTCAACAAAATGTGTGGTTATGAGTAGATAAACTATTACGAATGTGAAATGCCAGTGAAAATAATTATTAAAACTATATCAATCCGCCTCCACGTATTACAAAAAGCTTAATATATTAAAAAAAATATATAAGTCCTGTGAAGGATATCAGAACGAAACGGTGAAATAATAAAATTAATGTTTGAAATACAGACCAATTTATTGAAAACATACCTATATATTTTATATTGTGTCGCTGAGTTTCGAAATCCGCTATAACACATACATTTGAATGTGTTATAGCGGATTTCGAAACTCAGCGACACTTATTACATTTATGAATTACCATGTACATATTTCATTACCTGTGAACATGGTGATGTCAAATATAGTCTGGACGGCGCTCTGTACCGCTGCACCCACTGCCATTGTGTCCTATTGTTATTATGTGAACATAAAATATATCACTATCACACACTAAACAAACCACTGAAGAACACACTGCGTTCTTGCAAACATCAGTAGCGATCACATAGCGAGGGAATCCTTCCAACTAATGTCTACATTTTGTATTTTATACTCCACTCCACAATATCACACGTAATTCTCCGTCTCCCTGGCTGTTTTAAATTATAGATTTGGGAAAACGGCCAAGACAGAATCATAGAAACACAATAGCAGTGAATCAAAACCGTGAAATAATAAAAGAACGAAACAGTTGTATTTAAACCATGAACACTTGTAATAGCACAAATTGATCTATAACTTTGAAAAACTATAGATCACATCGACGAAGATCCAAAGCGTACGGCAAATGAATTTTAAGTGCCAAGGTAAACAATACAAATTAGTTTCATAAAAAAAAAAAAAAAATATTAATATATTAGACATCGGACTCGTACATAAATATCATATAACATTATGTTATGATGACGGAGAATACTTATTTACATGATTACACTACATAAACATTAGACAATTAAGATGAACAAAGAGCCACATGAAGAAAGCTTTGTATAATATAATTTATAGCTAATGAGAAAGGAACTGACTGTTTTTACCGTAGCTCGTTAACAAATTTATGCCGCCGAATTCGGGACAAATTGACTTTTACAAAATGTTCGGAATGCCTTTGCATAACAAAGCAATTTCATCCGTAACAGAAGTCTGAATAAATAATTGACGTTAAACGAACAATTTTAATGGCTGACATCACTAATTGCGGAACTGAAGAGAGATATGAAGAGAGAAAATTAACAGAAAATAAACCAACACTTTGAATTAAACGGAAATCAACTTTAGGTAATTGACTAGCGTCTTGACTCATGATTATTGCCTATGCCGAATTGCAAAATCTAAAGTTGCCATTAAAAATGCATAGGCTAATATATATTATGTAAGTGCTCAAAAATTCTACTCCACCATTGTGTGAAGGCGCTCTCTGTAGTAGCCGCTACGCGTCAACAAAGCTCTTGAATAAACACTTATTTTTACCGTTCAAATTGGCCCTATATTTTCAGTTTTTGTGTGTGAGATTATAGAATAGAAACCACGCAGTTTTATGCATTTTTAAATCGAATATCGTGTCTAAATCAATATCTGCTGTATCGACAACTTCATTAGGTAATTGTATCGAGCCTTTATTATACTCACCACTTCTATTAGTTTTAACATCTAAACATGACTGTGCTTAACCCGACCGTTTGTGAGAGAATAATACTGCCTTGTTTATACCTAGTTTCCTGAAAATATCATAGGTATTATGTATAACAGAGACGGTAACCCAACATCACCTACCCACAACATATAGAGGGTGAAAATGACAATAAAACTACAGAACGCGGGTGCCGTTGATAAAAATATTTTGAATAAATATGTATATTAATGTACACATGCGTGACACAATCAAAGACATTAAGAGCAAAGTGAAGACATCGCTCTTCCAATAGAGCTTCCCGCGCTCTTGAGGTGGATACTCCATTAAACGGCGCCCAAGAAATCATACGTCATCATCAACATAGTGCTGTAAATAAAGCGAATCTTTATAATCAAAATTAATTGACTACAACAAGGCTTTGACTGTCTCCCCTAAAGAAAAAATTGTAAACAAGACTCAAAGAATCAGAAATCAAATAAGTGGTTTAAAATAGGTACAAATGATCGAGTAAATCGATTTTTTAAGAAAGAAAATGAATAGTGATAAGACTTTCGATAGTTGGAATTGTATAGATTGTATAAAATAACGGAGTCCATTTATAATATAACAACGTGAATACATAGAATAGGAAACGTCTTGGAAACTAGAGCAGATTCATTCACAGATAACACACGGGTAGAAACAATACTACAGCTCCACAACCTGAGGGTGCCATGAAGTCCAACAAAAGAAACATTGATTCGAATACATAAAACAATTGTAGAATAACTCAATCTTGTATTGCCCGCAGTTATATTATGATGATTCCAATAATAAAACAATGATGCAATGCTGAGTACCTACTGTAAATGTAGCATTTCAACCAAAGTTTAAAAAATAACGCATGTTGGATAAATTAAATTATATGGAACAACAACAATTATTACACTGACGTTGAAAATATTGAAAGAACTAGATAAACTATATGTATTATAACTGTAAAACTAATATTTTAACTATGTACCTACACGTAGTTAATTTTTAACATTTGATCGACAAAATTCAACCACGAAATATTTGGTCCAATACATCTTCCTTATATATTTCGCCAAAAGGAGAACTGTTCTTTCGCCCACATGGAATCTGACAGTCCGGAAGGCCCAAAAATCACAAAAAATTCATGTGGATCCGAAGGTAAATCGGTGTGTGAAAAATATTGTTTATCTAATATTTTCTGCCGGTCAAATAATAATTCTGCTGCTCAAATAACAATTCTGCTGGTCAATTAAATATTTTGTTGTGCGAGTATTTATTAAGCCGTAAAAATTTGTTAATTTGCCGATATAACCAAGTTTGTTTGTAAAACAAGTGTTGCGCTTATTTATTGCCGATGAAAACATTGTTTGCTGTGCAAATGACTTAAATGCAGATTTTTTCTTGCCGAACGAATGGATTAATAGCCGCACAAATAATTAGTTCCCAAAGACAATCTGAGTAAAGGAGGCTAGTTTCTTCTCCGAGTTCTTGGGAGGAGCGTTGATGAGCGGAGTTAATTAGTTAACACATCTTAAAATATGAACTTTACTTATTGTAAAATTTTGGCAACGTCAACTATAAATCTTTAAAGACAATAACTTCCGAACAGACATAAATAAAACTAATACAATATCTTTTTATATAAATAATAGATATTATTAATACCAATAGGTATTTCTATAGTAAAGGTCAAAGAATGAAGGCAACAAAATAAGTTTAAAACACCCATATTGTTTTCGTATAACATGTCAAACAATGCACGAGGGAGAAGCGTGATGATACAACAGTAAGGCTATGCTATGCTGTGTTGCGATAAATCGATAGGACAATTTATATACCTACGTACATTATGTATTCAATATTGGTTGTCTATGTAAATAATATCTTTTATAATTATATAATACCTATTGAAATCTATAATAAACTAGAAATATATTAAAGAAGGTTTACGAAACTTAATGGATTTACGACTGGTCAATGACAAAATTACATTTTTAGTCGCGCTTTGGGAATTGTTTCGCGTGATAACGAAAATAACTTTAATTTTGGTCTTCATTTTTAAGAAATAAGTAATGAAGGATAAATGTACGCAATAACCAAAGTAAATGATTTTGAAATACATCAGCTGATTTCGAATTGAATTATATTGAAATTCGAATCGAATTGAAATTAAAATATTACAATAAAAACGTCACGTTCAATGCATATTAACTACAACCTGCAATCAATTACAATTAAAGGTAAGCATACAATTACAATTACATCATTTTCCATATAAGAAGTAACCAGCGGACTAACTGCGCGTAAAAAATATGTAAGTTGTTTATCCGTGCCAATTAAAATTAAGACATTCAGGATGAGTGGCATACTTCATAGTTGAACTGAAAATGTTAAATGTTTTAAACGTGATGATTTACATAGACCTGCTTTTTACAGGACACTCGTAAGCTTACAGAAAAGAGTAAGAGACTAATTCTTTACTGGGGACTGGGTTGTAAGAAGGAAAGATCGTACTTCGATAATTTCAAAAACGTATAAATAAGAAAAAGTAGGTAGGCATTAGAAAAACTGTACAATATTTAATCGAGAAATAAGAGAGCGTCAAACAAGAGTTAACAACGCTAAATATCCAATCATTGTGACGTACAATCATAATAATAATAATAACAACAATAGCATGCAATGATTGGCACAGAGAGATAATTCCCAATATAAAGCCACGATGTCTATTATTATAATACCTACATATTATTATTAATTCAACTGATCGCTGATTGAAAATAACACATTTCACTGAGGTAAAGACCTTTACGTTATCTCCATCGCGATTAATTATTAACAAGAATGATCGGATAATAAAAATAAAGTTGAACGGAAGATTAAAGGAAATGATAATGATAATCTGGAGAAAAAGACTACATGACGATGCTAGTCTGGACGCCTTATACAATATTATAAAACTTGATCCAATGTCTAAAATGACATCTGTCTCAAAGTAATTCACCGTGAGAAAAAAATTACGAGTGGTATTTAGAATACTTATGATTTATTAAGAGTGGGTGGTGTTTGGAAGACGAAAAACGAGTAAACAAACTAATTGAAACTGTAAGTAATGAACTTCATAAGTGGTGATATTATAGGTAAACTAAACGTGTGAAAATAATTGATCCAAACTCCATGTCAGTATTACAAATATCAATGTCAATGCGAGGGGAAGGGTTTACGTGTTGTTATAACTTTATGAACATAAATAAAATAACATGACATGCCGCGTATGTTTGTGACGGACGACATATAATAATATGGGAGAACTAATGAGGTAAACATAATAAACAAACGCAATATTATAAATATATCCATATACCTATCAACGTTTAAATAATCATCCATCGACCTTAAGGTTCACCCAAATATGTAAGCAGGTATGTGGATGTTCCAACAACTAGTGAAAACTAACACATATAATAATATTTAACTTATAATTATACCGAAGTGAAAAGCGATAACAATTAAAATATCTTGATAATCGCACAGCTAAAACGAAGAATGCACGTGAAGATAGAAAAGTTTAAGTGAAAAGTTCCGAACGATAACAACTTTATGAAAAGAAACTTTGATTTTAAATTAAGCGACTCATTTGGGACAATAAGATCTAGTAACATGATTGACCATCAGATGTTCAATAGTAAATAATTATAGCGAACATAACACAAATTTTGAATTCACTTTCATAATATTGTTATAAAAGTAATAGTAATGGTGACAACCATAAAAACGTCTTTATATTAGAAACAACAAACTTAGGTATAGAATAATAGATTCAAAAAAGTTTTCAGTTAAGTAAAGTACATTTAAGAAACGATATCCGAGCGGGGTGCTATAGAAACGGCCCAACATATGGAAATTTGATTGATTTAAGGATGCTATTATAATAATAATAAATATTTCACACGACAAAGTTCCTAGAGCTCTTGTCAAATAATGGAAAATAATAAAATCCAAAATAAACCCGAATATTGTGTACAACCTACGGAACACGCGCGCCGTACGACTAATCAAAATTTTCTATCCGAACTCATGAGGAAAGGCGGTCTTCAGTCCCACAGCCTCTCCACACCAACCGCCCACCACCGCCTTAACACAACGTCTGAACTAAACCTTTAGGCGGGCGGGTGGGCGGTCCGCTTTCCTCGACCACCCGATCTATTTTTGACGTAGAGGACGGAAAGCTCCTTGGAGACTCATTGTCGGGAACGAGAAAGGGCGAAGTATAGCGCGAAAATCAAGTTCATGGTATTTCAAGAATATTTAGACAGACATATGTAATTTTATGCACTATATAATTTGAACATAAATCCCTACTTCAATGTTACGAATTCAACAGAATTACCGCGTATTAAAATAACACTATAAAGGTATCAGAAAATGGGGGAAATTTTCGCTTGATTGAATATTATCATGTGTAAAATCATCGAATCTTTACTAGCAGTCATTGAAAAATTCATTGCGTCTATTTATTAACCAATAAAAGTGCTGAACTGTTTTCTCTGAGTTTCTTCTATATTTATTAGATACCTGAAACTTGATATCACCTTCGTTTGATATTGACTTTTACGCTAGAACTCTTAACCTAAATTTATAAAAAAAACAACCACTCAACAACACTTATCAAATTACGTAATGAAAATCTGAAGCTAATAAAGTAGTGGTGTTTATAAATAGAATATATTATTTTTAATATCAATTAAATTCTTAATCAGCGACGAAACAACGAAGGAAGAGAATAAATTCTGTGCAGTGCAATAGTGATAATGTACGAGCTTAAAGACTACGAGGCGTTAAAAGCTTGGCACGATGTCAAGTACAAGGATCCAGGGTCCCTTCCCATTCATATAATATAATTGTATAACTGGCACAACATTCAGTCTATCCGTTGATATTATATTCCGCTGCGCCAAGATGCAGTAACGGAGAAAGAATTGCAGTGCGAATATAATTCTATTACAACTAACATTATTGAATATCAAACAATACAAATATACAGAAAGTACTAAGAATAATAAACATACATAAATCATTTATACAATACACACATAACTTTGATTTCGTTTGACGTAAGTCCTACATATATACATATGTGCAGAGAAATATAGTACCTATCTACTGAATAGTCCATTAGGGACTAAACTAACAGCCATTTCGACATTTTTAATATAATATGCAATCATTCTGATTCAACAAACGGGTTACATTGTAAACGAAGGGAAAACTTAATACTAAATTGAGTCATTCAATGAAAAGCAAGAAAAATGGAAAGTGGTCGGTAAAATAATAACAAGAATGATATAAAAAGCGTAATAACGGGAAAAACTACTTATAACAGCAGATTTACAACAACACTAAGATGGCAATAAACCTGGGCACATACAAAGTTATCGAGTGAAATGTCCGTAAAAAGTAAAGAAATGTAATGGTCTTCTGGGCAGACGCTGGTTAAACAGCGTCATCATTAGAGGTACGAATTCTTAGAAAATAACCGGATGAAGGTGCTATTAATGAAATCGTTTGCAAACATTTTAATCACATTACAGAGACATTCACAATAATAAACATCTATTGTGCTTTATGAATGGGTGACGAGTTGCGACAATTGAATAAGAAATAAGTAGAATTATTGTATTCAATTTTAGAATAATCACACCTGTGTGAAAGTGGCGATGGTGATGACAAAATTATTTGCATGATGCATTTATAACAATACAATTAACAATAACCACCTAGTAGCTATTCGTTGCACTGTTGAATTGTGACACAATGTAAATCATTAATTGGCAATTAACAAAAACGTGTATGAAAGGTATGAAGAAATGTTCCGTGAAGCACTCAATAAGAATTGTTCTCCCACTCTGATCCGTAAGTTTTTGAAAATCGAGTGTGTGAAATAATAAACACATTTTACATCTTAAATTCAGCGATGAGTTTTGCCACCTATCCTGATTGTCTTATTTTTTGTTGACACGGAGAGGACTACTTGCATGTTTGTTACATGCAGCTATTTACCCAACTTGTGGGATATGCCGAAATTAAATAGTAGTAATAAAAAAATGACGATGACTAAAATACACCGGGTTTGAAGTCTATTTATTTTTTATATTTCACCTGGCATAAACATTTCTAGAGATTTAAATCGTGCAATACTTGCTAAGTGCATCATAGATAAGTGCGTATAATCTGTAAAACAAGATATCCGCTATAGTTTGTGAAACTTTTCTCTTCACAGATAAATTACAATAGAGTACAGCGAGCAGTCGGATTTACTATTAATAATAGTTGAAATGCCTTCATCAAATGCGAAGTACAATTTCAAGAGCAGACACAGCATCGCCAAGAGACATTTATTATAACAGTAGATGAAGAACATTTAAACATTCAACATGATAAAGAGAGCCAGAATAGATAGCGTCAGTAAAGTGTATCCAATACAATATCGGTACTGGGTTGTAATATATAAAAACTGCACTTTGACATGGGTGTTATATTAAAGTATCTAAGATCCTAGACCAAGTATTTACATATTAGGTCCTTACATATGAAATTGGCGTTTGGCGAACTGGCAACTTTGATTCAAAATATGTGGCGTTCGGCTAGGAATTCCAAATTCAAATTTATTTCAAATTTAAGACCATGTATTTCTGTGTTCGAATTACGAAATTTATTTGTTATCGCGTCATTTGTTTTTCTTTCACATCGTTCTGTTCACAATATGGAGAACTTAAAATATCGCTATATTTACGAATATGAGTTTCACCTCGGCACTAGTGCTGCAGAAACGGCTCGTAGGATTAACAATGAGTATGGGGAAGCTACTGCAAAAGAAAATACGGTACGTTATTGGTTCCAACGTTTCCGTTCTGGAAATTTTGACCTACAGAACAAGCCTCGTGGACGGCCGGAGACACAAGTTGATAACGAAGAATTAAAAGCAATTGTGGAAGCAGATCCATCGCAAACCACGTCAGAGTTAGCGGCAGGCTTCGGTGTGAGTGATAAAACCATTTTGATTCACTTGAAACAAATTGGAAAAGTGAAAAAACTTGAAAAATGGGTACCGCATGAATTGAGCGACGCAAACAAAGAAACACGCGTCGAGTGTTGCGTTTCACTTCTCAACCGGCACAATAATGAAGGCATTTTGAATCGTATCGTTACTTGTGATGAAAAATGGATCTTGTACGACAACCGGAAACGTTCTTCACAATGGTTGAACCCAGGTGAACCAGCCAAATTCTGCCCGAAACGAAAGTTGACTCAGAAAAAGGTACTGGTAAGTGTCTGGTGGACTAGTGCCGGTGTCATCCATTACAGTTTCTTAAGATCTGGGCAAACAATCACGGCTGATGTGTATTGTCAACAATTGCAAACGATGATGGAAAAGCTAGCCATTAAACAACCCAGACTGGTCAATCGATCTAGCCCACTGCTGCTTCAGGACAACGCTCGACCACATACGGCACGTTTGACGACCGCAAAACTACGGGAGCTGCGACTGGAATGTCTTCGACACCCACCATACTCCCCGGACCTTGCTCCAACTGATTACCATTTTTTTCGGAATTTGGACAACTTCATGCAAGGAAAAAAATTCAATTCTCACGAGGCTGTCCAAACGGCCTTCAAAGATTTTATTGATTCTCGCTCACACACTTTTTTTAGTAAAGGAATCAATGAACTACCTTCGAGATGGCAAAAGTGCATAGATAGCCATGGTACATACTTTGACTAAATAAAAAAATAGTTTCATAAAAAAAAATCGTTTTCATTTCTGCCATATGAAACGCCAATTTCATATGTAAGGACCTAATAGATTGTATACAGCATAACTGACACCCAAATTAATAAAGTGGAAGGATTCTGCAGTTGATGCGAGTATTTTGTGTTATTTGGACCCATACCAAAAAATGAAGACCAGTAAATCGAAACATATAGGTAGATACTTATAAATATGTTAAAAGAAATAGGTACCTATCAAGAAAGAAAATTTCCAATAGCGCACAACAATAAAAGACGGTAAACATATAAATGTAAGTTAACAGAGTGCAGAATAAGATTATGCTCTGCAGCAATAAGTTGGCTTTGGCTAACGGAATACACTGATGTCATCATAAATCAGCCTGACATAGGTACAACTCCTATTACCAGCAAAATGTAGTCTCGTACACTATTACAAATGTAAAAAGGATTTATAAATTGCGGAGAATGGAAGTTGACTGTTGGCAGCATTGCGGAAATAGACCTGCCACAATATACATAGGCAAGCCAGCACATTCGCAAGACGTAAATGTGTGTATAACGAATACAGAAAATATGCACCACAACTATATAATGTACTATAGTGCAGGAAAGAGAATATTTTCCATATACTCATTACTTTACTTGTTGTTAGGTAGATATATTCTTATCATAACAGATCACTGCTCTTTATAAGTTCAACCTTTCCTAGTGACTAGTGAATAGTGTTTGTGCACAATATAATGATTGTAACTTTCAATTTGTCTGGTTAAATTGGCATATTCGGCATTTCTCCGTTTAGATAATCACGACTTAATCTAGGGCAGCTATAAATAGAGTTTTCGGATCGATTATCGTACTCACCCGTTTCTAGCGCCTTAATAATATTAAGGTAGAGGATATAAAAGTTTACAACTAACAATTTCAATAATAAACGATAAAGATTTTTTGAATATCCTACACACTTATTATTTGTTGAATAATAACCCTTAGAAAAGTTAAATGAAAGCAAATCATTTCCAAAAATATTATCTTTGGAACATCTTAAAACACATAATACAGTTTCATAATGGTTCTTTCATTCATTCATTCATCCATTCATTACAAATAATACTTCATTAGATGATGCAAGTACTTTTTAATGTTGGTATTTTGTGATGCAAATACAGTTTGGCCTTGTATCGATTTTCATAACACATATTGTTGAATAATAAAACAGCTCACAACCTAACAATGTGTAGATACATGTGTACCTATGAGTATAACTAACTGGCAGGCAGTTATTATATTATAAAATGTTTAAGCAACTGTAAACGTAAACAATATCCTAAGAGTACTATGTATTTGGAGCGAACCTCAGCGGGACGAAACTCCGGAAGATATCACAGAGATAGGGAAATCATTACTGTTACGTGTTAAAAAAAAATAGAATTAAGTAGGTATATCTAAAGCTGAAAATTAAGATTGTTCTTTCCTCCTAGTAGTAGATAGTAGTGATGTAACGAATATTCGCATTCGCATTCGCATTCGCGAATATTCGCATATTTCAAAGTATTCGCATTCGCATTCGCAAAAAAATATGCGAATGTTTTGCGAATATTATTTTAGTAATAAAGTATCTGGTCTGTTCCGTGTTGGCCACATTTGTTGTATTGTTTCCTGTGTTCGTTTGCTTGATGTTATTATTATTAGGAGAAATATGCATTTGTGGAGATTTAATTTATATGTTTGTTTTAAGTATTACAACTGCTATGAGTATAGGGCCCTACAATAATTTTATATTCTATTTAAGGAATATTTATAACATACTACAAGGTGAACCACACTAAAGTATTCTCTCAGAATTTTCGGGGCTTGAAGACTAAGATCGAGGAGTTTAGAGCAAACTTATTTGCAAATAGTTATGATATAATTGTTCTGACGGAAGCTTGGCTAAATTGTGGCATATTTGACAGCGAACTTTTTCAAAACGAATATACAGTTTACCGCAAGGATAGGGATTTCATGTTGAGTGGTAAAAGGGATGGAGGTGGGGTCTTAATTGCTGTGGATCGGACACTAGGATATTCATCCACTCTTGTTTGGGATGATACTGGTGAAAGTTTTTTTTACCAGTATTCGTTTTTCATCGGTAACGCATGAAAAAATGCTCACCGCTACTGGGTGTAGTATATGTATATACCGCCTTCCACATCCTTAGATACTTAAAACATCTTTTTTTTAAAGTATATCTGAACGTTTAATCAGCTATTACGGCAAAACGGATATTTGTCTTATTGGAGATTCCAATATCCCAACAATCCAATGGAAAAAACACCCCGATGTTGATTCAATCTTTGTTCCGTATTCTTATTCGTGTCCTGTTGCGCAGTATTTGATAGAATCTATATCTTTTCTCAATATGTTTCAGTCTAACGGAGTTTATAACAGCAATCAAGTTATCTTGGATTTAATTCTTTCAACTATTCCGTGTTCTGTTACCAGATGTGACTCTCCACTGGTTGGTAAGGATTCACACTATCCTTCACTGTTGATAGATTATGAGTTTGAAATTGCTGAGGATTTGTCTCAAAATATGATCCAGAAATTAATATACTTTAAGTAAAACTTTTCGGAAATAAATTTTGAACTACAAAGTGTTGATTGGGTCAGTGTTTTGGGAAACGGACCGGTGAATAAGATGATTGAATCTTTTTATGGTTATGTTTTGCCAATAATTGAGAAGCATACACATACATATGAAGAGAGTGTCACCTAATAATTTTCCCAAATGGTTCTCTAATAGAATTCTGTTATTGTTTAAGAGAAGTCTAAGGCTTGGCGTAAGTTGAAGATGAACCGTAATGATTCTGACTACAATTTATTTTTTCAACTAAGAGCTCAGTTGAAGTTGTCGCAGAATCACGATTATAGGTCTTTTATTAATAAAACTGAGAAGTCACTTAAGGGCAATGTCAAGTCTTTCTTTTCATTCGTGAATTCCCTTAAAGAATCTAGAGGCTATCCAAGGGTAATGGGTGACGGTGACCAGACTTCGAGCGATCCAGAGGGGATTGCAAACTTGTTTTCGACGTTTTTTGGTTCTGTATTTTCACTGAATAATTTGCATGATTCTAATACTAAAGAATTGGAAAATATTTTAACTAACTCATGTTTATCCATGGTTAATATCTTGAAATCTGATATTCATAAACGTTTATTAGGTATAGATGAGACAAAAGGAGTTGGCCCTGATGGTCTAGCACCAATATATTAAAGAGATGTGTAAGTCATTTAACCAAACCTTTGTATCTGACATTTATTAGAACACCTTGCTGTAGGAGGCAATCTAGACTATGGGACATGGAAAACCCTAAATCGACTGAGATCTGGTGTAGGAAATTGCCGCGACAATAGAGAACGATTGGGCTTCCTACATGACGAATCCGGAGCGTGTGACTGTGGTGCAGCACAGACTATGCCACACTTGTTGGAGTGTCCATTGTGCCCTGTCACTTGCACTATGGAGGATATTTTTGACGCATCTCCACCTGCTGCGCGTTTTGCGCAGTACTGGAAATCAGTTTGATGGGTTTTTTCTCTGGGTTTCGACACGATAAATAAATTAGGAGTTTACAAGAAGGATGCTTTCCATGCAAATGGAAGATGGCTAGTATTATTCCTTTGCATAAATCTGGCAGCAAATCGGACGTTCGTAACTACAGACCAATTTTAATTCTATCACCTATTTCAAAAATATTTGAGGGTATGGTTCGTGAACAAATTACTTTTTTCCTGAAGCCGTATCTTCTTGTAGAGCAGCATGGATTCATGAGTGGAAGATCGACAGTAACAAATCTGATTTTTTTTCTCAGCTATGGACAATCGTATACAGTTGGATGCCATTTATATCGGCTTTCAAAAGGCATTTGATAAAGTAGAACATCGACTTTTTTCAACTAAGGTGGATTGACTCATATATTTCTGATAGATTGATGACAGTTAAACTTAACGGTTACTCATCTGGCAGTGTCAGTGTTACATCTGGTGTCCCTCAGGGGTCTTCTTTGGGTCCTTTACTTTTCACGATATTCATAAACAACATAAAAAAGTGCTTTGACCACTCAGAGCTTCTATTATTTGCGGACGATTTAAAAATATACTGTCAAATTCAATTATTGTTTGACTATGAAATGCTTAACGAGGACTTGGAAAGACTACACGAGTACTGTAAAAGAAATAACTTGCACTTGAATCTGGAGAAGTGTAATCTGATCTCTTTTACCAAAAATAGAAACAAAATTCGATAAATTTACAATATCCATAATCATGATTTAACTAAAGTAAATAAGATTAGAGATTTAGGTGTGGTGTTTGACTCTGAGCTTCACTTTGATGATCACGTGAACAAAATTATCGAAGAGAGCAATAAAATACTGGGATTTATTCTGAGATCTACAAAGTCATTTAGGTTATATGAATCGTATTTGTACTTGTACTTATCGTTGTTTCGCTCCAAGCTGGAGGACTGTTCCTCTGTATGGAATCCACATTTTAAAAAATATGTCGATCAAGTTGAGAGAACTCAGTCTAAATTCATTCGTTTGGTTAGGAAGAGATTGCATTATCCTGTATTTATTAAAGATTTGCCTAAATTGGAATTGTGAAGAGTTTTGCTGGATGCATGCAACCTGAGAAAAATATGCTTGTCCGAATACGATGTGCCTAATATTTTAGATAGGATTAACTTTAGAATGCTTCCTTTAACAAGATCTTGTTTTCCGTTCTACATTAAAAAAAAACAAAAACGATTGCAGACTCAAGAAACCCTGTTTATAGAATTTTAAAGTGCCAATTACGTCAGGTTTGTGAGAAAGGAGAGTTGAGGGTAGAATAAGATGAAATAAATATAAAAAAAAATGTATATGTTTGATAAAATGTGAAGTGTTTGGGATAGTATTAATTTTTAGACTGTTTTTTAAATTTTTAAATTTTTGATTTTTCTTTTTTAAGAGTTTTTTTGTATTGTTATTGCATACATTAGTGAAGTGTGAATGTGTTTGTGCGAATGAATGTATTAGGTATGTGTGCGAAATTGGGTGAGCAGCGATTTGTAATAGGAATGGGAGATTGGATGTATTGTGAATTAATACCTATTGTGTGATATTATAGTGTGATAGTACAGTGTGTGGAGAGCAATGCAAGCCTATAAAGTCCGTTAAAAGTATTAAATATCTTGGAATCACAATTGATCGGCATGTGAAATGGAAAGATCATATAGCATTGTTAGTAAAAAAATTGAGAAAATTTATTTTTGTTTTTCTTGAACTCAGAAGTATTCTGGAAGTGTCGCAGCTTAAAGCGGTTTATCATGCATTAGTTCAGTCAATTATGAATTATGGCATTTTGGTATGGGGAGGTGCGTATCCAACAAACCTATACCCGATCGAAGTGACACAAAGGCTGATACTAAAAATAATTCTGAGGAAACCAAGGGATTACCCGACTAATCTTATCTACAAAAATATGAAAGTAATGACCCTGGCACAGCTCTATAGAAGGGCAGCCATAATTCAAACATTTAAAGAACAAAGAATGACTTCTAACATGAACAGCTTGATCACTATTAGGACACTTAGAATAAGAAACTGCCTTCCAATACCCCTGTGCCATAAAGACATCTCTCAGAGACATTATGCTTACCTAGGTATCAAATACTTCAATGAACTACCAAATGAGATAAGAACAATAAATGATTTCAAAAAGTTCAAGAAAGAAATGGTGAAACACATAAATGTTGACGTAGTTCCTGGTGGTGTGTAGTTTCTGGTGTTGTTATGTATATTGAATATATCTGTGTGTGTAATTAAAAATATAAATAAAGTGTAACTAAATGCGTATATATTGAATGTGTAATTAATAAAGATGTAATAAGTGTTATAAGAATCTTCGAGCAATTAAAAAGAAAAACTTTTAAAGTATGTATTAAACTGGAAAATTGTTTAATTTAAGTATACTATATCGTTTCAGGGAATGTATCCCCCTTTACACAAGACTTGTCTTTTTAAGGGTGATTTAAATATATTTAGTGCAATGTTTTATAAATTTATGTAACTACATATGTTTCTGTGAATATTTTTGACAAATAAATATTATTATTATTATATTATTATTATTATGTGTAAGATTTTCTATAATTGTTTTGTGTGTTATTGCTGAAGTATGCACTGTTTCGATGTAAGACTAATGGAATGTTTTTGTCGCTTACATGTTTATATTTATATGTCTTTCATCTGTTGTGTACCATGTAAATGAAGAAATAAATCAGTAATTCGGTGAAAGTACCGGATACTTACCCGGTACATTGTGGAAAAAGGTACTGCAAGAAAATATTCTTTAAGAAAACCGAGGAGTTTTGGAATATTTCAAATTCCTATACCATTTTCAAGTCAATATTCGCATTCGCATTCGCATTCGCGAATGTCGGCATGAAATATTCGCATTCGCATTCGCATTCGCGAATATCCAAAATCAGACATTCGTTACATCACTAGTAGATAGTATCATAAAACATATCCATTTTATATATTTGCATGAATAATATACCTACATAGTGATCAAATATAAATAAATATTTTTACTGAATTTACCGTAAACAGTGTAAACAAAATCATAACATAATTTTCTCGTATAATACATATGAACAAAATATTTATATCAATGCTCAATACACAAAACAAACTGAATGAAATAAGTTTTTAAATAAAATGTTGGAATCATGAAAAAGCGAATGTTAGATGATTATACGATTTCATTTTCTGACATGCTAACATTCCACGATCTATCACACATTTCTATCCATTTCAACCATTATTTTTATTCAATACACATTCAATTTATACTAATGCCAAATAACTTATTGTATGAAATTATATTTAAATACTTAGCGGTATGTTTCAAGAACATAATATTAACGCATTGCCATTCTAGACAATACTCGGTTATTTAAAGATTAATAACATAGATACATCATAAAAAAACTAAAAAGAATATTTAGTATAAACGAAGCGGTTCCTTTTGACATATTTTGCAACAGTATTTTTATAGACAAGGCAATTAATTTATCATTAGCGATCAATTGATTACCAGTGATGTTTCGGAAATGAAGATATTTTGAAAATCTACCCTTTTCTAAAGAAAACCATTTTTCATAAAGAATAATACAAACAATCATACCATCATAGTAAGGATCGAAGCTGACCCTTCCAGGCCTGGGCGGAGCTTCCAAAGTGTTGTATTTCCTGTACTGAAATCCATTTGAAGTCGCGGAACCAGTGGACTTGTTACTCCTTAGTGAAGATCTAGGTGTGCCCCTTTCCAAGTTTTTATTGTATCTCTTGGACGACCGCGGAGGGTCGCCCGACACTTTAAATTTCACTTGCAACATTTCTCATCCGAGTCCTACAGATATATGTATATCAACACTGCACAATGCCACTTGTTATGAATACAATTATTATGTACACTGCTAACAAATTATCTGATGAATTTATAATTCGCATATTAAATGTGGATATTGTTAGCGAGAACTATTATTATTATAAGCAAAAATATAATATAAACATACGCATTGTTATATGTATTACTATTCGAGTTATTAAAGTCTTGGCCTCGTAGTAAAAATATGACCGTAGTGCGTGCTTAATCGTATTGTAGGGTGCAATTATTAATTCAATCTTACGAAAATACGTAACTTATAAGTAGAAAATGAAATATGTCTTCAATATTTTGTTACCTCCTTATCCAAAATACAGCAAATATTTATGAAAAAATAATAACATTGAAATAATAACCACATTGGGTAATATTTGCATATGAAAATATTTAGATCAATAACGAATAAAAAGGATTTAACGAGCGCATAAAATAGTATGACGCAGAAACTCGGAAAACACAACTAACATGAACACCTGATACAGAAATGTATTGGCTTGGCTAAACCATCGTTGTTTTACTATCATTATGATATTAAATATGTACGTTTAATAGTGGGTACATATAAAATAATAAATATGTGTGGATTGCAAGATACAACAGTATGGCCCCTTATCTCAGTCAAGATAAACATGAAAACAATGCCCTATCAGCGATAAAACAACACTTCAGATAAAATTCACGTTTCTATAACGATCATAGATGAGAATGGTAGCCATACAATGACATACAAAACGAATTTTATTCAATTAATTACCTTTCGCGAATGTTTTCTAAAACAAAATTTCTATATATCTATATGTCTATCCTGTCGAAAAAAAAATGACAAACCGGATAAAAGACTGTCAAATACGAGATACCCAACCTCATTCACGGCGGGTTATAAATAAAAAAAAATCCATCGCTCCACATTTTGCGCCGATTACGATCAATCGATTCCCACTACCATTTTATCACAAAAATATAGCAAATTACATTTATATCGGATGATATAAGCGATGCACTTTTCTGATGACGATATAACGAACTAAACCGTACGAGAATAATGACAAAAGAGGCAAAGACATAATAAAATAAATAGCAGGAGAGTCACGTAATGATTGGTAACAAAAACACATGACAATAATATGAATATGGACATAAAACAAGCAAAAAGTCGTGAGAGGAATGTAACTACTGTAATATGTAATTGTGTAAACGAAATATTTGCCTAGTTCAACGAACCAACAGTATTTTATTCTGGTGTGAACGATGCACATAATATACGATATTGAAAAGTCAAACATCTGAGCTATGTGAGAAAAAGAACAAGTTCACGGTGTACGGTTTAATTCATTATAATGTTAGGTACAGTAACAGATTAAACGAATATACTGTTCACGAATGCAAATGTAATAAAAGGAGACGTCCAAAAGTTGTCGATTTATTAAAAATACAATTCGGACAAAAGAGTGCGAGAAAAGCATGAGAAGTGCTTAAAATATCAACTAGTGACAAGAAGATACTAAAACCCATGGTAATTAAGATAGATTGAAGAACATCTTAAATTTAGCTCCTAAATAATTGAACTAATCATGGAGCAAATACATAAATGAGTATCAATCAATAAATTTAAAATCTCCGAGGAATTTTGTTTATCATTCGATAGAAGTATGAAATAATTTCATCCATTCTCAATCACCATAACCAATGTAGAATAGATGCACAGACATGACGTATCTGCTGAGTGTTTTATCTACACATTTTATTCAATTATGACACCACAAACACCCAACAGGTGACTGAATAAAAACAAAGAGTAAAGAAACGTAAATAAACTTGTACAGTTCACAATACATCAAACGCGATATTTACGATGTGTCGATGAAGAAATCCATGCATTTTGTTGCCGATCGATTTCCTTTCAGCAACAAAGTTTTAATAACGACATAAAACTGGGATTTATTTATTTATTTTATTAATTTTTCTTCTTTCTTCATTTCAAGTGGTTAGCTGGAAGAAATTGGTATGCAACAAGTCCGGCATTTAACGGAACATTAAAGGTATTCTCTGTACCATGTATCTTTTATCTTGAATATCAATTATTGCTTTACATTACTTGCTTTTTCAACTTTCATTCTGTATTATATAACTTAAGTTGTAATTGGCTTTAATTTTGTACAATCATTGTTTTGTTTATTATGTAATATTAGCTTTAACTTTAAGTTTGAAATAAATAAATAAATAAAAAATAAATAATATTACTTTGCCAACTATATTGTTCTGTTGATAAAAAATATTATTTTTATATATTTGGAAAAAGCATATCTGCAGAACGAACATTGTCGTACGAACGAACAAGTAATCGAAATATGTATTTATAAATGTTATAAATAAAATTATCTAAAAATATATATTTATGAAAATCCGCACCTTCATTGAAAGAAAGAACACTCGTGAAGATGTGCGATTAGCGGGACGAAGTCGCTATACAGCAATAAGTGCAATCACCCGCTCTGAAAGAATTAATGGGAGAAAATAAGAGAAATGTTTGGAATGGCGAAAGTTGCCATGAAGTAAAATGCTTAACCCAGCTTAAAACGACTCGCAAGCGTCGAAACACCTAATGCTCTCTTCCTTTCCTCAAGTGATTCTTATCATATATATCGTCCCTCTTCTGACTAACTGTCGTATCTGTCATTTTTGGCGAAATCGAGTTATGATCACCAATGTATATTTATAAAGGGTTTTTCAACAAGGACTTTGTTTTTTAAAATAAAATAAAACAAAAAAATTTGATGAAGATGATTAAAATTTTTATTGAATTACAAAGAGAAAAGTTTGGCAATTATGCATGAAAAATGATATCTGACAAATGTCCACCACGAGCACGCTGACAGATGTCGATTCTTTCATCAAAGTTTTTAATCACTTTTTGGCAAAATGGCGGGACTATTTCGCTAATCACATCACGGATTTTGAGTTTTAAGGCTGCAATCGATTCGATTGGCTCCGTATAGACTCTGTCCTTAACATAGCCCCACAAAAAATAATCCAGTGGCGTTAAATCACACGATCTGGCTGGCCACTTAACAGCTGAGTTTCGTGAAATCATGCGATCGGGAAATTTGGTTTGCAATAAATTGATCGTTTCATTGGCTGTGTGACATGTGGCACCGTCCTGTTGAAACCACATGTCAGTGATATCCACGTCATCAATAATAGGCCAAAATTGAGTTGTCAACATCTTGCGATAGCGTGATCCATTGACCGTTACCGCATTTCCAGTCTCATCTTCGAAAAAAAACGGCCCAATCACGCCTCCAGACCACATAGCTTACCATACAGTGACACGCTGAGCATGCAACGGCTTCTCAATAATTGCTCTAGGATTTTCAGAAGCCCAAATGCGGCAATTTTGCTTGTAGACGTACCCTGACAAGTGAAAATGGGCTTCGTCTGAAAAAATGATTTTTTCAGAAAAACCAGCGGGTTGTTCCTGAATGAATTGAGCGAATCTACGGCGATTTGAATGGTCGTTCGGCTTCAATTCCTGCACCAGTTGAACCTTGTAAGGCTTCAAAGACAAATCCTTACGCAAAATTCGCCATGTGGTGGTTTTGGATAACCCCAATTGTCGAGAACGTCGAGGAATTGACAAATTTGGATCTGCTTCAACACTGTGGCTCACGGCTGCGATGTTTTCAGTTGAACGACCCGGTCGTACACGCGTTGGTGTTAACATATTTTGTATCGAGCCTGTCGACTCAAATTTAGCGACCAAATTCTTAATAGCGGTCTCAGAAGGACGATTATGTTGTCCGAAAATATCACGAATTTGACGAAATGTCACTTTAGCAGAACCACCATTTTCATAATGGATTTTAATTATTTTAATGCGATTTTCAAGCGAAATTGAATTCATTGCAACAATTGCCAATGCATCCACTACGAATACGTCAAAAAATTAAATGTCAAAACTATCATGTTGCTGGTGTTGCCACAATTAAAAAACAAAGTTCTTGTTGAACAACCCTTTATGTGCCCTGCATGTTCTCACTGAAGATCACACCTGTAACTGTGACCGTTATCCTGGAATAGCTTTCTGATTTTCTGTCGTATTTACGATTATTCTAAATAAAATGTGTTGTGTTTACTAAATCCTCAAAATTTCATCACAAAAATGATTCTGAGATATATAAGAATAGGTACAAATAAAATAATGTTATACATTTACACTGTATCATATAACTAGGAGAGCCGAAAATATGCACGGCAAAACACAAAAAAACGCTCTCCTGAACAATTTACATTTAGGCAGATACGACTGTTAGTCAGAAGAGGGACGATATGATTGAATCATACCTATCGTGATAAATCTCACATTTAAATACTTACTTAGGAACATATTTAATATCAATAAAATTTACTTAGGTGTAAAATCTAGTTCAAAAACAAATCTCTTACACTTATTCAGAAAGTCAAAGGGAAATACATAATATATTTGGATGATCTCTGATAAAAGCGACGCTCCAAGGAGAAAACACTATACCTAAATCCTAATATATTTTGAAAGTCATAATCAAAGTTAATAGCCGGTAATATTGTGATAGTTATTATGATTTACGATCGTCTTTAATTCAATTAGTCTCGTAATCTATCAATTAAAATATAATATATTTTACGACACGATACAAATGCACAGCAACACTGAAACGTCAACATTTATAATAATGATCAATAATAAAGAAGCATACAGATCTAGTAACATTTAAGATAGGGGACCTCCCTCGCAGTCAAAAGGAAAGTATGATTCCATTAATAAAAATTAAACACCAATATTTTGTACTTCCACAGTGACTAGTGTAAATATTAATGTTTTATTTTTATTAATTTAACATGAACTTGCAGCAAGTACCTACTGTCGGTCGACAATATAAACTATAAAATAAGATTTATCTCTTTATTTATTAACAATCTCAGATGTTAAACATTAGACAAAATCATAAGATAAAATCTGTTTCAGTCCACTCATCGTCAGCTGGAAGCTTGTTCTTTTTAAATGGGAAATTAAATTTTAAAAAATATAATTATCTCACGTCTGCTTCAATTTTCACGTCAATATTATTTCCCCAGATTGCATCTATATAAGTTAAGATTTATTTATTTCGACACACGGCCAAGTAAAACAAACGAATGCCATGAGTTGCTTTATTACCTGACCATAAATAATAATAATAACAATATAGGCAGATTGAGCGTGTCTAGAGGTGTATTGGTACGTTTATTTATTTGTTGCTGAAAACATTTCATGAAATAGTTGATTTTCCACCAAAGCATACTATATTTCAGAACAGATCTTCCTCAAGATAAATATTTAAGAACACGACGGCAATAAAAACGTACGTAATATTTTACTAAGTATGTTTATTAACAAGGATAATGTTGTTTCACATTTACTATTTCAAAAAACTAAATACATTTATTATTGAACATTTAATACCACAGTTTTGTGAAATAAAACTAAAATATTTGACGGTAATCTCTGATTCAAAAGACCAAAGTTATTTTCTTCTATATACAATGAGTCGTATTAAATAAGTAGTACGTAATGAAGTATGGAGGTATTACTCAAAGTAAACATTTGAACTATGTCATAGGTACATCTAGATACTTGGTAGTTAAAAACAAACATAGCGCTGGTATGTACAATATGGTCACAGTCGCAATACGAATGTTGTACATGTACATTGTACAAGTATCTCAGAGACCTTGTGAGGCAATAATGATAATCGTTGGCGATTATCTCTGTCAAACAACATCAGATGTTATTATTGTGATTGAATCAAGTTTATTTTCGTTTGGAAATAACTAGGCTTAAAAACTCGAGGAGATAATTATAACCCCACTCTTAAACATCGTTGCAAGACTCTAATTGCATGAAAGCAGCCGAGAAACAAAGATATAAGTACATACCTACTAGATCGGTAATTCAAAGAAAAAATCGATCATGCAGGCGATCAAATTTTGCATCCAGTTTTAAACTGACGTTGGTTGTAAGACAATTAATAATTGCTAATGCTTGAAGGACATCGATGTTGGAACACAAAAATTCCGAAAAAATGCACCGCGTTGCAAGTCTAGTATGTCTATGCCGAGAAAAGGCAGAAGTATAGGAAGACTACAGGTATGGTGAAAAGAGAATAACTATGAAAAAAATGGATGCAATAGCCCCAGGGTGTAAATGGTTAAATATTCAAAGTAGAATTTATTTCAACAACAAATTCGATCGAAGAAAATACTCTAAAATTGATAACACGTTTACCGAAATTACAATACATACCTACTCGATAATATTCAGCAACACAATATAGGTACTTTAGATATCCATATTACCAAACAAGTTGCCAGATTTGCTTTATAGCTTTGACTAAATCTAAAAATAAGTGTTAATAAGTACTACAATGGAAAGTTAGATAAATATAATTGCCAGTAAATGACCTGCACGCTTACTGATTGCTTGAAAATAAATGTAAGGTAACTAAACTGATAATTACGAATAGTAAAACAAAATATTCAATTCGAATAAAAACAGCTGAATGACAATAAATGTCGATCCATCTTCCACGTTCCAAGGAAAGAAATTCGAGTTATCGAAAAAAATCGCATGTATAGATGGATGGTAACAACGTATTATCAAAAATGAATCAAACAACTTGTAATAAACATAGTAAGAGTCGACATTTATTATGTAAGTAATAAGCAAGCTGAGATGTAAAGAGACAAATAAATTTCACTACATTTGAAATCGGAATGTAGTATGAACGCAATAAATTTAAAAAGTAATCATAAGAGACAAGTACTGCATCGACACAATATGAAGAAAGATGACGCTAAGAAAACTGCGGTCAGGATGAATCAAACGCCACCACAATACGACATCGTAAATGTGGTAGAAAATAATATATGCAATCGAATACACAACACATCGTCATGCGCTAAAAGCAGTACATGGGATTCATGAAAAAAGTACGTAGATTTCAGAAAAAAATAAGACTCCCGAATTAGGCATTTTTCTAAAGTGAGGACTTTTTTTAGGTCTCAATTTTCAAAATTTTAGGAAAATCCGAGGTGGCAACAGATGTTTACACAAAATGAAGCAAAGCCATGGTGTGAAGGTGTGTACTAATTTGATACAAATGGATGGATAATGGTCAATGGACAGCAGCGGTGGTATTAAAGGATAGTTGTTGTTTATTCATACAAAGGAAATGCGTTAGTCGATGTTCATACTGACATTAATAAATTTTAATCGAATATTGTTTCTACAGAGCAATTTATCAGTGGTGTGAGTTCTCTTCGGTATTCGTGCTAAAGGATAAAGCGAAATCGTTGTAAGTAAACACCTGAATCCAAAGAATAAACAATAGGTTATGGAAGTCAATTAATTAAATTTCTTTACAATCGGAACTGTTTACAAAACACAACAAGAATTTTACAACAAACCAAAGATTATTCTTAATATCATTTGAATTGAATATTGAGAATTTGGCACACGATTGATATCTGTTTCATAATATTTATTTCTCGTTTTAATTCACGCCTTAACATAATTCATTATATACCGCGAACCGATAATAATATGAATTACGCGTATGATCTAATTATTATCTAACAATAATAATATGAATAAACTTTATTCCGAAACAGCAACCGGCAGAGCACGACACATGGAAACACGACCAATCACAATGTAATAAAAATAATTATTATATGATCGATCAATACACGACATCACTCCAATACAGTCCACTTTCATTCAATAACACGGTACGGATACAATAATTAATGATTATTATAACATTGTTATACTTTGAAACAATTTAATCAACAGCTGTTGGCGTTAAAACGACCGCAATGAGTAAACAGTTGTGATTCACTAAGCACAGCTAAAGTACCACACATAATAATATAAATCAAAAGTGTCCATTTGACATACAACCTACGGTATCTAACAAACTAGATAGATATATAAGTACATAATACTATGTATGCTCAATGCAGAATTTGGTCTGAATGCGATATGATTACTGATACAGTATAGTCAGATCACCTGGGGAACATAACGTAACGATCGTGTGAAATGTCAAAACGGACAAAATAAATACAACGCACGGGCCAAACAGTAATTCATTTTAATAATAAGTACCTACTATGTATTTTATCAAACAATGCTTCGCGTTATCTGAGAGGCTGTGCGTGCTCGAGAAAATAACAGTTTTAGATAGTGAAAAACGTTGAGAAGTATATTGAATAGTGATGATAGTCTGGTATCAATCCGTTATTAAATACTCGTTACTTTTAATTACTGGTATACAACTTTGGTAAAAAGATGTTGTCGTTCATAATTCCCATTGTTTGTTAAAATCGGAATATCGTCCGTAGGTAATCGGTAGGTACATAGTCGGTAAGTGCCCGTTACTTTTTAGAAATGGGATTTTGAGTAAAAAAATATTAACAAAACCGAGGAATTTGTGAAATATTTCAAATTCCTTTACCACTCTGAAAATCCGGTGGTAGGAGGGGGGGGGGCAATCAAAATTGACGAATTTTGAAAGCAGACCTATAAAAGAACGGTTCACATAATTTGGTACCAGTAATACATACGTTGTTCGATAACAGGAATTTTACTAGAATTATTTTTTGATACGAAAAAATATCCGGCATTGACATCTCTAATATTGAACTTCGTAGTAAGGGATATTATTATTTCACGTGCATATATTATCAAAAAAATATTGGTGTATTGATGAGCGCTATTCTCAACATTATTTATTGTACAAGGGCAATATAATAATACCTTTCCACGCGAGTGCGCCGGAATTCGAGGATAACATTTAGATAATATTTGTATTAAAGCAATTTTACCCGGCTTCGCTCGAGACATAAAAATCAAATTGGCAAATTAGTACTTAGGTAGGTACTTGTAGTTTGAAATTTGATAATGTTTTTTTAGTAAATCAGTTATTAATTTAATTTGTATTGAATTCTTGTAAAAATTGAATTCAAACATGATTATATAATATGCAGAACAGCAAAAAATACCATCAGAGATTAGGCAACATCACGTATTTATGATTTTGCTAAAATTATGAAAGATATACATTTGCCATACAAATCTGATAACACCAAAATGTCTGTCAATAAATGAGACATTTAAAATGTTTTTTAGTCTTACCTAAGCCTACCCAGAGGATGAGACCTCGTACAGTGTGTATTATTTTACTTCTATCTTTCCTAATCAAGGAGTTCATTGACGACACATTATATACATACATACGAACGGGCTAAAGCTAAACTATTTATGTGCGGATATTGATGAGCAGCAGAACACCTTTGTTGTTCCAGTTGATCGAGCTGTCAGATTTACAAGAATAGAAATATGTGTCATTGAAGAACGAGACATATCAAAAATAGATTCTCACTTTGATAATTATCTAATAATAGATTCATAGTGTGAGATCATTTGAACTATACACTCGAAAATCAGATAATATGCCAACAGCTTAACAAAAATGAGATATTTCCGAATTCAGGTATGCCAGCAGGACTACTTGGTAAAGACAAGATTAGAGACGCAAGCGTAAAAGAAGATTTTAAATTAATCTATGTAGGTGCACATAAATACAATAAATCTAATGTACCCGAATTGAATAAGTCATGCATATTACGTATATCAGTAGAATACGAATAATTGTGTCATAATTTCACAATAAATTTGATAAGGACGATGTGTTTACAGGCGTGCGTGTTGATTTCTCAGAGTGAATCACGTTACATAGGTATAGGTAACAACGATAATAATAATAGACGAATGTGTATTCTCCGTATGTGCACGGGTGCGAAGAAATAACAAAACAAATTACATATTATTCTTATCACATAGCATACCACTACGCCTAGCGCCTGCCTGACTCATGTCTACACACTCATTCGACATCACTCACTTCGGAGATGGGCAAAATTTAATCCGATTGACGATTAAATAATTATAACCATCAATCGACTGAAAAATTCATATTAACGCAAGTAGTTCATTACAACAAAATGTAATCCTACTAACCTTCAATCATACTAATCGTCAATCTAATTAATTTTTAATTGTTTGGTTTTTAGTTAGGCTAATTTCAGTGCAACTAACACTTATGCATTACTAATGTTGATCAGGTAGGAACTAGATATAAAGAAGCAATGTGCCATGTGGGTATGACTACCGACCTAATCTACTAGAGAATGACAGTAGGATATCTGCTGGCTACCCTACTTGTGGGATAATACGACGAACATGCATAAAATGTACGAAATTCCCTGCATTGAACGAGTCTTCGTCTTCTTTTCGTTTCCAAGTAGGTAATCATTATAATACATTATGAGTCGTCGAAGCCGAATTGAAATTAGCCTAACTATAAATCAATTGATTGAAATTTAATAAAAATTAAGATTAACCAGATTGAAGGTTAGCCTGATAACATTTTAGTCAAATAAATTTCTGCTCGCGTTAATCGATCGATTTTCAATCGATTGATGGTGAGTTTGATGAAATTTTTCAAATAATTACTTATCGATTAAAATTTTAGCCAATTGATGCACAGTAAGTAAGTATATTTATAATAATATGCAATTTACTGTATTTGTTATTGCTATCACGAGTGAATTAATATGGTATGAATGCGTGGGCAGTTTCCCGAAGTATCTACTTGGCGCCTTCACCTATATCATTCTACATACAATCGTCACATCCCTCATACGTAATAATTTAATATATTACACATCCCTAACTAGGAAATACACAAAAGTAGACAGATAGGTACAATGAAATTTAAAAAAAAAATATATTATGAACTTGAATCAATAATTTCGGTATAACGCACTAGTCTCGAAAAGAATATCTCGATAAATAGGATTTTATTCGATTCTTTATCAACAATTTTGTTTATGACTGGAATTTTCTTTCGCAAAACAACATCTGGCACAATTTTAAATACACGCATTCAACAGAGTTTAACTATGACAGAGAAAATATTTCGTTCTATCTGACAACATTGGATTTTATGGTCGTTTTACGATACATACATAAATTTACTGCAACAGAAAATTATTGGCATCAAATGTCCCGATCATAAAAGCCAGCATACACGTGGAAAAACAATTCGGCAAACTCTGTATACAGAACTCAAACGATGTAATTAAAAATGTACCTTCCAAAACATATCTACCTATGAATACTGATATATTTTTTTATCTTTATAACCATGTTACATCTATCAACATGTGTATGATAAAAAATAAAACAAAATGGACAACATGGGTGCTCCCGATAACCGCACAAAAAAATAATTACAAACAATCATTTTCTAATTCGTTCTAAATTATACAATTTGGTAGGTAGGTGCACATATAAATAATAATATATGTGAAATACTTGAAATAATAAAATGTGTAGTGATAACAATTATGATTGCGAAACGAAAAGAAGACGAAGACATTATTATTATGCATGTGTGTCATATTATATGAGTGAGGTACATATTAAAACGTTCCCATTTAATGCGGACCATATCTGGATATAGTGGGAGATTATAACATAGTCGAGATACCGCTTTATCATAATGTGATGCGATTAACGACCGTTCGTTTCTATATACAGTAATAATCCTTTCATAAAGCGGGAATAGTATGTAATATGGAACAGATACACTTGATGTAAGTAATTAGTCGATTTTAATAGTATCATCCTATGAATGGGAGCATTAATTAAATCTGATTGAAAACAGCTGCGTATGGGAAAATGATATTGACGCTTGTATAATTACAAAAGATTCTTTATTACATGACAATGCACACGATGGTTAAAAATCCACGTAAATTAAAATCAATGTATATGTATATATGGACAATTTGTAAAGCGCCGTTTACTCATAACATGACCTCAAGGGCGCCATATATCGTATCCATCACCCGAAACTCCAAAATGTAATAAAACATAATACGTAGATTTGAATTAATCTATACATGAATTCATATTTACGTGAAAAACATATAAGTATATGAATATTCTATAATTTTTCATTGGAACATTTTCAGAAAGTTTTCCGCAATATTTAATGCTCATTAAAATTGACATTATGCTTTTTTAAACTCTACAGTGAAATCCAATTAAAAGTCAAGTGATTATTATATAAGTTTTACAGAAAATAATTTTAAAACGCTAAATATATCCTAAAACAGAGATAAATTCCACAGGGGACTCAGATTAATGTTTTGATAAAAATATCCGAAGACGTATAAAATATTTTACATTTATGTATCTTTTTTATCGACTAAGAAACAACCTGTGCTTTGAAAAAACCGTAAAGATTGTCATAAATAGCACACTTATTCCTTTGATACGTCCAATAACCTGAAACATCCTCGCACAGAGTCAAATAGAAAGAAAAAAAAACAATAATACACGAAATAAATTATTTCAGTGTGTCTTTAATCACACTCTTTTGTTTCGATAGCACTATTTTTACACAAAAAGTAAATCTGAAAACAAAACACTCAATACTGTTACTATTCGAACACACGCAGTGCACTTTGAATTATTTACACATCAATACATACAAATATCAATATTTGTCTCACATTGTGCAATAGAATGGACTATAGGTATATGATAAAATAATATTATTAATTTAATACAACACTATTTTGAAACAAATTGATTCCTTTACAAAAACAGTACGGCATTGTGCAGTGTATAATAAATACCTAATCGGCAACGGAATGCGCGAGAGACATTTTTACATTATCAGAAAAACCTACAAACTGATTACAATAACCCACTCGGTGTAAAATTGTGTTTCACTATACATTTCAAGAGTGAGAACGATAACGAGGCCGTCAAAAATCTGGCGTTGAAAGTAATTAGAAAAAAAAAACAATATTCTATAATAATTGGTACTATACCAATAAATGACGGATTCTATAAATTTCTTCAGAAGTAAACTAGATACAAGAATTGTAATCTACATGAAAAGGAATAAAAGTCGCATGTTCGTCTTATTTGTAGGAGAGTGAGACTGTAAAATCACAACAAATATATAAAAAAAATGTAAATGGAAGACAAATAGTTAAGTCTGCTTTTAGTGAGTCTAGAATAAAGAAGTAAATTTAATACGACAATGCATCGAATTTGTGTATAATCGCATTTTTAGAGACGCTCGAATAGTGGTTAAAATATTAAAGAATTTCGATTTTCCTCACCACAATGGCAAATCGCGGAATGATTGAAGAATAATTAAGTGTGTAATTATCGCCGACTAAATAGAAAAACTTCATAATGGATAACAATGATGTAATAATTGTTCATAAGACGTCGGTAGCCTGGAGGTAGAGTCTCGGCCTCGTGAACGAGGGGTCCGTGGTTCGATACCAGGTGCTGGCAAACTCCCCTTTCACGACACAAGCTTTTAGTAGCTTACTGTGAAAGGTGTATAAGGTTGTATTTGGATTTATAACAAAACTCAGATATATCTTTAAAAAAAAAAAAATCTGGGAAATGCCGTAAAATAGTGCTACCGGATGTAATAAATTTAGTTTATTTATTACCGGATGTAATAAATAAACATCTACGGCATAGCGTAGCCTTACTAGTTATCATACTATATATAATGTAGAAGTAGGTACATAACATCTAAAATATTGAAAGAACGTTTCGTAGTAGTGACAGCCCTGTTGTTAATCCACTAATACGAAATGTAAATATTGCGATATGATAAGAGCGGTAGTTTATAATATCATTTGTTATCATTACAGTACATAATGAGTTTATGTGGTCAGGTTAGGTGGAGACAAACGTTACAAACTAATCGATATCATATTTCGTAACTAGGGAACATAACCCTTTTTAGAATAGATAAAATTACTACTATAAATGGTCTTATAAGTATGTAAATTCTGATATGTATCGTGATTGGCGACAACAAAAAGGCTGAGTGTGACTGTGAACACCAATAAGCAACACACGATTGTCTGGTTCAAAAATAAAATCGATCAATGAATTCAGTGCTCGATAGAACTATTCAAAATTTAACTGCGGTATTGATTAACTCATTAACAAATAAAATAATTTCGTTTCTCGCTCGAATACAATTAATCCTTGATGAACGGTGATTAACGAGTTAACGCCAAGATCTAATTATGTATAATTAATTGACTCACTTACCTTCTGTATGTTCTTCGGTAACACTCTCTGGAGGGGTCGGGTATGTGTTGGATGTTTTGCTAGATGAGTCATCATCTTTTCTTTTCAGCGCCTGTGTTAATACAACCAAACAATGTAGATATGTATTAATACAGAAAAAATATAATTATCATTTAGTGGCAATTCATGACGATCGAAATATGACCAAAAGCAATGAGTGCATGTACAAAAGTGTATTATTTTAAAACGGTGTCGAAATTGAAAACAAAACACTTTTGTTCATCACTCTCAAACGAGAGGATGGTCTTAAGAATGAAATGAAATACCCACTGCACTAAATTCGTTACAATCTATATAATGCTAATTCAAATTTTCAGAACAGTTTTCAAAACAAAATTAGGAAATTGGATTTAAAATTAGATGGATATTTAGAGCGGTAATGCTGTGTAAACGTCTAATATTACAAAAGACACAACAAAAAATGTTTCAAGATATAAGTAGGAGAAATTAACAGCTAACGTGTAGAAAAGTAAACAAAGAAACACACTTTAGTTAGTTTACAAAGTAAATGCAAATAAAATGTTAGAAGATGAGAGTAAAAATATAAATAATGTTAGATAAAGAGGAAATAAATAGAATTTCATAAACAAAACTGAATAATCATACTCACTAATATGTACTGAACATTGAAAATTCACGTGCACGTCATAAAAATGGATACGCAATCAATGGATGTCAATACAACGGTCAAAACAAAAAGAAACAAGCCACGTAAACAATAAATAAATATATCCATGTTGTAAAGCTGACCTGAGCTAATAGGCTTTCCACTTTTTCTTTGTCCATCAGGGACGTATGAACTCTTTTATTCTTTAAATGGTGCGGCGTATCTCTTCTGTGCAGTCGACTCTTCGCGTTTGGATTATTCGGATCGCTATCGCTATCGTCTAAGGTTTTCCGTCTCGTCTTTCTTCTCGTTGACCCTTCGTCGTGGCTGTCATCCTCCCCAGGTGCGGGACCGGCGATGAAACCGACTCTCTTTTGACCGGGATACTCCTGGTAATTCACCAAGGACATTCATATCACGAGGTAGCACATAGATTTAAAAAAATACAAAAGTTACAAAAATCTTCGACGAAGGAGACACAATAAGATATTAAATGGAAAAATTACTACAATAAGGGTTAATGGAAATGTGTTAGATGAGCCTTCACCCAGATAAAGACAGATTGAAAATCATGCACTCGATAACAACGAGAAACACGACATTGCCGAATAACAGAGATCAATAACAACTCAACATGCTCTTACCTCTTCCTGTTCCGATTCCTCATTCTGGTTGGTCTCTGTGTCTGAAGTGTCGTTATTTTCTGTAGACGCTGTCGTTTCTTCGCTCGTTGGGGCCACAGCAGGAGCTTGTGGTTTTTCGACAATTTTCTATTGTGAAAAAGAAAATACATCATTTTAATGGGAGCTTATTCACTGCCAGGAAACCGTGACAAAAACATGAGGAATGTACAATTGTACATCTATAAAGAAATAACAATTGCCATAACAAAAGCATAATTCGTCCAATATCCTGTAGTCCATTTAATTTAATATATCAACAACAATACATTGTACAATAACTAATACAGTACGAGATATAAAAATCACCCACAGCTATACTTTTCTATACTAAATAATATATTTATTGATTAAATTGTCGTTTACTTACAGGTTGCTCTTTTTCGCTTTCATTGTTTTGTTCCGGTTGGGCGTGTTCAGGCTGCGGCTGTTGCTGGTGGTTTTGGTGGCCACTGGCGAAAAGTTTGTGAGCTTTGGCTTTCAGTTCCTTCGGATGCGGCGTGTTTTGTCTTACGAATGGAGTCTAAGTAAATTATAAACTATTAATAACATAGAATAAAAGAATTTCGTACAAAAAATAAATAACATGGAATACAAATTTAGAGAGATAATAAATAATGAAATTGCTTATGTTCACTTCAAACATTAAAATATTTTTGCTACCTACATTGACACAATAAAATAAAACACTACGACTTTACGAAAGCATAAATGTTTACCTACACAAGATATACAAAAAAAAACACATCAAATATACTTTATTTACCACCTTTCACAAACGATAAACTACTGAACTCAAAAAGCAAATGAATTATATACGAACTTTTTTAATGCAGTGACAAACGTCAATTCTCAAATCAAAGCACATAGTGATAGTCAATAAATATATAAAACGTTTGGAAGAAATGTTAATCCTCCTTTACAATACACTAGATACAGTATATATAATCAAGTGAAAAGACAGCACGTACTAATCCGACAAGTGAACTAAATGAAATCATAATACTCGACTGAGGAATATCAAAAACAAGGGAAATGTAAAGCAATTAATATTATGATTAATGTAGACTTAAATAAAAGAAAGTACGAGCAAAATGTTGGAAAATAATAATTGTACCACGATAAATATGGAGACAGATAGTATCGTGATAAAGAATTGAGATGGATATATCTATCACGCGACATCTCCATAAAGATGTTTCATTTCACTAATGCCGTACTTTCATCTCCGTTAAACCTATAATCTAGACAACTTTAAAAAATTACCGATGCCTATGTACTTTCTGCAGAATCACATTCGCGTGAAAAGTTAATTACACTTTACATCGTAGGTATCCAAGATAGAATGGAGACATAAAAACTTACCCCTGAATTCGTATTCCTAAATAACATATCTACAAAAATCGTGAAAGAGTAACATGTATAGACATTGAAAAAATGTAAACAGACGTGAATAACAATACACACTTAAGACATGAAAGACGAAAAGGAAAACATATAAAAGAAGGAAATAAATAAAATTAGATGATTATTATTATACAAGCACAAATCGAAACAAATTAAAAAATAACAATAACATGACAAAATGAAATTAAAAGAAAATGACGCCACAAGTGGGTACATATAATGGACGAGGACGATTTTCACAATAACGAAGGTTACATGAATTGAGGCAGTGGGTTACGAAAACACCAAATTAGAAGGTAATAAAAAATATGGCCCACTAATAAATTAAATAAATTAGTCGATATACATCATTTGGGTGGACAAAACTGGGGATATCAATGGACGTCACATTCCAGAACGAATTGGCCCACACCGACAATCAACAATTCTCAAAGTACTTACATTATTGTCGGGTCCTAATCTTGATCGTCTGACGTCTACCAAATCACGAGGATAATGAGACTAAAAATAACCAAATCACAAAATTATTAAAACCTATCAGAGATACGTGCCTATTGATTACAATAATGCGAACTTATTTAAAATGAACGATCTAATCCAGAGCAAAATTTCTAATGACGTGGAAGAAAAAAAGTTTTTTAGAGATTTGAGTGAAAGCGTCTGCTTCTTGGTGATAACAGAGCACTATTCTAATATTTGTTTAGAGTAAAAAGTGGTGGACAGATTTTAAAACAGAAAACCAACTGATTTTTGTAAAAGGCCTACTGGTATAATTTTTGAATAAATAAGTTAAAGATCACGATTAATATTTTTTTAGATGGGTCAATCCAATTACATTATTTTTAACTAATTGAACATCACGCTCTTCGGGTGGGTTGCTTACATTAAAAAAAGTAGGAACCGTATGCTTTACAATCAAATTAATAATTTATGTAGGTACCTTCTTTCGTTTTTTCTCAGAACCCGATGCCGTCGGAATAATTAACACTAATTTCTTTCTTGTTATCATTGTTCGATTAAATAATAACAAATTCACTTTAGTTTGTGGTTATCCAGAACTCTATTACAGCCCTCGAAGACAAACTTTAACACCAGTAATGCTCATCGAGGTATTTGTATAATACTATCTTATCACGTAACAACAAAACAAGTTAAATTGAAACTGGGGCAATTAACACAACAATTTCTATCGACTGCTGTTAGACACGACACTTGGAAGCAATCGAGTTAAGGATCCCGTGCCGACATTTATAAAAAAAATATTGACTAATAACCACTTCTCTACTCCAGTAACGGAACTTGTTGTCTGCCATTATGAGACAAACGCACTCACTTGACTGAATTAAAATTAAGATCACACGAACATGAGATTAAGGGTCACACAATGTCTTTATTGCGGACAATCTTCTTTTGATTACGTTCTAAATAGGGATATTCAATAATAAAATACTTACTACACAACAATATTATAATTTAATTATTCAAAATTCTATTGGAAAGATTAAAATCTACATAACCACCTAGTTGGACATATTTTTAACTGATGCAAACTTCTAACATACCTACATATAAATTATGTACTTTTACGAGATTTTCAGGCTCAGAAAATTAATAACGCGGATTTCAAAGTAAAAACCGTGATTTTACTAAGATTTGAAAAAATAAACAAATTTTACATCTTAAATTCAGCGATGAGGTTTGCCAATTTGCCATCCAACCTCCAAGTCTTGTTTTTGTTGGAACGGAGAGGATAACTTCCACGTATATTATAGTGATGTAACGAATATTCGCATATTTCAAAGTATTCGCATTCGTATTCGCAAATAAATATGCGAATGTTTTGCGAATATTATTTTGGTAACAAAGTATCGGATATTCGGTAAAGGTACAGGATACTTTCTCGGTACGTTGTAGAAACAGGTACTGTACGAAAATATTCTTTAAGAAAACCGAGGAGTTTTGAAATATTTTAATTTCCTATACCATTTTGAAAATTCGGGGGGGGGGTAGAAATTTTAATGATTGAGCAATATTGTAGAAATTTAAGCAAGTCAATATTCGCTATTCGCATTCGCGAATATCGGCAACAAATATTCGCATTCGCGAATATCCAAAATCACACATTCGTTACATCACTAGTATATTACATGCAGCTGGTCTGCTGGCTACCCCACTTGTGGGATATGCCGTGATGTTATAGTAATAGTAGTAGTAAATATTGAAATCAGATATAACTAAACATTGCCCATTTGAATCTAGTCCATCCAGAAAAAAAAACTTTCTACAAACTTTTTCTATACAATCACGGCGTCTCGCAAGCAAGGTTACTAATCTATAAAATATCTCAAGTTTGAGTTCTCGTGTTTGGCATTATTTCATTAATCAAAAAAGTTGGCGTAGTTTTGAAAGTTTATATTGCTTGAACGCCCTGGTAATTTCCTGACAAAATTAATTTATAGGGTGTAGCCTAGCTGTGTAAGTAAGTAGTGAATAGGTGGACAGCCACGATATACACACATACTTACCTAATAGACATTGGCAATTGAGATGACCGATGTACATTATCAGTGAGGCTAAATGAGTCATTATGACTGATGGAGGATATATTAATACTAGTAGGTATATAAGTGGATAACCGATTCATTTATACTGGCACACTTCATCAATAATTTTATTTAGAGACAGCTCGTACCTACTGTAACCTATAATAACATTTTAGGAAAGATTTATTCAATTAAGATTGATATTATAACGCACTGTAATTTTATTTAGAGACAGCTCGTACTCGTACCTACTGTAACCTATAATAACATTTTAGGAAAGATTTATTCAATTAAGATTGATATTATAACGCACTGTAATTTGGATAAAACGCTTATGTAAAAAATATAATAATCATTTATTGCAGCATGTCAGAACTTTCAATCTAAGAAGTGGTGTAGAATTATAGATGATAACATTGGATAATATATTTGTATTGAGGTACAAGACATTTGTTAACTAAATGAATAGATACTTGTAGCAGGAAATTGTTTTAGCCTCATTCGACTATATAAAATTTGCTAACTTTTAATATATTTTTTTATTGCATACGCCATTATGGTCCTACAAATTAAGAGGGAAAAATTCTTAGCCAGTTGGCTGCCACCTGATTCAGATCAAATTCAAATCCTTTCAAGGAACATTCCACATTCATTGATTTCTTATAATAATACACTCAGGTATTGAAGAAAAAAGTGCATATTTCTTGTACCTACAGATTAAACTTTTAATTCCTTATTCTGTAACTTTGATGACAGAACTTTATATAAGAGTGAATTCTAGCTTTGATTTCTGCTCTGATTTCACTTACAGAGTGCAACTATAAAAAACTTAGTGAAGGAACTAATTTTTTTTTTTAAATTATAGTACTTTATCATATTTGATATAAAATAAGATTTAGAAAAAAATTGAAATTTAGCATACAGATTGGTTTTTGGGACACTTCCATGTTGCAACTATTTATGGCTGGTTCTGATAACTCATCTTTGGTTAACAGATAAAAACTACCTGCAATTAACTATCAAATTCTACTACTACTACTATACCAACACACCATATCCCACAAGTGGGGTAGCCAGCAGACTAAATGCAAGACAAACAGATTGTCCTCACGCGTCAATAAAAAAATAGGAGTAATAAAATGGATGTCATACCTCATCGCTGAATTGTAGATGTGAATTGTGTTACTTTTATGTGAATTTTTACAAATAACTGCCTTTATTAGGACACTCAAAAACTTACACCAAAGAATAATAAACCTATTTTTTTCTGGGGATTTCATGGATCAATCAAATCCTATCGACTTATAACCTGTGTTTCAATAACGAAATTGGCCGAAATCAAGGATAGTTCGGATTTCTATCTTTTGTTAGTGTCCCTTTGAAATATGTAGTTCATAGAAATTTTGAATTTAATATTACGTAATCACTGCCTATATTTTTAAGTCAAAATATTTTTTTAGGTTTCAGAAGTTTAATTGCTACTGGAAAATAATGAAACAATTATTACATTCATTTGAAATGATACATGGTTTGGTTGATTTTTCATTTGTTATTATTTTATTTTGATCTTACAAAGAGCAATATGAGTACCTATATTTTATAAAGTGTTTATTGTATCGACAAATAAATAAATAAATTAATAATATCCTTATATAGTCTACGATATGAAACAAATAAATATAATAAAATATATTGCACATGAAACACCTAATTTGTCGTCCACTCTTTTTCGTAAGTTTTCGGAACAAAAATACAGCATGAGGCATGCCACTTCCCCTGAATTCAGTGTGCACAGCTTACGTGTTACATGCATCTAGTCTGCTAGCTACCCCATATGTGGGATACACCATGGTGGTATAGTAGTTGTAGAAGTAGTACATATTTTTCATTTATTATTAGTTTAGTTATGATTAGTAGCAACTATAATATGATGAAAGGATGACAGACAGGACATACCTATCTGAAAGAGGGGGTGTGAGTTGCGCGGGTGTCTGATAACCACTTGGCTTGATAACGTGCATCAAATTTTCAAGGAAGGCCGTGTGTTAAGAGAAACCGATGCATATGAGAAATTGTGTAAATTTAGAAGAAGCAAAAGAAGTATGTTCAGATAGATCTATATGGTGTTCTGTTCTCTCTGCCAACGCCACTTGTGATACAGTGTGAGGGCATAGTTATACAAGATTTTAATGCAAACTATTTTTTTAAATAATGCATCATAATAATTGCATAAATTTTTAACTCTATCTTAGCTTACATTCCACATATTGAAATGTTTTTTAACATAGTGGGTATGTTAAATCTCCATAAAAATCTGATGACATAATAATTATTATTAAACAACACCATAATCTACTGGGACCATTACAGCCTTCGGCCAATGCGATCCCAGAGAAATTATACAAATGTAATTGTAAAAATAATTTATACAAAAATACTTACCTGCAAGGAAAACCTGATAAAAGCCTGCGCAAAGCAGGTAGCTGCTTACATATCAGTCTTATTTTTCGCCTTTAATATTCTTTACGAGAACACAGAGCAGAAACAAGCCCACTTCATCCCGAACGTTTTCAATTTGCTTCGACAATTTAATAATCCATTCCCACAACATACCTAATACCCTAATATGATTGTCAAAGATACCGTTTATTGTGCAATTTTATCCAACGGGAATCTATCCACTTATAGCTAATTATTTGCCACAATAATTCAGTTAAAAAAAATCTCCAGTCACCATCTTGGTGCAAATAAAAAAGACCATGTACAGAAATGAAATAAAAATGTCATTGCTTTAAAATGCTAATAATAAATTATTAAATAAAATAAATATTTACTATTTTTTGTTTTGTGCTACTTTTGAGTAAGACTAACGCACGACCGGTTTCGCGGACTCCGGGTTCGCATCATCAGGTGCTGATCTATACTCAGCAGTATAGATCAGCACCTAATGATGCGAACACGGAGTCCGCAAAACCAGTCGTGCGTTAAGTCTTACTAAAAAGTAACACAAAACAAAAAATAGTAAATATTTGTTTTATTTTATTTGATAATTTAAAATGAAGTGTTACAAAGTTAATGCCGATACAATTCATGAAATTGCTAATAATAACTTCAAAACCACTCCCATATTTATGCTAGTATGTCAGCTAACATCGTGGAATTGAGAAATAAGATATTGACGAGTTATAAACTACCTGAAATAGTTTATATCATCCATTAATGCTTGCTCCTTCCCATATATTTAATGGCCCACAATAACCAAGCGCTCCAAAAAGATTGATACTGAATTCAGGAAAAAATCCACATCCACTTATTAAGGTTTTTAACAATAGATAGATGAGTTTTTAGAGCCGGCCATTAATGCTTGAGATTTTAGCGATCTGCTGTCATTATCTTAAAGAGTTTCAGAGTTTCTTATCTTAAAAATGGAGGTAGCAGAATCAACACAAACTCGAGCAATAAGTGGATGCAACACAGAGAAGATCTCAAAAACCATTATATATGATGTAAAAATGCAAAAAAATAAGATAATAAAGAATATTGACAGAAAAAGCGAGGCCTGGTCAATGAGTGAATCAAGACATAATGTAATAGTGATAGTTGTAGCACTAGGAACACATAAACAATAAATAACAAAGCAAAATAGTTTGATAATGAAAAGCAAAAATAATGTATTAAAACACCATAACACACATATAGGGATATGAAATTGAAAAAAATTAGGAATAACCTTAAAAAACAGCAGAAGTTATGTGTAATTCAATAACACTTATTGAAGGAGAGATAAAAAAAAACTTCCAATTATAGCATTCACTTAAAATATTTCATTCGAGGTACAAATGATGCACATGTCCATTAATCCATAAGATAATGAATTAATATAATATTTGCATGATGCAGATGCGACACCTGTGTGTGTTTGATGTAAATAAAACCAATATGCATAATAATTTATTTATATAACTAGACACACATGCTAAATTGACGTAATTTTGCCTGAGAGTGCAATACCTCCGAGAGATTAGTGAGTGGAGGATGCCTCTGCAAGGAGGTTTTGGTCGTAGGTGATGCGAAGAAGAGTTTCTTCACGGCATTCATGGGCCGTCCTAGTTCCAGTGACGATAGGAGCCCCCTGGACTCTCCGTCCTTGAAACACAATGTGCGCAGTCCATCACGTACCAATACCAACATAACATATCCTAACAATACTAATGTAAAACACACAGAATAACAACACATGTATGCCCATTTGCGGAGCTCTATAATCACCTTCACTGGAACATTTAGGGTGAAGATGTTACCAGCAGCAACAGTTTAATATTTTTCTGTATATAGTAGATATGGTAATAGGTTCCAACATATCAATCAGGTGGGCAGTTAGTACAATTATTGGCGATATGTCAATGGCATCGAATGAACAGAACAAATCATAGTGAATTGTCCTAATTATACGTAAATGGTTAAGCTTTCACCTCAGCAAAAAGGAAATATCAAAATAATACATCATATATCATTGCATATGCAATAATTTAGCCTTTTGGTATTCCCAGTAAACATATGCTTATACATATACCTACTGTATATTTT